>JANEYF010001268.1:0-532058 GCA_029963845.1 Rhamnusium bicolor | reverse complement strand
AGTTACGTATTGCTTGTGTACACCAATGAAGATTTTGAACTGGCGCTTGCAATCATTTCTATCTATTTTTGCATTTAATATTTAAAAACAAATGGATTTTTCATAAGGAGTTCAAAGGCCCGGGGTATGTAAATTTGGGGTACCTACCTAGTAAAAATAAAATGTACTTTCATTACTCATAAGGGTTTTTAAGTATTCCAGTTTTAAAAAACACTCTCATTTTAGCTCAGTTTAAAGCATTCTAGAAGGAGAGTATTTATAACAAAGTTTTGCGTAAATGGTAAAACAATAGTGTCATGCTGTGTGTCGGAGGCCTGGACTATGTATCCTAAGGTCAATAGTCGTTGAACTAGAAAATTAAAACTTGCCATTTTGTGTTGAATAGAGTGGTGAGAGTCCTTAGGGATATATCTTGAGTAGTGGTATATTTTCTGTAATATGTCAAATTCTAACTTAATTTCATTATCTCTAATTATTAATACTTACATGTAAAAATGGCAGTGGTCTAGAGATTTCAGTTTCATATATATGTATTTAACTGACGCAAAACGACTGTTTAATTTATAAACAAAGTTCTCAATATTAGTGACTTTTGTATCAAACACTCCAAAAATATCATTCACACCTAAGCCAAGCTCTGGGGAGTTACTCATTGCTGATTCCTTCATGTTTATTGAAGAAATTATTATCATTGAATTGAAAGCAATTTTCTACTGCACCTTGATTGAGATTGTTTGATTTTAGTAAATTCTTAAAGTAGTACAAGGTCTGTGGAATCAGTATAATTGGAAACAATGAACAAACGTCAAAGGACACTAAAATTTCACCTTCCTGCAACTGAATATTTTTCACGTTAATGAAATCATTGGAATTAATCATAGAAAAAACTAGATGAGGCAATAGGTAACCTTTCGCACTCCTCTGTTAATCATTTTGAAGCGATCCAATTGCTGAAACAATAGGACGTATCGACTTTCCTGGTTTATGTATCTTAGGTAAGCACTACAATCTAGATACACCAGGTAATATATATAATATATATATATATATATATATATATATATATATATATATATATATATATATATATATATATATATATATATATATATATATATATATATATATATGTAATCAACTATTTAAAGCTGGGGTAATAAGGTTGTTGCAGGATTTAAGTGCATTTCTTTCTTGAGTAATCATTTTTGGTAATGATTTTCTAGTAAGTTTTATTTAAAAGGTCCATTACCAATCAGATAATCTACCCATTCTTACCCTCTTTACTTAACTGTAATCAAAAGTACACAGGACGAACTAGATGAATTCAAACTAGATTCAAATAGCATATGGCTTATTTCAAATATGGTAGAACAGGTAAGTCTTGTGTTGCCCAACATGCGTTTGAGAACAACCATAAAATATATATCTGGATGCATTTGAAAACTTGGAAATCACAAAGTGTAAAAATAGTATGAATACTGACAGAGGGCAATCTCTATAGCCAGCTCTATTGGCTAATGGGTCACGGTTCATCGAACCGTGTAAAGAGTTTAGGTATAAATATAACACATTGTTAGCACAAGGTTAGCTTTAATCATCTGCAGATTATACCAACTTGGTTGACGAAATACGCGTCGAGTGCAGTCTTTTGGTGTTTCGTGGAAAACTACGTCAGTTTTGTCTTCACGTCAAAGGTTCCAACCCACTTCAGGATTTCCGAACTCCTCTGTTAACCATTTTGGTAAATGGAAAATAGGCGATCTAATTTTAGATTTTTTGTGGAAAATCATGTCAATATTAGCTTTATATTAAAGGTTCCAACCCACTTGAGAATTCTCCCCTTCAAAGAAATTTTTTCTTTGAAATCTTTTTAAACCGTTAAAAAATCTGTTTGCAAAAATCGTACGGGATGGTTTACTTCATCACCTTAGAATAATACGGGATGGTTAAAGATATTTTCAAAGAGAGGTGTAGAAATTCTTCATCTTTCATTTCACTCTTCTACGATATTAAATATGATTTGAATGAAACAACTACTCAGCGGGCAAATACCCCGACCTGCATTGGATTGTACCTTCAAATCATGATAAATTGGTAGCCAATATCATTTGTCAATTCCTAACCAGACATAGACTGGTTTGGAACTTATTAGTTCTCCTCAGTATGCCATAGGTTATGGAACACACAAATGATAGTGGCCAACCTGCTAGTCATATACTGACTAAGGTAAATTTAGTAGTGGTGAGAGGTATGTGAAACTTCTCATATGGTCCAAATGCTACTATCCGACCGACATCATAGATGTCTCTGTAGCGGATAGCGACTTGAGAAACAAGTACCGAGGAGCAGCGACCTCTAGCCCAGGTGGACTAAACTACTATTATTAAATAAGATTTGAATGAAAAACTACTCAGAAGTTTCACATACCTCTCACCACTACTCAATTTACCTTTGTCAGTATATGACTAGCAGGTTGGCCACTATCATTTGTCTGTTCCATAACCTATGGCATACTGAGGAGAACTAATAAGTTCGAGACCGGCCTATGTCTGGTTAGGAATTGACAAATGATATTGGCTACCGATCTATCATGATTTGAAGGTATAATCCAATGCAGATCGGGGTATTTGCCCGCTGAGTAGTTGTTTCGTTCAAATCGTATTTAATAACGGTAGTTTAATGCACCTGGGGTAGAGGTCGCCGCTCTTGGTACTTGCTTCGCAAGTCGCTATCCGTCACAGAGACATCTAGGATGTCGGTCGGATAGTTACATTTGGACCATATGAGAAGTTTCACATACCTCTCACCACTGCTACTCTTCTAAGATTAAATTTCGAGAAAAGAATTTAAATCGAGATTTTGATGCACCGTTTTACAATGATGTGATTTCACAGGTATGGCTAAGTTGGAAAAATTGTATATGAAAAACCGCACATAATTTTTGTTAGCAATATGTACACCTTTTTCCTCAAGAATGCTCGGTTTATATTATACCCCCACACAAACGATGATTGTACATCTCTACTTATTTGATTTTTTTATACCGAAAATGCGATAAATATAATTTATGAATAATCTCTTATAATATTTCACATAGACATATTTCGGTATAAAAAGTTAAATTGCATCGCAGAAAGTTTTTTTACTTTTTTACCGTAAATTGTCTAATTTAGCTCGAAATGAAATAAATAAATCTTTTGTTAAAGAAAATGATATGAATATAATAAAACTTAGGAAACTTCATAAAATTTATACCTTTAATTTCCGTTAGGATGTAATTACAAAACGCTTTCAAAAGTTTTCTGATAAAACTGTCACGTTACTTCTGCAAAAATTCTAATTTTAGTAACATTTTCAGTTTGGCTGCAGCCACTCTTTTTGTGAAAACTTATGATTTTACTGTATATAAAAAACCTCAATTACTTTAATTTAAATAATAACGCAATAAATTCTAAAAAATTATTGAGGGTAATAAAATTGCAAGATAAACTTTTATAGAGTTGACAGTAAAATTATGGGATAAAGTTAATAAAGTGTCTAAATTCAGAAGAGGGTAAAAAGAGGAAAGATAGGTTTGTCCTAGGCGGCGATAAAATCACTGCATTTTCTACCATCTCCGATGGATCGCTTTTATTGAATTAGATATTAATGATGGAACATCTGAATAATACTGATTTAATTAACATAAATAAAGAGATGTGATTAATTAATACACCTGTGATTGGAAATGATTTGTGAATTTATCGCCTAGTCCCTGAATGGTTATGCAGGTTGTGGGGATTGAACTACTAGTCCTGAAGTTTAACAGCCACCCGCCGCACCGCTAACTTTTGAACGGTTTGACATAGAACAACTAGTATTGTTCTCTTTTTGTTTTTGAGCTATAAATGGCAACTTGTTTTATTTATCTTCTATTTTTATTTTATTTTAAATCATCCAACAGTACTTAAACCAGTTAAAGATGAGGAGGTATAACCATTAATTACATTAATTACAGAACAGATACATACGTAAATACAAAGTCAGTAGTGAAGTCAGTAATTTAAACATGTCAGCATGATCCAGAAAAATAAAAAACAAAATATATAAATTAACTAGATCATACAGATTGTTCGTTTTCTACCTACTCCCCTAGAAATATCTCCGGACAGAATGGGAAAATCGTTTTGAAATTTTGGTCGAATGGGTTTTTGGAAAAAGACCTACTATTGTAAAATATATTGATATTTTGTGATAAAAAAATACTGATTTAGCCACATAGTGCCTTATACTTTTTTACTAGAGATTGAGTGAATAATATAATGGTGTAAAAAATATAGGATGCTATTTAAAGAAACGAAGTTTTTTTAGATTTTAAATTTATGACATACAACACATGCTTTTAACTCCATTTTTTTTTCAAAAATATTTTTGGCGATTTGATAACTTACTGAAACAGTAAGATGTCAAAAAATCATTAATTACTATCAATTAATATTGAAGATAACCGCAATAAAGGAGACGCTGCAAACGCAAAGTTAAAAAAAATAGAAATAACTCAAAAACAGTTGAGGTAGAGTTGCATTATCAAACTTACCCTTAATCTTGATGAGGTATCCAAAAATTTAGAAAAAATGGGGGCGTATTATTTAAAATAATAAAGTTGATGTCAATTTCCGGTATAACTGGAAGTTATAAAAGATTTAAAATGTTTTAGAATGGTCTTTTCCAAAACCCTGTCGACCAAAATTTCAAAACGATATTCCAATTTAGTCCGGAGATACGTCTAGGGAGTGGGTTGAAAACGAATACTCTGTATATACGGTAAGTTTGCAATGATATCACAGTATAATTTTGGAATATTATGTCGAGGTCACTTGATTACTAAATGTGACTTTATTGCAAATTTATCGCAAGAAGGACAAGTCTTTTTACGTATTTTTACAAGTTTGCAGAGACGTCACATTAAGTAATTAAGTGCTCTCGATATAATATTCCAAAATTGTCCTGTGACGTAATAGTAAACTTATCGTAACAAGACATATATACTTTTTTTAGACAACAAGCTGAATAGAGCATATAGATGGGTACTACCAGGTCATAATTGGTTAAAACCAATTACATTAGAGCGGAGTGCTGTATTAAAGGGTAGTAACATATTTGGATCGATCTCTGAGGTCAGTTATACTTTACGTCAGTAAGTTGAAGTTGAAAATACATAGATATTTGGAGGTTGTACATGGTAGATAGATTGTTTTTGACGGCTTGTTTAAAATTGAAACGTGTTCTAACAGATCTACGCCCCCCCGAAAATAATTATTAAATATTTTATTAATAATACATGTGTGGTGTTCAGGTATGGAGATTATTTAGTAATAAATAAATTGTCCATCCTCCATCAAAGAACAAAAGGTTTTTCTTTCCATTGCAAAATGCCTGTAGGAGTCCATTTCTAATCTAATTATTTTCCAAAATAAGGTTGGTTAATTTGGGTAAGTCTGTTGTTAGTGACAAAGGCAAAGCGAGATGCATTTTCGAGTAATTTCAATGAACCAATAAAACTTTACTCCCAAGTAAAATCTATATCTTCCTCTACCAACATTATGCAAGAAGCAGGAAGTTGGAAATCTTCCATTTTCTTTACTATAGCAGAATTTCCTCTTGTGACAATCGAAGCTAAAATTGCTAAAAGATTTCTGCGGAAAAATAAATTATAAGATTATGTCTGCAAGCAAGTTCAGTTGAACACAAATATGAAACGGCATTACTACAACCAGAACAATTCGAGAGCTCAACTACCGATATCCGCCTAGTGGTCAACCGAATATTGACCGGGTGTAAGCTCTCTAATCGGTTTAATAATTATTACAGTTGAATGTGTCAACTCTGTCCACCAGATTGTTACAGTTTTCACGCATAGAACACTGCAAACAAATTTTAACAGATTTGTCCGCGATGCAGTAAAATATAAAATACAATTAGTATCTTGTAACGTGAAAAATAAGTTTTTCCAAAATTTTGAGACAATCAATTTTATTTCTTATAAGTTTATTTAAAGAAATTAAGGACTGGATTCTTTTGCGATTGTTTAAACTTAATACAGAAGATCTATTCAACAAACGTTGCTCAGGTGTTCCAAGATAATGATACTGACTGAATTTAAAACATACAAGTTTAAAAAATTTACTGTAAACTCTCATCATCGACATAGTATCCCGGTTGGCATATTATAGCCGCATACTCTACCCTAGATCGAACAAGTGCATTAAAAAATAGCGTTAATGCCTTCATATCAGTGAAATAAGAGAATTTCTTATAATATAGCCTAAACAACAATAGGCATTAACAACCTTATATAAATCAGGGATTATATTTCTCTCATGTATATATCTTTGATTTAATGTACTCCCTATCGTTGAAAATCCAATAGCGCTAAGTCTGGAGAGCGAGAGGACTATTGGATTATCTATTAGACTAATCAGTCCACGACAAACAATCCACCGCTTAGGTTAGGTTCTATTTAAGAAGTATCTTACTTGTGTGCTGTAGCGGAAAGGTGCCCCATCTAGTTGAAATGACTAATATTAATCCATGACAAATTCTTCCTCATTTTCTGCTATTTGAAATATCAATTGATCTAATAGTGTTTTCCCTCAACATCTAAAGGTATAATTGGCCTATTAGATTTCCTTTAAGAAACAGCGATTATACAATTTAATTTTCTAATCTTCCTGATCATTTATCAAATTTTTGGTATAATTACGCATGGACTTTTACTCACCTCAATGCCTTTCATTTTCCTTAATAACATAACCCCTCAGAAACAATGTGCATTCGTTACTAAACCAAATGCTGCTTTTGTCAATTAACAACTATTTCATCAACTGTTTCAATCTATTTTTCTTCAAAAAAAAAAAAATAAAAAAGAAAAAAATATATAAAAACATCACAGAAACTACACAACCCCCAATCCAAAGCCGAAACTGCACAGGCGAAAGTTACTCTTATGAAAAAAATTCGGATACGGAACCATTCTCATCGACATTGCTAGTGTCGGTGGCGGGATTCGAACCTGCAGAACGATTCAAAGTTTATCTAGTCACATTTGCCATCGCGTGATCGAGCCAATTACTCCACCGAGCTGGTCAATCGGCCACTTCTTCTTGAATTTTGATTACTCCGTTCTCTGAAATATTTACGGCTGAATCATTAGAGCAATTTGGAAACGCAAGAGAAGACCACAAAAAACTGCTAGTACTCTGGTAAAAAAATAACAAAAAAAAAGAACAATAAAGTTAATTTGTGACGACATATATATGCTTTACAAAATGGACAATAGTTTTTCTGTCGTTGGAGAACCAATGGTTTATTGTACTCGTTCTAACTACAGTGGAGAAATAATTACTCCAGGGTTCATGAAGAAATTAAAGATCGTAAACTTCAACTGAACATGGTTTGTTCACAAACATTCCATTTGCAGGATCAACAATAAATACAAAAGAAAAGTAAATTCATTTAACTAATACTGACGTAATTGGAGGAAATAATTTTGGGGTAACGGTAATGAACTGATAAAGGGGAAATGTAGTCGCTTTTTGCAGATTAGCAAAATTAATTGTAGTTGTCAAAATAACAAATCATACTTGACGCCTGTCATTGTCAAAGTGGCAGATATTTAAAATTACTGCAGTTGAGTTGAAAGATAATTGACATCTGTCACTGTCAAAGTGATGATTAATAAAAATTATTAAAGTTGGCTTTAAATTATACTTGACATCTGTCACTGTCAAAATGACAGTTAGGCAAAATTACTGCTACTGAATTCAAATGATACTTAACACCTGTCACTGTCAAAGTGACAGCTAGGTAAAATTCTGTTGACTCAGTTCAACTTATAATTGACGTCTATCACTGTCAAAGTGGCGCAACGCGCTTGGACTAATGACTGAAGATAAATTCCGGAATAAAATAATTAGTATTACAATATGGCCCGAAATAATCAGTACTGAAATTAAGTTGGCGGTGTTTCTATGCGCGCGCCGTCATACCCACGTCAGCTAGTATAGACCTGTTGAGTAAACCTTAAACAATTAACTAGGAGAGCTTAAGTGTTAAACATGGTGTTAAGTACAGAGGAAAAAATTTTTCTGGTGGAAGTTCAGTACTGTTTATTTTGGGCCATACTGTATAATGTGGAATGAAACGAAAATATAATAACGTCAAAAATTTTTTTGCTAATTATTATTAACTTTTACAAAAACTTATCACAGATGAGTATAACATATATCTTTTAAAACAATTATTTTCCGAGCTATTAACCAAAATTATGAAACTTGGATTATAAAAACGACAATATACACATTATATGTAGTACAATAGAACTTTTAGCAAGAAGAGGATACCTATAGTGTTTTCGTAAAATCTGTAGAATAAAAAAATTTGTCGGGTATTTATCAACGTGTAAGAGCATTTATTTAAATACAGGGAGGTATTCTTAATCAAATTATTTCATCTTCATTATTATATTATTACTTCATACGCATGTAGGCCATTGAATCCGCATTCCTTTACTCTACGAAAACACTATAATTTGTTTTAAATTATTCTAACCCTACGGGGAATTTTCACTATATAATTTCAATTATTCTGTTCTCTGGAGCCATTAATATCTATTATATTAGGATTTACTAAGATTCGCAGTTACTTTCGAGGTTTTCAAAGGGCCATACTGAAGAAACATAGAAGCAGAAACACGTGTGTGTGTGAATGTTTTTTTTTGAAGTGATTGTTCAACTAGTGAGTATTTTTGTTTTATTTATTTTTGGTTTTACTGAACAGACTAGTTAGAACTATAAATAACATTATTGAGACAGTCGTACTGAACATAATGTACGTATTATCTTTTTTATACTCCAATTTTCAGCCTTTTGGCAAATAGATGGGAAAATTATTGTTATACTGATCTGTGATAAGTTTTTTAAAAGTTAGAAAATAATAATTAGCAACACATTTTTAGCATTATTATATTTTAATTTCATTCCATATTTCAAAGAACTTTTAACAGGAAGAGGATAATAATTTGTTTTAAATTAGTATTATTATGACTTACTTATACATACTTAATATGCGGTAAAAAATATAGATTTTTCACAAAATCTATATTTCCATAAAAAATCATGTTAACATTCCAATTTATTTTAAACACTTTTAACGGAAATTAATGCTAGGTACTGAACACCCTGTACAATATGAAAACTTATTTATCGAGTTTATTAAAGTTAATTAATATAAATGGGCACCTTCTACTTCTTGACAGCAATCCAGTCTAAAATATAATTCCATTTTGACGTTGTCGAACATCTGTGGAGTAATAGTCCTTATTTTAGTCCTTATTCTGTGTTTCAACTCTTGCAAGTTTGCAAGTTTGGTAGACTTTGTTTTCCAGAAATCCAGTGGGTTCAGGTCAGTCGAACGTCCGGGCCGTTCCAGCGGATCTCTTCTGCCTATCCAACTATTTGGGAATGCTCTATCTATACATTGCCCTGAGAGGAAGTGTAAAGTTAGGTAGTGCCCCATACTGTTCAAACTACAAGGAAGACTTTGTTATCTCTAGATTGTTTTGAGTGGGAAATAAGTTTGTCGAAGTATGAATAATCTATATTTGGAAAATATTGAAATAGATAGCTTTAGTTAGGTTAGGAAGAGAGTAAGTATTGTTTCATCAGCAAATAACACCTTATCTATAAGATGAATAATTCTGGTACACTTCGGAATTCAGCCCGCAATTATGATCGTCTTCACATAACTCCTATATTAAATGAGGTTTGTAAGAATGAAATTTATCTGATCTAAAGAACTACATGACACTTGTATGACTTACATCATTATTGCTTAAAATTTGCCTTGAAGAAGTCGTAGGATTTTCTTCTACTTACAACATTATATTTAATTTGATGTCTTCATAGATAACAGAACATTCTCTTTTAGGTAAATTTCTCACATGTCCGGGCTCACGGAACTGTTTTTCTATTTTACGATCTATTCCTTGTGATATACGAGGTAAATCAGGAAACTTCCCACATAACAGAGTAACAATCACTGATTGTATTTTAGTTGTATCTCCATATCCAATCATTACGCTTGTTATACGATGAACTTCAGTTAATTAATGCATTTTCTGATATTTATCATTACCGCTTCAAACTATCAGAATTAGCTATTCCTGCTAATCGAAATTCTGTTTCGGCTAGTTATTTCTTTTTTTTTATTTTTTATTACTCGTGTTATTGTTTTATACCCATATAAAAGCCAAAAGAATCTAATGAGTTAATTTGAGTTTTATTCTAATTTCTACTACATCTGTTTTTCAGGTGACCGAAAAATAATTCTACATCTAGGCATAGACGTCCAAGGTGATTTTTTACTAAAAATTCGTTTTACCTAAACTGAGTGAATTTGCCGTTATACATAAATAAAACCTGGCCAAACAGTATCTATTAATTATAATAGACCAAGTTCACAGAGTTTAAGTAAAATTACATTTTAGTAGGTGTGTTAAATACTTACGTACTTGTACCTTATTTAAAAATCCAGGTTTAGAAGTTGATTATTTGTGATTTCAAAGAAATTAAATTTACGAGATCATACTGGAATTTACATCTTTAAAACGCTCTATTCCGAAGAAAAATCCCGAATTCAAAAAATTTAAAACCATTGTATAGAGAATTAAAATACCATTCAGACAATGTATAACTCAACCCCTTGTGCTATTTAAAAAAAAATCAATCTCTCTGAGGATTTATTCCAAAAAATGCTGTGATCGAGATACAGAATGTATCCGTACTGTATAATTTTATATGGTACATTATATCCATATTTAAATACTCTATTAAGTAGACCATATTTTGTAAACGAAACGGTACAGAAGTAAACCTAAAAAGTTACTTTAACTTCATAAATTCCCTTATTATTCAAGTATAAATCTCATTAGATGGAGGGGCAAATGAAACTTCTTAGACAAGCATTAAAAAACTTAATCGACAAAAATTTTGCCGAACATTTATTATATTTTATTTAATAACCCTAAATGTTCTCATCATTTTAGTAGGTAGCTTTGATTGTAAAATATTTGATATAAAAGTCATCTTTAGTATTCATCATTTAACAACTCCCGACAAAGACCTAAAAAAGCCGAAACATGTTTAAAGAGAAACTCTAAATATAGTAATTCTGGAACAGCTAAAGCTGTATTATATATATACAGTGTGGAAATTAAGTAACGCATAAATTCAGTAATTCCGTTGATATTAATTTTTTTGGAAAAAAAATCTCGAAGTGATTTTAACTTCAGCAAATATTTTCAGTCTATTATCAGTTTCTGACATTATTTTTTTAAGTTATGACGTCATCGACTTTTTTTTAAATGATAATCTATATTTTTTTATTATTGATTTTGGTAGTAGTTTTTATTCCGGTTCCGACCGTATAAAATTTTCAATATGTTATATTTGAAAAAAAATCGAGAGAAACAGTCTTAAAGTTCAAATAACAAAAATTCATTAAATTGGGAAAATTTATCTAGTTGCCTAAGTTTGACGGAAAGTTATCGACGGCACATTCGTCCTTATTTTGAAATAATACAAATAGTTAAAAAATCGAACTAGAAATTTATTATCTGCTCAATTCAAAGTTAGTAATAACGATAACTTCGTGAGGCAAACATTGGTATAAAAAGAACCTAAAATGATTAACCAGAAAAAAACTCTAACAATATCATCAAACACAAAAATAAGCACAGAAATAACAGTTGTTAAATTACATTTACACTAAGTGTTCAAATTGACGACCCTGTACTATTTGACAATACCCAAAACGATTATAAAATTCATTTCTCACATTCTGAATAGTTTGAGGCGATATTAACCTAATCTCATGTTGAATTCATTGCCTGAGATCGTCTAAATTATTGGGTCGATTGTTGTACACTTTACTTTTTAAGTACCCCCATAAAAAGAAGTCTAACGGCGGTAGGTCAGGAGACCTAGGCGGCCATTCTGACCTCTTCTCCCTATCCATCTTGCTGGGAGAACTTGATCCAAGTCGCACAATAATTTCGTAATGAGGCGGAGCGCCATCTTGTTGTAACCAAATGATATTATTTGGTAGGTTAGGGTTATTTCCATTGGGGAATAATGCAGCTAATGTAGGCATTAATTACAACTGTAAAAATTGCAGGTATCTATCTCCAGTCAAATTGTTTTCAAAAAAGAATGGACCTATAATTCTGTCACCAATAATTCCTGCCCAAATATTAACTTTCTGAGAATATTGGGTATGCCTTTCCTGCATCCAATGGGGATTGTCCCTAGCTCAACATCTACAGTTCTGTCTATTAACATGGCCATTTAAACAAAATGTTGCTTCATCCGAAAATAAAATACGCTGGGAAAGCACTGGATCGCGGTTGCAAATTTCCATCATTTGTTCACAAAATTTTTACCTATGATCAAAGTCACCTTCTGCCAACTCATGAACCAAGTGCACCTTATATGGGTGGAATTTTTGAATTGTAGTGTGGCTTATATTGTGGTTCAAAGCAATGCTTCTACTAGTTGAATTTGGATTGTTTTCAATTTCTAGTAGTACATCAACTTGTGCATCTTTATTTAATGTCGCCGGACGTCCAGTTTTTTGGAAGATTCTTTACAACGCCATGTTCCCGAAATTTTTTTTCAATCCTACTAATTGTTGATTGATTTATGGGCTGATCCGGGTATTTCTCTCTAAAAAGATGACAAACTTCTTGATGTGTTCTAGCTCTGTGGCCATAACCAATCATTATTAACACTTCAATTCTCTGTTTGTCGCTCAATTTTACCATTTTTATTAAAATAGTTTTTCTAATTTAGAAAAAGCAAAATAATAACACTTATTCTATTGTGTAATTCTGACAGCCGTAACTAATGTGATATACCAGCAACTAGATAAATTTTCCCAATTTAATGAATTTTTTGTTATTTGAACTTTAAGACTGTTCTTCTCAATTTTTTTTCAAATAATAACATATTGAAAATTTTATACGGTCGGAACGGGAATAAAAACTACTACCAGAATCAATAATAAAAGATATAGGTTGTTATTTAAAAAAAAGTCGATGACGTCATAACTTAAAAAATAAATGACATAAGAAACTGAAAATACACTGAAAATATTTGCTGAAGTAAAGATCGCTATACCCCTTCGAGATTTTTTCCAAAAAATTAATATCAACGGAATTACTGAATTTATGCGTTACTTAATTTCCACACTGTATATATATATATATATACACATATGTATATATATATATATATGTATACATATGTATATATATATATATATTAAATTCGTTTTCCGGGTATACTCCCGCGCAGGTGACAGGCCCCGAGAGGGACCGTTTTCAGTTCGAGTTACCAGAAGCCGCAGTAAGCAGTTATCTGTTAGAACCTGAAGATGGCAGATGAGATTCTGCCGAAACGTCGTTCAGACAACCACGGTCCCTCTCGGGGCCTGTCACCTGCGCGGGAGTATACCCGGAAAACGAATTTAACATTCACCACCCGCGAAAACCTGAAAAACAACATATATATATATATATTTGTACATATATATATATATATATATATATATATATATATATATATATATATATATATATATATATATATATATATATATATATATATATATATATATATATATATATGGTATGATCAAGATGTTTTACAAGCAAGTTTCTGTAAAGTTAGTTCAGTTATAGCTGGCTTCTTTTTACCATCCCTTTTCTTGCAGAGATAACGCTTTGAAAAGAATACATATTTGCAATGTTCAAAAAAATTGTGGAATAATTGTTGATTTTATTTTAGTAAAATGAACTTTCTACAGTAATAAAGGTAAGTACGCTATCATGATTACATAACATTCATAGTTAATGTACTGCATCATTAACCTTGAAAGAAAAATTTAACACGAGGCCATCATTATGATGTACTTTTTTGGTACTTATTGGTCAGCAATGATATGACATAGGGAAAACTGTCGACATACGAGAAACGGAGTTAATCCTCTTATTATATTCCATATTATCACGAGATAATAGCAATAAAAAGAAACTGTAACTGCAGACAGTGACCTTATTTTTTAAGCTGTTTCACTTCAAAGCAGCACCGATGTGGGATCGTCCTCTGCCTTGGAATAATGTAAAGTGAAAAATGAATAATTTTTGCGAATAGAAATATGTATGACTTCATATTTGTAGTAGATAGAATGCAAGTAAATGATTTGGAGCAATATATTTTAATTCTATCAGGGGAATCTGCCGAACCAGTGAAATAAAAAACGGAACGTGTGTCACAGGCAAATTCAGGCATTTAGATCCGGCCCTGTATAGAAAAAGTATTACGAAAACAAGAAGTCGATTCTGATGTCCCCGGAAATCACGAATTGTCCCTCTATTAATATTCACTATTTCGCTATACCACCATTATCTGTAGACACTGAATGATCATTTCCTCTTTACAAATGAATATTCATCGACAGAAGACGCCGTTTAACTTTAGCTTATATGAAAGTAAAATTTATTAATATACTGTTATTATACTCCAGTATTACCTACAGAACCTTGTGAATATAGTGAATAATAAAATTATGCTGTTTTGTATACTGTCTCCGCCCCTCGCTCCACCCATCTGCACGACCCTTGAAAATATGTATATGTGCTGTTAGTGACGATACGTTCATAGTGAACTTCTTATAAGGTTAGCTGCCTTGAAAAGAAAAGTAAAACTGCTAGCGTTACTGTTACAAACGCCACACATTCAGCCCTCTTCAAACAGCGTGGGATTATTAACATTGCATCTATATAATCTTCTTCAAAAACGGTAAGATAATGTTTCATATAGCGGAAAAATTTTATGAAGGAAAATCTGTATATACCTCCTCAGTTCGACCCTGTTATTTATGTCATGTTAGTTTTTCTTATGTCTAGAACAGTTTATTTTATTATGCATAAAATACGTTAGGCATCGTGGAGATGTATAAACTGATGTTATTAGGACGGACAATGTTTATCTTTTATTTTTGAAACTTTCTTTGAATAGCTATTCGGTGCGGTTTAGTTCAAAGATGTCGTTGCTTACGCCTTGTCCATTTTTAATAACCACAGATTTAGATATTTCACTGAACATAAGAGCTTACTGTGAGCTAGCAAAATGTATTCAAGGCATATTTACTCCTGTGAGGTGTCGAAATCCACGGTTGTTCCAAAAATAAAAAAAAAAAATTATTTAAAATAAAATTCAACTACGAAAGCGTGGTAGTTATTTGATCAATTTATATACTTTATCCATTTTTATAAGTTTAACCATTATCGATTATTAAAGGTATAGAAATGGCGACTACACCGTGCGACGGGTCTTTATAAGTCATAATTCACAATATTCAAAATTATGTTTATCGCAAAATCTGGTATAGCATTAAATTTAATCCTATCATAAGATGAAAATATTTACAACTCTATAACTCTCTACACACATCCACACGAAGCTACTCTAGTAGACGGCATGCCTAAAATCTATTCCCATGTACAGAGTTTTCTCATAACCGATTCATTTTACTATCATTTCGTTAAATTTAGGCAATTTGTAATTATACATTATGTACATAATAATTGTGCAAAGCTTTCATTATGTAGTTATGTTTAATATTAATGTCGTGTACTAACCAACGTATTAACTCGTATCTTTATATCTTCCAATAATGTTTACGGGGAATATAATGTAGTATGTAGGTTCATCTAGATTCATGCATTCAATTTAACCCCGGAATGATATCACGTTCAATGGCCATACAATTTTATGACCGAAAATCATATCTTCTCGTAATTAATTTAATTATGATAGTAACAAACTCATTATTATATTGTTTTGTGTCTATTTGGGGAGTGTAAGTGAAAAGGGTAGAGTTCCATTTAAGACTTTGAACTTGGAATGACTGAGGATGAAGGGGAGAGAGCATTTTTTCTGTAATTTTGATTTCTGTGATAACAAGAGCACTCAAAACTTAAAATGGACCGCCCTTAAAATTGGGGCAATTTCATGCATTTATAACTCCTACAAATTTGGATCGATTTTAGTGGTTTATATCTGACAAATTTCATTATTTTACAGATCAGCCTATTCAAATTTGTTTGAATTACGAAAAATAGGACACAGAGGGTGTTAAACACTATCGGTTTTTTAAATCTCATGGTATTGACATAAACAGTCTACAGAGGTCCCCAACTTATAAATTCAAGAAACCTACAAGAAAATGGCTTTAATCTTACAGAGATCTGAGGAAGAGAATGGAAAGATAAGGCACCAACTGACACTCATAATACTTTGTTTAAGGAGAAACCACCAGGCTCAACTTTCTCGCAAAATTTGGTCTGGCATAACAGGCTTAGAATGTACGTTAATGTACGGACTCGCTACATAAATACGATATAGTATCACCTCTATAACGCGACTGTGGTGCCGACAGACAAACAATCCAGTACATCGCTCTGAGAGCCGACCTGGATGCGGCTAACAATGCTGCTGAATGTATTTATAAACTTACTATTGATTGCTACTGTTCCCATGTATGATATGAAGAAAAATAATGGAACAAAATTGGTCCAATGTTGTGAGCCAAGCTCAAAATGAAATGTGAACTAATCGATAGATTGACTCAATATTTATTGAACTGTACTGGAATTATATTGAAAAAGTGCATCGGACATATGTCCATTATTGGAATAATATTGGCCCAATATTGTTGAGCCAACCTTTCCATGATATTCGACGAATTGTCCAATAATGTACATATGTACGATGTACTTTTTCAATATCATCCCACTATAGTTCAATCAATAAATCTAGCGACTTGTTCACAGTTAATATTGTGCAAACATTTTCACAACATCGGATCAATATTGGTCTCATATTCTACACGGGTTCCCATCATAATTTACTATATTTTATATCTTATGCCTGATTCGGTGTCATACGCTAAATAAGTGTGGTATTTTTTATATAGAATCAATAGAAATAACCTCGGAAACAACATTTGAAACATATTCTCCGGAATTCAAAGACTAGAATTACAATTAGATTGTCAAGGAGTATATTATTAGGAAATCCCATGCATCCACTTATATTTAGGACAGAGCAATAGACGGATAAGTTTAAGAAAAAAGGAACATGTAAATTCAAGATGAAGAGGCGAGAAAACTTAAACTTCCTCATTATCACCACAGTATACCAGATTAACTCAACAATACTAAAGCAGTAGTCGATATTAAACATTATAAGTCAAGAGTCACCATGGAAGCTACAGAAATAAAAAAAAGGAAATTAAAAAGTAAAATTTTTCCAAGAATTTCATTTTATGGGCTTATGTAATTTTTCTTAACAACTTTTCCCAATAAAAGTCTTCTTTATCTCAATCGAAAAAGCGATTGAGAGAATTCCAATTTCAGAAAATTCTAGAAGGAAGTGATTTTAAATTTAGCAAATAAGTTTAAACTCAAAAAGTGCGCCTTTACACACTTTTTCACTGAACAAAATATCTGGAAAATGTCTTTAAAGATATATACTATATTAGGATGATGTTATCTTATGTAACAGAATTGTATGTTTCAGTTGCAAATATTTCTGACACGAAAATATTAATAATATCTTTATTATCCATTACACCAATAAATACATAGGTATCGGACTCGTCAAAATACAAAGCACATTAAAATCATTTCTATAATATAAGATTTAGTTAAAATTCATGAACCCAGAGGCACACTAAAACACGAATTCTAAAAATTCCTCGATACTGTAAAAAGCATATTTTAATAGTAAACTCTGTACTTCATTTTTAAATATTTTTTGCTGTTAATATGCTTTAGATGATCAGGAAGCTTGTTGAAGAGTTTTATTCCTATATAATGGGGGCTTTTTTCATAATGTGATAAAGAATGAGCCGGTGTTAATAAATTATCATGTATTTCTGTTTCATAATGATTATTGTCGTTATGGTCAGGAATTTGTCAAGATGTGATTTCACAAGTAAGAGAATTTCCATAGTACATAAAGAAGTAAGTGTTAATATTTTCATTTCTTTAAAGTATATTCTACATGATATCTGCTTAGTAATTCCTACTATATTCCGTACCGCTTTTTTTTAAATTTAAATACTCCATTTGTATGATGTGAATTGCCCTAAAACATAATGCCATAGGCTATCCTTGAATAAAACTGTGCATAGTAGTACGACAATAAAACATTCCTATTTGTAATATTTTCAATCTGTACAGTGCGAATGTATAGACGATAATTTATTACATAAATTATTGATATGATTTTCCCAAGTAAGGGCATTATCCATGTAAATACCTAAGAATTTAGTTCACTTTACTTGCTCTAAAGATTAACCATTAATTGGAAGTAAATGACTTTCATGATAATTTAATTTCTAGATGTAAAGTGAATGAAAACAATTTTATTTTCATTTATCAGTAATTTAGCATTATTAAACTTGGCTACAAATGTATTGATACTCTGCTGTGCATTATCAGCTAACTTGTTTGAGGTTATCATTTGCAAGTAATAGTAAATTATTATCAGCGAACATAATTAAAACACTTTCTTGGACAATATTAGGTAAGCCATTTATGAAAAGTACAAATAGGAGTGATTTCAGTACCGATCCCTGTGGAACTCCACAGGATATTAACAAACGTAGATTTAATTGCATCTACTTCTATGATTTGTTGACGATCGGACAGATATGACTCTAGCCAGCTACCCAACTTACCTCGAAAACCATATTTGCCTAATTTCTATATAAGCAAAGCAAATTAAAAGCTGCTCAGATCCATGAAGACACCGAAACATTTCTTATTATTGTCTAATTTAATATATAATTCATTGAGGAAGTTAGGTATGGCCGACTGAGTAAATCTACCCTTTCGAAAGCTATGTTGTTCATGACATAGAATATTGTATTTGTTACAGAATGAAATAGTTTTATTATATACTATTCATTCCAAATTTTTTTAAATAGATGATAATAGTGATATTGGCCTGTAATTATCAATAGACGAGATGTCTCCTTTTTTATGTGTATATGTGGTGGATACAAACACGGATACCTTTCGGTAGTTTTTATATAAGCCAATGGTCACATCCGACGATGCAACGACGTTCAGCAGCCTATCAAATTTTGTAGCTAAGGTATTATGTATTACGAGATTGTCTAACGACATAAAAATACTGTATTAGAGCAATCCATTGAACTGAACTTCGTCAGATAAATAAACTATTATTATTTTTGGTCTTCCGTGATACCGAATAGTTCTTTCAAGTCTCCTATTCACATAGGTATCGCGCTGACAAATTAACTTAAAGTTTCCAAATTTGCGGTCGTACTTTTAAATTTCTTATAAACTAATAGGGATGGACTACCACACAGTTTCGCATACCGTGTATACATCTCGTTGTTCTTTGAAGAATTTGATCTACCTTCATTCGTCAATATGAGCCGCCACTGATAATAACTATTAGCTATTCGGTTATTCAAATTTCATTCTGTTTGGTAGAGACATTAAAAGCACTTTGTGCAAACGAAAATCATGATGAAAAATTTAAATATTCTATAACAGCATTGAAAATGATAATTAAATGTGTGCAATTTGTGATTGAAGTAACTTAACTGAACAAACAGTTTTAACTTTTATACCGTAAATTACAACTACAAACCTTCATTTAGAGCGAAATATGTATGTGTGGTAAACGTACATATATATGGATGTGACGGGCTGCGATGTTACAATTTATAAATGGAAACAATTTTAATTTCAGTAGAGAACTCGCTTTGCTTTTCTATAGGAACTTCACATCAAAGAAAATTTTTTGTATTGAAGGTATCATGTTGTATATACCGACATATTTTATATTTTGTTTTTACTATCTGTCGATATCAAACAATACATGAAATGCAAATGCATCAATGATTTTAGTTTAAACCGATATGCAATACTATTCATTTTTTCTTCATCGAAATGTGTTTGGGTTGAAATATGTGATTTTAAAATTTAGACTGGTAGTGGGAAATAGCAAAACCTCATCACTGGAATATATTGCATTCTGGTAGTAGAAATATGTACATATTTATAGCGCGTTAAAATGTTTTGGTTAATTGTTTTATAGTCTGAAATAAAAGCAAGTGTAAAATATAAAAGACAAGTGCTAATTAATTATATAAATTCATGAAATTTGTTAGCCTCTATAATTTTGAAAAATCAGTAGGGTTTATTAGTTTGATTTTTGTAAGCTTAATTAATTAGTTTTTCAAATTCCATCTGGTTAGATATTTTCTTAAAATTTGATTTCACTGAATATAAAAATTAATTATACAATTTGCAGTAGCAAGCTATGTCTGATATTCTGAATATATTTAAAAATGCGGCAAAGGACACTACACTAATCGAATAATCATGAGAAATTGAAAAGAAAATGTTTTCTCACACGTTGATGTGTATCATATATGGTTTTGATCTACAGTTATTTAGCGATTTTTATAGTTTTGGTGTGATTTCTTTCAAAACCGAAAATTATTTTTGTGACTTGAACATTTCTATAATTCTGGAATATCTAAATTCTTGTTAAAATTGGAATAAAACAATACAATATATAAGACATACGATTAATAATTATTATTTCATTTAATAACGTAGTTAAATCACCATCATTAAATTTGTAACGTACCCTTCTTCTCTACACAAGAGCAGAAGTGTCACTTTGACGCCCAACACCACGGCGGTGCTCACGGTATGGATATCTCTTGCGCCAGTTTCTGTTTAGAGTGCAGAAACACCACTTTAATCTATCGGCGGGACGATAGAGGCCGGGCAACTACAGTGAAGAAACGGATAAGCCAAGGGTCGGGAAAAGGTAACTTACACACTACAGTTAATGAAACGATTCTCATTCAATATATTTACATTTATTATACACACTAATTACTATTTCCACTATATATATATCTTAGTAATTACAACTTATACTACAAGCGGTCTTAATTATAGGCGAGCGGGAACAGTAAGCGTGCGTACAAGCGGTAAGACACGGTAATACGGTGATTAAGCAGTGAAAAAGGTGACCAGCAATAATGAATCGGCCATAAGCAGACGACGGACGGATACCAGGAGGGGAAGCAAGCGTTAATACAAGCACACTATGACTATGACTATGACTTACTATGGTTGTTGTTTACTATGGCTTGGCTAATGGATGGTTCCGGACTTATGATATGCCGAATCTAGTACCTCCAAGTCACCCTGCAGAATATGACGTGCTCAGGTAGCCTGGAGGACACCCGGTATAACGCGGTTTCAAATGATAGTACCTCCAAGTTACCCTGCTGAATATGACGTGCTCAGGTAGCCTGGAAGACACGCAGTTACGAACGATAGTACCTCCAAGTCACCCTGCAGAATATGACGTGCTCAGGTAGCCTGGAGGACACCCGGTATAACGCGGTTACGGTTTGAGGGAGGGGGAAGGAGTGGCAAGTCTACCGGTTGGAAATTTAAAGAGACTACGGTAATGTCAAACCCCAAGTTACCTTGCAAAATATGACGTGCTCAGGTAGCCTGGAGGACACGCGGTTACGAATGACAGTACCTCCAAGTCACCCTGCAGAATATGACGTGCTCAGGTAATCTGGAGGACACGCGGTTACGAACGATAGTACCTCCAAGTCACCCTGCAGAATATGATGTGCCCAAGTAGCCTGGAGGACACGCGGTTATAAATGATAGTACCTCCAAGTCACCCTGCAGAATATGATGTGCTCAGGTAGCCTGGAGGACACCCGGTATAACGCGGTTACGGTTTGGGGGGAGGAGTGGCAAGCCTACCGGTTGGAAATTTAAAGAGACTACGGTAATGTCAAACTCCAAGTCACCCTGCAGAATATGACGTGCTCAGGTAGCCTGGAGGACACGCGGTTACGAATGATCGTACCTCCAAATCACCCTGCAGAATATGACGTGCTCAGGTATCCTGAAGGACACGCGGTTAAGATGAAAGTACCTCCAAGTCACCCTGCAGAATATGACGTGCTCAGGTAGCCTGGAGGACACGCGGTTACAAATGATAGTACCTCCAAGTCACCCCTGCAGAATATGACGTGCTCAGGTAGCCTGGAGGACACGCGGTATAACGCGGTTATGATTCCAACCTTCAGCCGCTCTCCCGTTCTACACTCGGACGGAAGTGTAGAACCTTCCCTTTACATTTCCTTACCTTAGATACAAATTAGGGAAACTTTCTTAGGATTTATCTAAAGTATACGGTGACTTTAACCTGATGAATATCTTACAGCATCTAACTTAAAGTGACTGAACATTTATTTCTCAAGCTGACATTTGGTACCTCTATAATACGACGTTATCATATGGTCCTTTTTAAGAATTAATGCACCACATAATACATTTTTTTTCTCCGAAACCCTTATGACACTTTTTTGTTACTTTTAGTCCAATATATCACCTGTTTAAATAATGGCCCCTCATATTCTAACACCTTGTATACACACAGAAAACTATTTTAAATCAAAGAAAATATATTTAATATAATTATATCGTTTTATGCCATATATACAGGGTGTGCCAATTTTAAACCGACAAACCGTAACGATTGGTAGAACACATGATTTTGAGATAAAAGGTTCGATGAGCCTAGGCTCGCAGAAGCTTTATAACTGGGATAGACCGTGTTAAAGTTTAAGTTTAGATTTTGGGCAAAAAATTTCATTATTTGCATGCATTCACAAGCTACCGAAGGAAACTCCTTATCAACAAAATGTTTTATCCGAAAAAGCTTTCAAACAAGAAAGTTCAAGTATCTTATTTTTGTTACCATCTGTCATCCAGCTGTGGCAATTACTTAATTAAAATAGAAATTAGTAGCATCTGTCATTGACTAATGTTATAAAATCTTATTTTACGGCAAACATTTATGTAGGAATTTTCTCTTAATTAATTCAAAAAACATTTCGGGTGTAATTTTCAAAAAATTTTTAAATTATGTTTATATTTATTAATGTTGCTGATTTCTTTAAAAACTCAGTACTCTATTACTGTATACTTATTTCATCTAATTAAAATAATTAACTGTAGTTTCTTGCATAAAATTAGATTTTGTAACATTAATCAATGATGAACACCACTGACTTTGGTTTTATTAATTAGTTGCTATTAACTTGGTGAGATAATAATAAAAAAAGAATAGCTTTCTCCAATAAACCATTTTGTTTCTTTCAGTAACTTGTGGATGCATTTTTGCTCAAAATCTAAGAAACTTATGAAGTTTTTATAAGAGACCCTATTCATATAAAAACTCAGACAATTAGAAATATGGAAGAATTTAACGAAAATGAATTGGTGTCAAAGTTCTTGTCAAGAAGAGAGCGCCGTTTACTCTTCTGTACGCCACTGATGACTAGAATTACGATTTTATTCACTATTTTCATTAGGTCAGATAAACAGTATAAATTTGTAGAAGATATAAAGTAAAAATCTTAAAAAAATGTATACCCGTTGCATAATAATTACAGGTATACCTATAAATAAACACATCATATACATTTGTATGTGGTGTGTTTATTTACATAAGTTATTTTTTTATATGAGTGCCGGCCCTGAAAATGGCAGACATTTCCATTGCCTAATGATTTGGCTGAAAATAATAAAGAAATATGGTAGGTCATTGGGAAAGTTAAAGTTTGCTATTTGGAGATCCAAGACAACTAATTATTGTTTTAATATGAACAAATTAAATGTCATTTCATAATCATATCACAAAAATAGTTAGTTAATTAGAAATGCACTCTTAGACTGCATATTAAAAATTGTAATAAACATCTCTAATAATGCTTGTCTATTCACATTAGAAAGACACTGATCACAAACGGAAACAGCAGAAACATGTTTTAACCATAGCTTCAAAATTATAAAAAGGTATATTTTCTGATTTGACCACTCAATTTATTTTGACAAGATATTTTGAGGATGTTTTAGTTTTTATATCTCTTACATAAAAGAAACCAGCTGTATTACAATCCGTTAGCATTTAATATACCCTGTACATCGTCGTAACGTACTTTGGGTGTTTGTGACAATTGCATCTTTCAGAAACACTTCTACTGAATGCTTCATGTAAAACCCATGTAAGTGACGTATTATACTTTTAAAGTTCTTCAAGAATTTTCTGCTTCTCTTGGGTGTTCAGCTACTTTTGGTTTATTTATTACTTCATTGAATTTTAAAACCGTTTCGGGCTTCCCCTATAAAATGTAGTTTTCGTAAGGGAATATAGACATTGAGTGGTTTTATTTCTATTTCATTATAATACGACAAGGACTATAAAAAACTTCACATGGATAGTAATTGATTTCTGTTGTTTGACCTGTGAATAGGTCAGACAACAATATAAAAAATGGAAGGGAAAATACGAAAAAACATGAGAAGTAATTGGATCAACTTTTGTTCAGTTTATGGTGATCAGCACGGACTGGAAATCTTTTCCATTTTTCAGAGCCGGCACTTATAAAGAAAATATTTATGTATTAATAAACACACCACATAAAAATGCATGTGGTGTGTTTATTTATGTACCTGTAATATATGTAACCAGTATAATCAGTATCGAGGCAGAAAGGTACATAGACTCTGCGGGTAACCAGGACTCTCTCATGTTATACACAACCTGGAAGTTTGTCCGGTGGTATCCCCAGTTCAGTTATATTAGCAATATAAAAGCGTGCGGTTCGTGGTGGTGTTTCATTTGGTTCTCGCATAAAACGCCCTTAGCAATGGTGAAGTTACTAGGTACCATTTGTGCATAAACTACAAAAAATTATTGAAAACTACAGTGCGCCCACCCGTTGTTATAGTTTTCCGTATAAAGAGTAAAATTAGCCGAGAATGTAATAATTATATTTATTGTCCTAATTCACATTTAATTGTGTTAATTCAAGTAATCATAATTTCTTAGTACTACAAATTTTTAAAACTTAACTATAGAATTACAGCAAATGATTTCTTTGCATTTTTTCGAGTGTCAACTGTACGCTGACTTTACAACAAATGGTTCACATGTTCTGTGTACTCCATATAACCGACCGCGACGTTACGTATTTCATACACGCGTATTGGTGCAGTACAATGCTTTGTACTGCACCAATAAATTTTTGGACGTTTCTTTATGCATTAGTGTCTTCTAAATTTTCAGAACTCCAATTAGCTGAATCAAACTGTTTCGGTCCAGACCTTGTAACCAGACTGCCTCTGATTTGCTCGAATATGTTACAAAGTCTTGAATTTGTCTGCAGTCTCTTTTAATCTCTAATGATCCCTTAATGTCCCAAGTCCACTCACCGTAATGACTTGTCTCCTTGTGATACTCTAAATAGGTTCATGGCCAAGACAAGCTTCCTCGACTGCATGTCTAGCCAACTCATCTATATTTCATACTATGGAACCCTTGTATGTCCCAGAACCCTGAAAAGTCTCAAGACTTTATGCCTAACAAGGCCGCATGCTAAATAGCCATGCGCTATCAGAGCCGCATGGCTATATAGGCATATATGTTATTTGTTATATACTATAAATATATTATTTAAGTTCCAGCTCCTCTTGTCACAAAATTATTTATTTTTGCAAAACAAAAATGTGTCAAATATCTATAATTACTAATTTTTAAGTCAGAGAGACTGTTAGATACGGTAAATTTGGAAACTGTAATATATGGTCCTTATATCTTCCATTTGTTAGTAATAATAATAATAAGTTGGTTTTTGAATAGGAGCTCCGGAACAGGGAAATTTGTTTCGGCGGCACGTCGATAATCCCCAGCATAATGTTTTCTATGAGAACATAGAAACACTGAGTTTATCCACCAGGCCGACATTCGCCTTGCTGAGCACAGCCGTTCTTAAGTCGGAGACTGAGTAATTCATTGTGGCATACCAGGATAATGTTATAAATACTTTGGTATACCGTGTGGCGTAAGCCTGACATAGTCCTCCTGCACCATCAAACCAAGTGGAGGAAAAGGGAAACAAATATCGCAATATCCGCTTGGTCAAGATTGTCGTCTTTATAACCGGTGTACTCGAAGGCATAAAGCCTACGTTGCTCTCGCAATTGAAGACTATACCATCCTACCAAGATTCAACCGAGTTGCTGTCAGGCCAAATGCAGAAAGCGGTGAGTCTAGGTTCTCTCCGTCTGCTTAGGGTACATGATTCTGGGATCTACAGGCACTAACTCTGTGGTATATGGGTAGTGGTTGTAGGTAATTTTCTGGCATGACTTCCATATGAATCGAAGCCATGGGAAGGCTGTCCAGCGTCGGCAAAGCAAAAAACAAATCGGCTTTATTTTATAAAGATATTTTTAGAAATTACAAAAAAAAGCTAATACCAAAAAGCTTAAATTGTGGCGAACTCTAGTTGAAAGCTACTAAATAGCTAATTAAAATCTATTTAAATATGAAAATAAATGTATGTGAATAAATAAAAATAAGACATGTATTACGAATATTTCTGAAAAATGTTTTCCCTGTTTGGCAGATATAGGATATCGTTATTTTGTTAATAAATAATTTTCATACTTAGATATAAATTCAAAGTCTTTTATATATTCAAGTAATGAATAGCACAAATAAACAGTATTAAATAAATAACATCTTGCATAGAGCCATCTGATGATGCGGCATTGTAAATTTAGATTTATAGCGAATGTTTCTACAGTGAATAGTTGACGAATGAACAAATTTACTTTTAAGGGACGAGGAGGAGTAAGACATTGTTAACAACCTTTGACTGAAAGTATCAAGGTAACTAAGTCTCCGATTAGCCATCTGAGTTTATTAATTTTATGAGATACCGAATCAAACTTTCTATAACCAAGAATTAGACGACAATACGATTTTTCAACTTTTTGTATTCTGCTTTTATCGATTACACGCAAGGCAAGGTCCATATACATAGTCAGCATAATTAAAACAGGACAAAATCAGTGTCTCATACAGCATGTTTATGCCTGTTTGAATAAATAAATTTTAGAGAGGAGTAAGACTTCTGCATTCTTTCTTTACATGTTCACTGAAACTAAAATCAATATCTAAAATAATACCTATCTATATTTTTTATTGATTTTATTAAAGTCCGAGGACACCACCAACGTTACTATTTAAGTTATATTTAAGAAGTTAATTCTGTTTTTTATTACTAAATAATAGTTTATTAGAATTAAGTTTTAGATTGTGCTCAGCAGACAATTTATTTATATCAGATATATCACTACTGACGTTTGTAGCTGCTTCAGCTTGACTAGTATTATTAAAATGCCTGGGCGTCATAAGAATATGCTTATATTTTGCAATAATTGATATTAAAAGTTTAAATAATAACTAACTTACTTAAAACTGATCCCTGTGTTACTTCAGATAATAACAGCTAAATTTATAAAATACATCTCATTTAATAAATTCTTTTGTGATCTGGCAGATAGATAAAAGTTAATTAAGAAGCACTATAAAACCGAAATATTTGAACTTTGCATAGATAAGTTTATGATTAATCGTGTCAAGTACCTTGGAGAAGCCTAGAAGCACAAGTATTCTGACTAGTTTTTTTATTATAGACTGTATTAAGTCATCTGTACCATTTACTAATGCTCTTGGGGTACTGTATCATTTTTGAAAGCCACAATGACAGTGTGGAATATTAGTTACAAAATATTCATATATTTGATCATAATTGCATGTAGTAATTTAAAAAAAAAATTTGAAATTATAGGTAGAATACTTATTATCCTAAGATTAGAGTTTGACTGGATGTGAGCTTTATTTGGTTAGGTTCTATCAATAGTGAGTTTCCAATGATTAGGAAAAAAAATAATTTCATTACAACAGTTGATTAAATGAGTTGATATTTTGTCAATGGTTTCAATACCTTAACATTGAGGCAAAAATACCTTTCTATTCCGTAAGTATTAGACTTTAAGTTGTTTAAATTTTTATTTACATCATCGATTGTAGTGAGCAGAAAATAGCATTTGTTGTCATTGAATATATTATTATTGTAAAATTCCATTTGACTGTCACAGATATCAGAAGTTGATCGTAAAAAGGTTGTAAAATAGTTATTAATATCATTAGAATCAGCAAATTCATCAGGAATTATAAGATGTTTATTAGAACGAATATTAAGATCATTAACAGTTTGTCCAGGTTTTCCAAAAAATTGTTTCCCTTACATAATGAATTATTAAGATAAGCATTTTCCAGCTGTATTTATAGAAAGCGTAATTTCTTAATTCTGTGTAATAATTGTTCCAGTTTTTATAAGATTTAGTTGAATTATACTTCTGCAAGGCACGGTTCCTTTCTTTCATGATTAATTTTAAATTTTCAATAGGTCAAGGCGCTTTATGTTTTGTTATTTTGACTCGTTTGAGAGGAACATGTTTATCATAAAGAGCAATTTCATTATCAATATTTTTTTTTTGTATAATGGAATACCAAGGCATATTCTCTAAGTCACATAAATAATTGCAAATCAAAATATTTGAATCAACGGTATATGACAAATTTAGGTTTCCTTTTCTCACTAAAGGCAAAACTAGACCATAACAATCTTTTGTTTTTTAGTAAAAGGCGTAAGTATCCTACACAAAAACATTCCATGAAAATACAAGAAAATGTATATATCCATACAGTTGACTGAAATTTCTCTAATGGGAGATTTGAAATAGTTTAACCAATAATCTAATAACGATAATTTTAATGGTGACCTCTCTGAACTTCACTATTCCTATGAGGTTCTTGGTTCTATATTGCACAACACTTCACTTTATGAGATTTTAAGAGGTGTAATATATATTTCATCAACAGCATCGCCTCCTATACACCAAAACGAAAATGTCGATGATAAACTGCTGATCAAATTTAGTTGGTAAAAAAAATTTAAATATTTTGTTAGACTGTTTAATAAACCTTTTGAGACAATTGTTTTTAAAAATGCGCCTAGTACTTCATTTATGTAAAAGAGTATGTACATTCGTACGTGTGCAGTCTCTACTTTTAAAATAAACAGATTAGTCAAAAGGTACTTCCAGAACAAGCGCGCCACGTCACGTCTAGCTTATGCAAACGTTGCAGCAACATGCATTTTGGACGGAAAGCTGCGCACTTCTCCATTCAAACTGCATGTTGGTGCAACGTTTAAAGAATTGATTTGGAAGCGCCTAAATAAGAAGTCTTAATGGGTTCCATTGGAATTCTTCGGGCGGTAAAGCTATTGTTAATTTTCTGTCCAATAAGTATACGAAAGTGCAAAAAATTCAACTTAAGACACCGTCTTGAATAAATGACTGAAGGAGGTTCTTCATAAGAGAAAAATATTCGTGATTTTTTGTTTATTGATGCTTGATGCGAAGAAACCAGTGCAGTTTCTTACAAGCCCAATAAAAAATTACTTAAAGTCCCTCAAGTAGCTTACGAATTACTGACCTTTTTTAAACATGGCCGCTGAAGATGGTCAGAGATTTGATTGCACTTGTGTTTAATCAATGAACAAAATATCAATCACAGCAAAAAAAAATTGGTCCTCGAGAACAATTTCTTCACTTTTTGCTACTTGACTAGTCTATAATATTATGAATTTAGGAAATTAATGGATAATTTAAAGATCTCTCATTTCATATCAAACAGGTCATAGTCACAACAGCCCTTCTCGATTAAATCTCTAAAATCAATTTTGGCCGCCTTGGTGACACGACCAACTTCCGGCATGATCTTATTGTGGCTTAAAGAAAACCAGTACCTACAAGTTTTCAACGACGTATTTTAATTTATATTACTTTTTTTGTCTGGCTTGATTGGACTATTAATTAAAATAAAAAAGGGTTACATGCAAACAATTCTTTTTTGTTTGTGAGCAACACAAATAAAACGAGAGCGTCCGCAGTGAAATTTAATTTATTTTTATGGCTGTCGAGGAGATTGTATTATGCCCTATATAACAAGTGCTTAAAATATTTTCATCATTTTATTTAATAAAATCGCCTTCCTCGCCGTGCCGTCACATCTTAATACGTCTCAAAAGACTTATTTAAAACAACGAACTCGAATTGTTAAAAATTACTCTTTTCAAATGGTCACAAGAAGTTTTATTATTAAAATTTCCAATGAAAGAGAAAAGTTTAATTTTATACGTTTTGTTTTATTTCACTACAAAACTGTATTGGGATTTTAAGTCTGTTGTAAGAAAAAAAGATTTCATACTATAATATTCAGCAGAAACGTTCGCTTGTAATTGAAAGCCGTTATGCAAAAGGGAATCGAGAGACAAGAATTATTTTTAAATATTTTATACTTCTTTACTTTTCCAGTCGTTTATAAATTTTGTATGTCTTTTTGTTTCGCTGATTTCATCAATAAATAGAGTCCATTTTTCGAAGCAATACTGCTTTTTTATTACATGTCAAATGTTAAACTATATTTCTGAAAGTTGACAATGGCAAACTAGTCGCTTCATTACTTTTTGATCTTTTAAGAAAACTTCACACAGTATGCACAGAATATCTAATTACTAAGTTATCAAATATTGTACTACTAGTAAATGGGTTATTTTTGCAATAGGAGCATTGAGCATATCACAAATTTAGAGAAAAGAAGCATTTCAGAAAATGTGGAAAAAAATTCTATAAGATAATAAATAGGCATAAATTATGATAGTGATAATAGTAGAGCTCAATATCTTATTTTTGTATATTTTTCAAAAATTCATGTCCACGCTAATGACGAAAATGCCATGCTAATAACAATATGTATTTTTTTCAATATATTTATTTTTAAAATAACGACACATTTAGCAATACAAAAAATGAAGAAAAAATGGTTTCAATAAAGCAAACACATTTTATCAACTTCCTCGGAGTTTGGCACTTCAAAAAGTCTATTTGAAACAGGCACTGGCGGCAATTCAAGTTTACATAAAATTCCAGTTTCTTTAGTACTTGCCGATCAATTGATTCGGGCCAACGAAAACATTTACCACTTCGTGTCATGAAGTTAATAGTAATGTTATCCCCATTTATGTCCTCAATAATACCTGAAGAAATAGGTATATGTTATGACATATTACTACAAATAACGTATTTGACATACATGGGTACCACGTGTTGTCATATATTGCTGAAACCCATTAATTTTTATTAAACAATTTTCTTTGAGACAAAGTGCGAATATCGATACTGTCAGCTCCTGAAGGTCTGGGGGTAGATATACATGAGGATTCAAGTCCAGGCAATACTTCAATATTCAAAGGCACTTCTTGAATTTTACAGTGACTACATTCTCGAAGCTCACACTTAAAGCAACTTAACTTATTTAAAAACAGCCTTTGATCGTCCTTCCGCCAAGTTACTTGGTGTGTTTGCATGGTACCTTTAGAGGTTTTAATATCAACTGGTAGGTATGAATCAAATTTATCTATGTCTGCCTCAACAGTTTTAATTAATCAACTGTTAATGTTCTCTTTTATAGCATTTGTGAACAGATTAAATGTATTTAAATGCGACTAATTGATCCGTACATCTTTTGAGAGTGGCTCCAATGCCATCAGTTGCTCCCTTGCCATGACCTGCTTCCGAATAATTCCAGGATATTTTGATTATATTGGGGAACAACTTGGGTAAAACGTTTTGTAAAAAATAGAAAAGCTTCTTGTTTTCTGTATCGAGTTGCAGGGGAATCTGACAGAAAATGTAAAGTAGTGATTTTATCTTGAAAATCTTGCTGAAATTGATTTAGGTAGTGTGTTAAAATTGGTTGCAGGTGAGCCATTATCGCCGATGGATCTTGTCGAAGTGAACTTGAGACTATACAAAATCCTTGTTTTTGTTAATATGTAATACATCGTCCCCGTATGCAAAGTTACGGAAGCGCCAAAATGAACTGACTGAGCTTCCGTTGCGTATTTGCAGGCATAATTTTCAGAGAAATCTACATGGAACAAAATTTGTTCTTTTAGCTGATCTTTTAATTCCTTTATGGCGGAAAATTGATGATAGATATTGAAGGTATGTTGCAAAATCTTGGGAATGAAATAATTTAGTTTACTTATCATCTCCTCAGGTTTTGCTTGTATTTTCTCTTTTATGGTTCGTTGTACAACAATATCTTTCTTTGTCTTTCCACTAACTCTTTTCTCTTTTATTGTCATCCACTGTTCATAGACATATTTTTCCTTCCACATATTGTCAGTTACTTGGAATAAAATGTATTCATCCAACAACTGAAGCAACCACGGTTAAGGCATTCTTCATTGCTTTTATCGCAACAGAGATTTAGTAGAATATCATCGATGGTTTTTTCAGTTAAAATTTGTTTCCTATTTAAAAATGCTACTAACATGCTTACATTCTCATGTAATGTACATAAGCACGTTTCACGTTCCGAAGTCTTCGGTGGAACAAACCAAAAGGGACGCACTTTGCAAAAGGTTGAATATGAAATGATACTAACAGGATGTTCCTTAAAGTCCTGGAAAAAAAACTTTTAAAGAGTTACTCAAATACCTTTTCTGTTTTTTGATGCCATGTTTGGTTAATGTGTCTTTTTTCCAGGACATTGGCGAGAATTCACGTCGTTTAAAAAAAATTTAGCCACCGTTCTCCTTGTTTCAGTAAATTTGTTCACTTTTCTACGGTCATATGTCAATGTATTAGTTCTTGTTTTGTTTGATCTGTATAGCTTATAGGGAAGAAAACCACATGCCTCTTTGAAAAGTCTGTATTTTATCAGAAAATTCCCTTTAACGACTTTCGTAAAAACTTGTTTCGATTTCAATGTTTTAAAATTTGTAGAAAGCTCTTCATTAATAACCTCGCTAAAAAGTAACTTTCTTTTGACTTCTTGAGGTACTGTGTGATTTTTAAACATTGTATTCGGTGTCAATTCAACCTTAGCCTTGGCATCTAGTCTATAATTTTTTTTATAATACTCCAATCTAGTACGCAGTTTTGCATTTTCACATTCTATCTTTTTTAGTTGCCTATAACATTTTGCTCGATTTCCAATCATTAGGTCCTGCCGCGTATTTTTTGTCGACTGGATCCCTGTATACTATTAACAGCTCTAGTACTGGTAGATGGAGTGTCCATGTTTGCCACTGCCAGCTACCCATTTTCCTCATCTTTTAAAGGCAGTGTATTACTTTGCAGACTCTAAAAACTGTTTTTTATGCCCATAATGTTTTGAATTTTGCCTCCATTTATTTCGCTTTGCCCTAATTTCCCTTTCAGATAAATCTTTCACGTTTTTGATAATTCCCTGTTGCTTTTCAGATTCGTACCTATTGTGTTTTTTTACCTGTTCCAGCTTCCATTTGTCGTGGTCACTCTTAGTTTTTTGCCTTCTCCTTTTTTCGCATTCTCTTTTCCTTTTTTTTTCTTTCTTCATCTGACACTCTTTTGCGAGGCATCTAATAAAAATAGACAATAAATAATTCCAAAATATATGTTAAATATTACAAAATATCATTAGCATGGATAATTTGTAATTAGTGTGGACAAAGAATCCACGCTAATGACCATAATAGAAATCCCCACGAATGACTAAATGAACATAATATTTTTCTGGGTACTAAATGGTTTGATGCAGGTAAATAAAACTATACATACCCTATGTACTCACTGCAGATTGTGAATTAAACAAAATATTTTTCTTGAAAGTTCTATAGAAAAAAATTATCACTAACAGGCTAATGACACAGAATAAACATACGTTCATAAATCACAGAACATCACACACACTTCTAACTTTACATATTAACTGACCACTCTAAATCTTATTTATAATTTCCTTAAAAAGGTTTATAGGCTATCTAATTCCAATATTACCAACTGCTCAATTTAAAGTGCGCGGGAATTTTGTAATGATATATATAATCCACGCTAGTGATTTTAAAACCCAGGGACAAATTTGTTTTTTTTTTGTTCAGTTCTGTTTAAATATTTTAGTCTAAATATGCATTACCATTTCATAACAAGTGCTATCTACAACAGGCTATCACTGGATTCTCCAGGGCAGGACTATAATCCGGGAAAAATTTTAATAATTTAGGTGGAAACCTGTCGAGGACATCCACGCCAATGACGTTTTATATGAAAAAAAGGTAAAATCTACAATTTTTAAAAAATTTTAATACTGAATTATGAATGTATGAATAGGGCCGATATGCCCCTAAACAAATATGAAATAAAAAAGGTTAAAAAGGCACTTGTTTTGCCATGGCAACTTAGGGACATGAAATTGCTCTTATTGTAAGAATAATTCAAATATTCTGCACTGAATTATGTCGTACATGGAGGGGCGAAATATGATCATTGATGATAATGGTGCTAAATCAGTGGCTTACGTTGTTAAAGTTGGCGGTCCTCAATGCTTTAGGCCCCCTAAATTTTCTAGTATATATAAAGGATTTACCAGACTACATTCCCAACGGATTGGTCACAACGTTTGCGGATGATACTAATATCACTGTTGCAGTCGATACTCTGCAAGAATCGGAATCTCTGCAGTTGGTAGCATAATGAATGAATTTGACATCTAGTGTCGACGCAACCAGCTTATATTAAGTAAGTCTAAAGGTATAGCTATCAATTATTTCATAAAGAAAAGTATGCCAAATGCTACATGTGTATCGCAAAATATTGATTTTAATGAGATGGTAAAATTTCTTGGTACCCACATAGACAACATTCTTATGCGGGATACACATTTCGAAAGTATCTGTACAAAATTATTCAAAGCATGGTGTGCCATAAACAAGACAAATGAAAGGTTATTTCAATGTACCGGGATTGCTAAATATTGACTATGCTCTGGCATACTCTCATATGTCTTTAAATATAATTAGCTGAGGATATGCCCGGAAATTTCAGAGTGTTCATTTTGCAAAAAAGATTATTTAGGTTAATTTTTAATACGGAATACAGGGAAAGCTGCAGGCAATAATTGTTTACAAAGTAAAAAATTCTTACAGTATTCTGTATTTTTATTTTAATTATTAAAAATAATGAATACCTCGTTATATTTATCCAAGCATAATCATAACAACATGGCCATTTATTACGACTCTCTGCTCACAAAATATCAACTTATAAAAACTTGCCTCTATAACTGCACTATTTTGTACTTCAACAGAAATCAGAAATACTAAAAATATTTTGATATTCAAAAATAAAATAAAAAAATATATCAGTAAATGGGGGGCCATTTAAAGCGTATATTAGTTTTTAAAACGATCTAATGAGTAACTTTTTCACCATCAAATTAATAATAATTTTTTGCTAATTATGTGCATACCTATATACAGAGTGGTGATTTAGTTCCACACAATATTCATAATATAACTCAAAAAAAAACATTAACATTTAACGTAATTGTTCAAAATGATCTCCAATAACAATCTGACATTGGCCGACACGTGTGTAAACATCGAACATTCAATAGTTTTCGGACTGATATTTTTCATTTCGGTACGAATTCGATTCTTTAGGACACACCTAAAATTGGATACCATTGTAGTCAGAAAACAAAAAGGACTCCATTTATATGAAAAGGAAAAGTCACAGCTCAAAAACAAAATATGAAAAAAACAATTTACGTCAGCCAGTGCCTTCTTGCAAAATAAAATTGACGCGTTTCAGCGTTTTCCAAAAAATCATTTAATAAGAATATTATGAATAGTATGCGGAACTAAATCACTACGTTTTATATACGTCTATTGATTTTATATTTTTATTTATATTTCTATATGTTTGTATCCTTAATATCTTTTGATGGGATCCTGGCAAACTTCCCCACACATTTATGTTTTTGTAATTTCTCCTTTCTTTCTTCACTTATTTCATCGTTTGGTCAAGAAATGTTATTATTATTTTTTTCCTCGGTTGCCATGCTGTACGGTGTGGGCAAATTTCGATGTTTGTATAGGATAACTCGGTAACTGTAAGAGATACAAAAAAAGGAAGCCACATTCTCAATCTCTTTTTTCTTTGAGACAAATTCACTGGCGAAAACAAAAATTTGCTATCGTCTTTTGTTTTCGAGTTCGGTTTTTCAACCTTTAGACACATGCTCAATATCTTGGTTGTTTGTAAAGTTATGAAAAAAACAACTTTCACATTCTTTAGATACTTTTTTCTGTATAATACAGTGGTGTCGAGAAAATTAAAACAAAATATGCAATTTCGAGTTCTGGCATAATGTTGTATTTTTTTTAAATGTGAATCATAGTTAGCTATGGATTATTTAAAAAGGATGTTTTTTTCTCTTTCAAACTATGTATCATTCGTCGCTTTTGATGGATAAGTATTTAATAGCGAAAATATTCTTTTAGTACATTACTTTTTGCGTGCTATGACAGTGTTAATCCGTTTGTCAGTAAATTGCATATTAATAATTTTGTTTCCGTCACAATTACACCCCATTTAATCGTAAAACTGAAGACGAAAATTACGAAAAATACGATATGCTAAAATACTTTATTCAAAGTAATAATAATCGCGATATTGCATTCGAAATATATTTCAATTGCTATCCAGAAAGAAGACAACATAATAAAGCTATTTTTAAGAGGTTAAAAGAAAATCTCATTAATTATGGGTCCTTCAACAAGCCAAGACCAAAAAATCAGATATTTATATCTAATTTTAAAATACATTATAATTACAAAATAAAAATTCAAATTAAAGTGAATATTCAAACTGATATCCATTATGTTCGATACATAAATTACACCTCTTCATAGCACTCTAAACTGCATTACAAATATGAAGATATGAAATGGAATTCACAGAGTCTATAAAATTTTGTCAGAGTTCATTTATGTCGGTACTGGTTTTCTTGTATAATTTGTCTTTAATGTGGCTCAAAAAAAATCCAGTGGCGTTAAGTTAGATAATCGTGGTGGTCACCTCACTGGTTCTTTACATCCCATCCAGTTATTTCCAAAATTGGTATTTAATAATTCTGAAACGGTCCTGATATTATGAGGTGGTGCACCATCTTGTTAGAAGAACTGATTTCTTACCTTAGTTGATATATATGATATGTTAAAATACGATTGGCACGTAGAGCACGCCAAACACTAAAATCAAAGCGTCCCTGAGATCGCACGTTAAAGGTACGGTGAGGGTTCATATCAGACCAATAGTGCTCGTTATGCCTGTTGAAAATTCCTGCACTGCTAATGAAGGCTTTATCTGTCCAAACTACATTTCTAGAGAAGAATGGATCTTGCTGACTTTTTTGACTATACTATATGCAAAACTCCAATCGTCGCTGAAGATCAGTTGGTTGCAGGTGATGTTCCTTATTGTATAAAGCCTGAACTTGTATGTCTTCAAAATACCCAAAGCTCGACGTCTTGAAATCGTAGAATCAGCTTCAATTTGATGACATGAAACTGAAGGATTTGCAACTGATATTCCAATTACAGTTATAGAAGTTTCTTCAGCATCTTTAATGTTATAATTTTTTGGTCTCGGCTTGTTTAAGGACTCACAATAAATGAGATTTTCTTTTAATCTCTTAAAAATATCTTTATTAGGTTGTCTTCTTTCTGAATAACGATTGAAATATATTTCGCATGCAATATCACAATGGTTATAACTTTAAATAAAGCATTCTAGCATATCATATTTCTCGTAATTTTCTAAGATATCTTCACTTTTACGTTTAAATGGGGTGTAATTATGATGGAAACAAAATTGTTAATATGCAATTTACGGACAAACAGATAAACTCTGTCATAGATGACACACGCCCACTTAGAATAAATATAAAAAAAACACGAAATGTAATCTACTAAAAAGATTATTTTCGCTATTAAGTACTTAGACATCAAAAGCGAACAAATTTCATTTTAACTAAACCATAGCCAACTATGATTCCCATTTAAAAAAAATATAACTTTATGCCATAACTCGAAATTGCACCGTTTTTTTTTTTAGATTTTCTCGACACCACTGTATTATACAGAAAAAAGTGCCTAAAGAATGTAAAAGTTGTTTTTTCATAACTTTATAAACAACCAAGATATTGACATGTGTTGGGTTAGTGTCTGTATATCCCAGAGTCATATGCCCTTAGCAGATGTAGAGAATCCAGAATAACTGCCTTCTGCATTTGGCCTGCCAACGACTCGGCTGATTTTTGGCAGGCCGATATGGCCTTCAATTCCGAGAGCGGCGTAGGCATTATCCCTTCGAGTACACCGATTATTAGGACGATCATCTTGACTGAATAGCCAGGGTACAGCACTTGGGGATTGTACCGGATATCGCGATATTTGGTCCGTTTCTCGTCCTCCTTCATGGTGATATTTTTCTCCGCAGGTGCCGAGAACTCGATGACATAAATCACCTTGAGTTGACGGCCGAGAAGGACTCTATCAGGCTTGTTGGCTTGGATTTACCTGGCCGTCGGGAACGAGTAGCTCCAGTAAATCCGGCATTTCTCGTTCTCGACAACGGAAATAATATCTCTAAAGACGTAAGGCAGCACTGGTATCTGGTCTACCCCGTACGAGTGCTTTAGATAGTAGTATAGCACTCATAACGCTGCGTTATGATGGTGGATGTAGACCAAAGTCGCGTATACAGGGCATGCAGATAGTATGAACATGAGCGATTCCAGCGCCTGACGGCAGATCCTGCGGTTGATGTCAGGAACATCTACATACCACACGCGTCTACGGTATACCACGGATAACACCACCTTGGCAGGCCATAGGGAATCCCTCGGTCTCCGACTTAATCCGGGCTGATTGTCACCTGGTCGGTACCAGTGTTTCTATACTTCTTATAAAACACTATGCTTGGTTAAGAAGGGATGGTAAATTTACTGATGTTAATAAAATTCTGTCAGATTTTAGGAAATTAAAATGTCACAAAATATAATTTTTTGGATGCTTTGATTGGCGAATTTTAAACTTGACATACTGTGACATTTTATGAATTTAATTATTTAAAAACTTCAAAATTAGTAATTTCTGTTCAGTTCTTCACTTTTTAGCGCTTTTAGTTTCCTTTTGTGTGTGTAGAAAAAATAGTATGTGATATGCATGTTAAAATTAATTTTATTTCCTCCCTTCTAATATCACCTTTAACACAACATAGATAGCTATTTTCTACGACCGTTAAAAAAACATTATTTTCCTTATTAGTTCGAAAAATTACAGCTTAATTATTACTTTTCAAACTGATTCAATTTATTAGAAAATAAAAAAGTTTTCAAAAATTTGCTAAATTTGCAACACCATTGACATATTTTTGTTAAAATTAGTTGTCAAAATTATACATTTTAAAAACTTTATGACCTATATGATCCAGAGCATTGCGTGTTATATGAAATTTCATAAAAATCATTCCTTACTTTCCTGTTACATAATTTTACAGGGAACAATGTGAAATATAATTACATGACATCATCCTGTTGTAGACCTCGTAAAATAATTACTGCCATGTTTTGTGGTGCGGTCGATGTATCCAATTGTAATGGATGGATTATGTTTTAGGTGCATAATGTGAGTTGTACCCTGACACTAGTCCTTCTTCCTATGATCGAGGATACAGCAGTAAAACGGATTCCGCAAGCTAGCCTTCAAATGGCACAGTAATAAAATGGCAACATATTGTAAGACTATCACAACTCGCATACAAAATGTGCTTACCGGTTCTGAAAATGCATGAATCTGCGATTCTGTATCTACAGAAAATATCAATATTCATTATCGAATAGACATAATTCATACAAACTGGTCGATGCCAATGGTGTTAACTTAAAAAAGTTATTTTTGCACCTCACTCGGTGATGTAAAATTAAGTTCTGTACACAAATATTAGGAAAAAAATAATACAGGAAATCTCCATATATACACAAACTGGCTTACTTTGCCTTTGGTAAGAGATTATACATATTGCAAGCTTCAGCTGTTACATTGTATTGACAGTTTATGCATGTTGTTTATCGGCGAACGTCGTAACCATGCCCAAATGACCAACAGCAGTGTCATATAATAAGATAAATAATCTGTTTGTTCTATCTGAAGCCCGCAAATATCAAAAATGGGCATGGACAGTACCAGAGGGCGACACTGATTTATTGCTTTTTCTTCATTAATACTACTTATCAAAATTATTTGTCATATTTACTAAAATAAGTATACCCGGTTATTGCCTAATAAAATGTTAAAGAATAATATAAATGCAGTAAGAAGGATATTTTAGTGTTTCCCCCTGGTATTGTTCATACGCATTCCTGACATTTGCTTGCGCAATTAGAACAAAGAGATTATTTGTCTTATTATAATAAGTATGTCACTGCCAATACCAATATTTAAAAGTGGCACAAGCAAATGTGATCCTAAATGCAAGTATACAGAGATATGTAAGCTGTCCAATAAACTATTTAAAATGTTACACTTGTAGCTTTACAGTCTGTACACATAAACAAATTTGTTTTATTATTATATTATTATTAGACATCGGACAAATTCCGTACGTGCAGGGTAGGCACAGCCCATGAGATATGACAATAACATCATTTGTAAGAAACAATTTAAATACATACCTCGAGTACTGTGATCAAGGCATTAGTCAGACATGAAAAGACAAATTTTATGAATCATATTGGAATATGCGGATCGTAAAAGCCTGGCAGCTTTACAGATACATTATATCCCAGGATAGATGTAAAAAGAGATGCAAAGGACAACAAATTGTCGAATTTTGGAATGGCACATAGGTATTTAGTCCTGCTTGATATAAAACTAAGATTTGAGAGAAATGAGTTGATCGGTATTTACAGAATGTTTTATAAGTCGATTTATAAAAATCGTTATTAATAAACTAACTTAATTTTGAAGATATGAAAAAATTCCATTATAATAATTTTTAGAATGCAGTTTGTGTCTCCTTACTATATTTCAGAAGCATAAATTTACTTTGTTGTAATTGCACCTTTACTTAATGAATTAGTATTTTATTTTGAATTTTTTAAAATCATTTTGCAAATTGAGATTGCTCTGAAATCACAAATATATTATCTAAAATAAATTAGTGTTGTCAACAACTTTTGTTCTTAACGTCTTATCTTATTTTCAACCAAAAACTGACTATTAGTGAAAAAGGGGTAGTTCCCACAAAGTAAATTTATGTTCATAAAATTTGGTAAATAGACACAAATTGCATTCTAAAGAACTTTTTTTAATGTGATTTTTTTCATATTTTGAAAAATAAAGTTGTTAGTAACAATTTTTATAATTTGACTTATAAAACAACAACTCAACTCATTTTTGATATATCAAAGTTTTACACCAAGTAGGAATGATTCTCGAAGTATCATTCCAAAATTCTAAAATTTTTTGTCCATTACACTCTTGTTGGATATGGCACTAAACCTTTTTTATTTTCATTTTTAACACAAATATTACACAAAGTATTTTTTCACTATTTCCTCAACTGTTCGCACATAGGTTTGCAACACCCGTTTACTATATTAACAGTGGAGTACTGAATAGCACTTTGTCAACACAAATCTACACGTAATGAATTTTCTCATCCGTGATATTGCTAATAGGCGTTACTATTTATTTTTATCCTCGTGTCAGCTATATGTCTACTCACTACAACGTTTGCTGACAAACTGCATTTCAATTAGGGCATACGATCTCACTGGCCGCTGCGCACTCATGCTACTACCCTTTCCTATAGGAAAGGCATTCCAATAGGGAAGCCGGTCCCTAGATTTACGGACTTTCACGGAAATTGTACGGAGTCTAATTATTATACAAGTTGTATCAGCTACTTGAGTACGTAGTAATAGGCAAGTGTTGCCAGGATTAGTTCACTCTAAGGCGTTTATAAAATACTCTTTGAAATCAAGAGCTAAGAAATTTTAGAGTTAAACAGGGTAAACCTGAAAACCATAATAGGCCTATATATACGGCCTGGCGGAAAACGCCGACTGCCGCCTATGCTTGGAGGATGATGAGAAGACAGACCATCTCTTATGCACCTGTATAGTTGTGGAGACGATCCGATTCTCAATATTTGATGAGGGGCAACTGCTGCCAGAGGATCTGGACACACTATCATCCAATAAAGTTATCAGTTTCATTAAGAGACTGAACTTATTAGGTGAAATATAATTAGGAGTGAGCCACAATAGGGTCGCTGATAGCTAAAATGGAGGGCCCACAAACCCACTCACAAAACAACCTAATAGACTCATAATACGTGAGCTTCAGTTAAATTGAATCCAAAAATTAATTAATTTAAATTAAGACCAAGGTGAAATATCTTACTCATTTAACAAGAAATATTTTCTTCATCCTTCACAAAGGGCGCAAGTCTACTTTTGAAGAATATCGGTTTTTGATATATTTCTGTTAAGGAAAAATTCTCTGTCAAATAATCTGGGTCTCATTTTCCTAGTTTTAAAATTTTCGAAAATAGAGTGGTTGGAAAAGGCGGACATCCACAATGTTTTAGTTCACTAAGGATGTGTTTGATCGTAATTCCATTATCGATTCAAAAAATAACTTCATGGAAGTAAACCAGAGAAGAAACAATCAACAAAATCTAAACCTAAATTTTGAATTGCCAACTTACATCTCTTTAAGACCGACATATAAAGATGAGTAGGTACAAACATTTCATGTGTTTACTAAAATGGATTCCCGATTCCTGTAAAGAGTTTATAAAGAAAATGCTATAACTCCGATGACCATGAATAATACAGTTTTATTATCCAAATCTTCCGTTTTGTTATTATTCAGATATACTTTATAAAAAATACAATTTATATTGTTTAGTTATAAAGAATAATATGTTCCTTTGAATTTAAATAAATCTTCATATGACAAATCGCGGTTAGCTATTTTCCTGCAAATTTCCATGGCATAAATGTTCTTTAATTTATTAGAACAGCAAATTAATGAAAACTTAGATCAGCCCTCAGACATTATCTACAAAAAGCGGACCTCCATCAACTTTTCTTTATATATTATTTTTGTATAGTCCCGACTTAAGTTATAAATACTATTTTAGTACTAAGTACAATGAAATGTCTTTCAAAATTTAGAAAGTGTCCATTATAACCGAATTAAAACTAGAAACATTTTAATCTTAAAAATTCTCGTTTTTTGACTCTCCTGTAAAGTTGTAAAAATTAACATCCATCCTTTGTAGACTAGGAACTAGGACGGTGTTTTGTTTTGAGAGAACAACTAAGATAATGCTTCCAAGCACCACTAAGAGGGTGACTGGTAGGTCACATGTTCTGTGGTGGTGTGTAACACAATAGAGAGCGCTTAAGTGACGTTTTTCCATGGTGACTGTGCTCTCAGTTGTGAAAATTTTGGAAGATGGCTGACGTTAACCAGTTGACAAATTAACTAGTGATCTATCTACAAGTGCAGATGAAAGTGTAATAATTACAAGTGTGTGTCATGTTTTGTTAATTGATTATTATAACTAATGTAATAGAAAAGTTTTTAGACCGACTTATTAATTTGTTTTTTGGGTAAGGGTCCTTATTTTGAGAAAAACTACTTTTTTTAACTTGCCGACGTTTCGGTAATTTTTATTACCATCTTCAGGGCACTGTAAGATATAAAATTATGATGTGTAACACTTGTAAAAAAATGTAATTAAAAAAAAGTGTATATAATATAACATGTGGTACAAACAATAAAAAAAGTTATTAAATAAATAAATGGATATATGCACCTACAAACATACACAAAACACGTACAACGTATAAATAGATATTAAAAATCAGAACATATTAACAATAATTAAAAATATTTAAATATACTTTTTTTAGGGCATCTCAAATTTAATTTAACAACATAATATCACACTTGGTAAAATTACATATGCAGTGAAAAATAATAAGTACTTACATTAATTATGAGTTTTTCCTGGTCACCATAAAATATATATAAAACAGGAAACAAACAGATAAAATCGTTGTATACTTTAACGTTTAGAAAGATTCATATTCGTGTCATTACCATTACAAGTCTGATAATTAATTGTACCTTTATAAGTGATATATATATATATATATATATATATATATATATATATATATATATATATATATATATATATATATATATATATATATATATATATATATATATATATATATATATATATATATATATATATATATATATATATATATATATATATATATATATATATATATATATTTATAAGTATATATATATATATATATATATATATATATATATATATATATATATATATATATATATATATATATATATGTGTATATATGTTACATAAGTACACTAAAGAAGGTTTTTTAATACCCAACGATTTTATCTGTTTGTTTCCTGTTTTAAATATATTTTATGGTGACCAGGAAAAACTCATAATTAATGTAAGTATTTATTATTTTTCACTGCATATGTAGTTTTACCAAATGTGATATTATGTTGTTAAATTAAATTTGAGATGCCCTAAAAAAAGTATATTTAAATATTTTTAATTATTGTTAATATGTTCTGATTTTTAATATCTATTTATACGTTGTACGGGTTTTGTGTATGTTTGTAGGTGCATATATCCATTTATTTATTTAATAACTTTTTTTATTGTTTGTACCACATGTTATATTATATACACTTTTTTTTATTTACATTTTTTACAAGTGTTACGCATCATAATTTTATATCTTACAGTGCCCTGAAGATGGTAATAAAAATTACCGAAACGTCGGCAAGTTAAAAAAGTAGTTTTTCTCAAAATAAGGACCCTTACCCAAAAAAATTTTCCAACAATTATAACTAATGTTGACTCAATAACTGGCGAATAATGGACTAAACCAAATAACTACCTGCTAAATATAATTCTATTTAGCTGATTGTTTTTTTTAATATTTTATAAATTATTATTTTACATGTTGCTTTATTGTTATTGTGAATGTATAATTGAAATTTTGTTCATGCTCTAGAACTACGATATGTTTCTTAGCATAATTTCATTGATGTATTCTCCAGAACAGTAAAACTACTTAGATTGACTGAAATCTCAGTTGGAACGAACGCACCTATTAAGATACTGGACAGAAAATTGTACCGCCATGCCACTGAGAGAGTTTCACAGTTGCTGCTTATTTGTATAATGGATGATTGTATTAGTTCAGTTTTTGAATGTAAATGTTGTCGAGGGTGTGCAAACAGGCCTTTAAACTATTAAAACCCATTAAGTTAAAAAATAGAGGCATTCTCGAGATATAAACAGTATATAATGGAGAAAACAAAAAATCTTACACCCCAATATATTATAATACTTCTTATGAGTTTTTTATAGACAATAAACCACGACCTGAATGAACCTTATTTCCATTTCGTTTACCTGAAATTCATAAAATAACTTTTTGATGGGTTTTTTCCTTTTACGTTGCCGTACAGAATACATTAAAATTTAATATGCTCTGCGAGAGCTAATAGAAGGCCAGCATTTCACGTCTATGAAAGTACATCAAACCCTCCTGGAATCCTTAAACAGCACATTATTTTAAATATTTATATGTAAATGAGGTTTTTAATAGTTGATTTCATCCAATGGCCTTTTTCCTATACCATCTCATTACTAGAAAATTTCATTTATTTGAATTTAATACAGTCAACTAATACTGCTGGCATATCGTGAATAAATTAATCTTCTAATTGTACTGTTGTTCTGAAATTAAAATTTCCAATATGATATATTTATTCTTGGATTAGCTATCGACCTAGATGTAAATATTTTATTCCATTAATCATTTGGAGAAAGGGCTAATAAGTGAGAAAATTGTTCAACTTTATCGAGGGAATCCTCGATTAGAATTAGTTGACACATTAATAAAATTTATTTAAAAATATAGTCATCCACAGGACGTTGAAAACATAAGAAGTTGGCAATAAATGGACTACCTGTGTTGCTGGTATGGGCCACTCAAAACTTGTTATATTAACCGTTGTCGGCATCGGAAGAATCAAACTGTGTACAGGAAAGTCATTTCAAGTGCCTCACTTGATTTCGTTGCAGGCTTTTTCACTTAGGAAAAATCTTCAGAGATATGCTTATGTACCTTTTGCTGATGAATCCGAATTTGAAAAGAAAGATACAATTGAATGTCAAACAAAATAATTTTGGCCGAAAAACTGAAGAACACAGAAACTTGCACTCTGTATATTAATGCGGAAATGGACATATAAGATTCCACTGATTATAAATGCATATCATACATACTTTCTATTTCCTGTTTAACCGGAAGGTTCTTCAACTTCTTTATTTTAAGCTCAGTTTAAAGAAATTCTGCAATATGTAATATATTATCATTATCCTCCATATTTAATGGAATATTGAGGTTTAAATTTAAAGTATTTTTAAAACAGAGTCATCTATGAAAACAAACAAAATCATTTAAATAATTTATTTGAGAGTAATCCTATATATTTTATTTACAACAAAGGCGTTTCAACTAATTAAAAATTCAACAAAAAAATATCTTATATGGCCAGCACATAACTTTTTATACCAGTATATATAATCTTGATGTAAAAAAATCATTCTATTTAATTCCTCACTTACCTCAATTAAATTTTAATAGCGTACCTTGAAATGTTTCATTCAAAATTTTAAATAATTAATTATCAGCGTCATTCGATACTGTCAATAATAATTCATATTTCGTATTTAATAATTTCTTCTTATTGACATTGACGTTTTTGTAACTAAATTAGACATTTCAAATGTCAAACTGTTAAATTTATCCTAACCCCATTTTATGAGGTTATATTTTTTTGTAAAGGCAAATACAAAAATATTAGGGTCCCATGGAGGTCCTTTCAGCTAGCCAATTTTGCTCATCTCAGCTTAAAGCTTTATCTCAAAAACTGTGGCTGCTATCGTGATACTACAGATATGCGGACAGATTTTTTTTCATAAAGTTATGTTTTTCCATTATAATTCGTCGAAATTCATCCAGAAATGCAATAAAATTTTTCAATTTTTTTCCCGAAATTGTACTTTTTCTTTCATCCATTGTGTCTCTTCTGGTGGTACTATATTCACCAAATTTAATGTATCACCTAAAATGTTGTTGACAATCTTAACTGCACAATTTGGTAAGTCTCCCATTAGTATTTTTGAGGTATCACGGATACACACATACACACACACACGCACCGACAGACATCATTCAGAATGGATTCAGGAGGGTCAAAACATATAAAACAATCAAAATCTCGAGGTCTAAAAAAAATTACGATTACTATACTTCCTTATATTAGGTATAATAAAGTAAAAGATGCCTGATGTGGCCAGCACATAACTTTCTTATACCAGTATATATCATTCTGATCTAAAAAAATTATTCTATTTAATTTTTCACTTACCTCAATTAAATTTTAAAAACGTACCTACCTTGAAATGTTTCATTAATATTTTTAAATAATTAATTATCAGCATCATTTGATACTGTCAATAATAATTCATGTCATATACTTTAATAATTTTTTATTGTTAATATTGACATTTCTGTAACTGAATTAGACCTTTCAATCGTCAAACTGTTAAATTTATCCTAACCCCATTTTATGAGGCCAAATATGTACAATATTTCAGTTTACATCAATTTTATTTAAGTACTTGGAAAATATATTTTATTCGCTTGATATAGTAGACATTTTATAATCTTTCATCAAAAATTTTTTTTTTTTCATGATAACACAATATATTTTTTTGTAAAGTCAATTACAAAAAAGTTTAGGTCCCGTGGATTCCCTTTCAGCTGGCCAAGTTTGTTCATCACCGATTTTTTTATTGTCTTTGGCCTTTAGAATAAGTGTACCAAATTTTAAAGTTTATTTCAAAAACTATGGCTGCTATCGCGACATATTTTTTTTCATAAAGTTATGTTTTTTCATTATAATTCGTCGAGATTCGTCCAGAAATACTATAATTTTTTAAATATTTTTCCCAAAATTGTAACTTTTTCTTCTTTCATTCATTATGTCTCTTCTGGTGGTACCACCTTCACCAAATTTAATGTGTCACCTAAAATGTTGTTGACAATCATAATTGCCAAATTTGGAAAATATTTTTTGAGTTATCACGGATACACACATACACACACACACGCACGCACTTACGCACGCACTTACGCACGCACGCACGCACGCACGCACGCACGCACGCACGCACGCACGCACGCACGCACGTACGCACGCAGGCACGCACACACATCCACACACATCCACACACACATTCACAGACACATCCACACACACATCCACACACACGCAACGACAGACATAATTTGGAATATAGTCAAAATGGATTTAGAAGGGTTCAAAACGTATACATCAATCAAAATTTCGAGGTCGAAAAAAATCACGTTTACTCTATACTTCCTTATATTAGGTATAAGAAAGTAATAGATTTAATAAACACTCCCGCATGCAGAGAGAATTTGATTCAACGTCTTCGCCTCCGTTTGTAGCAAAATGGTAATATTTTCGAATACTTGTTCTTTATAAAATCTAAGAAATTGCTTTAATTTTTGAAATAAATAAATTATGTTAATCTATTTGTTTGCATAGATAACTTGAGTCCCGATATCTTATTAAATACGATAGTTTTTGAAATAAGTTATACCTATTTTAATGAACTCAGAAAGAAACTTTCTTCAAACTAAGTGTGTATTACTTCAAATAAAAAAATTAAAGTAATTTCGGGTTAAACTGGAAGTTTAAAATATGAATGTAATACGTATTACGTATGCAGTGGAATATCATATGTCCATTTCTGCATTAACTTACAGAATGGAAATTTTAGCATTTACAAGTTTATTGGCCGTAACTGTTTTATTCGACGTTCAATTCTTTTCTTTTCGAATTTGTATTACGCAGGAAAACTACATAAGTACAGTTAGGTTTAGTGTTTTCTCTTGGGTGAAAAATCAATCAATGAAACCGAGGGAGGCACATCAAATGATCACCCTGTACATACACCTGTTTGCTGTTAGTTCTGCCTCATACATAAAAGACCCTCCGGCAGAATAATATTTCAGGCGGCCAAACAGTACGCTGCCTCATATTACTAAGCCCATGTACACATATTTTCTAACTAAATCAGTTAAAAAATCTTTATGACTAGGGCTCCAACCTACGACTATGGAAAGTTAACGCTGAACCACTGCACCACTATCAATATGCAAAGTAAATATATGAATATCTCCTCGGACTACCAGTAATGACACACTTTGATGGGGTCGGTAACAGAGGTATTAAAGTAGTTTACAGTTATGTAATAGAATTGTAATGTACAGTCTTTCTCTGTATTTTGAGGATCATTTTTCGATTCTGGGAGTTCAAAATAAAAAAAAAAATCGATTTAAGTTTATTGAATTAATTAGTAAAGCAACGTTTTTGTTTTAGTTTCAGTATGTATAAATAATCCGAACTAATAATTTTAGTTTTAAAATGTTCTATAAGATATCCTCAAAGTTTGTTTCTAAGACTATTTATAAACGTAAAACAGACTAGAAGGACTCCATAAAGCTTATATAAAACCCTTATAAGAGTACAGGGGCCCACCTAGAGAAGGACCTACGTGCCTATGTTTAAAACTATTATTAACAGATTCCACCTTTCTTCTTAAAGAAACTAATTTTATTCATTTCAATTGTTAGCAGACCAGTTGTACATAGATATACACAATAAAAAGCAACCTATTTAAAGCTGCTTTGTTGAATGATTGCAGCTTGAGAATATAAATGTGCTTTTATTTTGAATTTCATTCAGCTATTTATTTTGTGTTTTATATTATTCCAAAAATTAACATTACAAATTAGAATCACGTAACATCATTAAAATTACCTATTTTTAACTAGAAAAGATTTTGAACAGATAACATTTTGCGTCTCTGATAATAGAAAGTCTATTTAGGTAACTGGATAAGACCTAGAAATTCTAAGAAAATAACATGTTCTTGCCGAAAAAGTTATAAAAAAATTTTTCATTTTACGTTTTTCTTAATTTAAAGTAGCCAAAGTGTGCCATGAATTTGTTTACTTAAAAATATTCATATCAAAACAATCATGAATCAGTCGAAAGAAAAACATTTAACTCGAGATGAACGTCAGTTTATAGTAAAGGTGGAAAATTATTTTACCCGCCAAAAAGGAAACGGTGAACTACTGTTTCCTGTTCGAGCTGTACAACAGCGAACAGCTGATCTGTGTGGAATTTCAAAAATTGTATAATATTGTTTGAGTACCGCTGAATTAATTTGAACCGAATAACATAACTTATAGCTTTGACTCTTTATGACATAATTTTCAGTCTTACAGCGGCCTGACTGTAGTGATATTATAAAACATTATATTCTGGAAAAAAAGAAACAAACTCTTTTATGATTAAAACTGATTTATTACAGTTTCTTATCTGTTTCATTAAAACTCTAATAAGTAGTTGGCTTTATGAAGATTCGACCTGAAACTTAACGTTCTCAAAGTGTTTTATATTTATAACCCAAAATAATTTCATAAAGCAATTGAAGTTATTATTGCATGAAGGTGTTCTCAGTTTTTGCAAAATTTCTGAACCACAGCTACAAGAAAGTGTTGTCTCATTATTTGTCGTTTAGTAAGCACAAGAGCGGAGAAGCCGATAGTTTCTTACACACATTTATAAAGGCGTGAATAAAAAAATTCTTTCAAAATTACAGTAGCTTAAAGTTACCAGTATCTCGATATGACAAAAATGAGTTAACACGTTCTTACACTAATAGCTTCAATTATAAAATCACCATACGTCTTAAATTTCCTATAACTCTCAATACTTTTAACTTGGACTTAACAATTATAAATTTTTATTGAAGGCTTGACAAATGCCTTGATAAATCAGTTTTAAGCCAATAAAAACTAAAAGATAACTTAGTTTTGCTATAAGTACTTGAAGACCTCTGTAAAATATTCTTTAAAGCAAAACTATCTTTACGTGCACTTGACATAATATATTAAATTTGACTTAAATCACTAGTTTAAGAGCTGGTTACTATAAAGCACTGATAAAATCTAAATAAATCTAATAGGTATTTAAATTATTACTTGGGATACTACTAAATCAATTTTGTAAGCATTTGACTATTTATTGACATAACAAATAGAAAAATTAAAGAAATTCAAAAGTCGAATAGTACGTGCTACTACTACGAAAAGAAGGAGGGAGAGAATATTGCAATAAATCATCATTTTGAAAAAACATATTATAGATGAATGAACTTTAGATGAATAGACCACTAACGATGATCCCTCATCACTAAATTGTCAGTATACGCCGTATTAGTGTGACGTCAGAAGCCGCCATTATTGTCATAGGTCAGGGTGCATTATCCAAACAAACTTTGTTTGTATTTGTATTTGTGTGGGACGTTGTGTTTTAGAGCTTTAAAAATTAAGAAACTGCTATCAGAGTGTTTAAAACATAGTGAATTGGACTATATATAAATAATAATACTAATACAGGAAAAAAATTGGTAAGTAAATTATTCTATATAATTAAATTTACAAAAGGAAAAGTACAACATAACCTCAAATTTTCAAATTTGTGAATTTTGCTGTTTTTTGGCGTATCATATTTTTATGAAGGTTGAAAAACTAGCTTAGGGATAAAATGTAATCTGTACTTTCAATTAAAGAGTAATGAATTAGTGGTACTGGTATGTTTTAGATATAGAAAAAAATGGTGATGTGTTGGGCACCTGAATGTAAGCATTACAATCAGAGGGAGACATGCAAATTCTTTAAGTTTCCAAAAGATGCGAAGGAAAGAATGAGGTGGAAGAAATTTATTAGGTAATAGATAGAAACGTTGATTTTTAGCGTAGTTTAAACTTATAAGCATATTTTCTTTCTAGACGATCTGAAGAACCTGGTCCTGGAGCATTTCTATGTAGCTGTCATTTTCCAGGTGGGAAAAGAGAAAATGGTCCACAGCTTTTTCAGCACAACATAGCAAAACGTTTTTCTTATACATCACCAGAAAAAAAAGATAAGAAACGTCTAAAATTAACTCGTAGTGATGTAGCCGAAGCATTAGCAAATATTACTAGGACCCAATCAGGTATACCCGAGGATATTCACCAGGTAGAAATAGAAAGGTAGATCATTCTATTTATTGAATTGTATGAAAATAATAATTTACATATTTTTAGGGCAACATCTCCAACGGCTTCAATTGAAGCAACTGTAAACATTTATTTAAATCCTCAGCCATCTACGTCTAGAGCTGCAGATGACAAAGACATTTTGTCTACAACCATGTTGAATGCAGAAAATTACTTTTTAAGAAGGGAGTTAGAGCAAAAAGAATCAATGCGAAGAACTGCTTTCATATATGAAGAAATTTGCCATTTTGATAATTTAGTATCTTTATATACTGGTCTACCCAATGCTGGAATTTTTGATAGTGTTTATCAGTTGTTGGAGAATATTGAAGTAAATTATTATTTAGAATGGAATGTGGATAAAATTTCAAAGAAAGATCAACTTTTAATGTACTTAATGAAATTAAGGCAAAATTTTCCCCACGAAGATCTTGCTCAAAGATTTGCAGTGTCCCAGGCTACAGTAACGAACATCGTAATAACATGGATCCATGTTTTACATGAAATTTTATATAAACAGATGATGTCGTCCATACCATCACGAAATAAAAACAAAACCTGTCTACCAAATTGTTGTAGTACGTTTACAAATTGTCGAATAATTCTTGATTGCACAGAAATAGCAACTATGGTGCCAAGAAGTTCCATGACTGCACAGAAAGCGACGTACAGTGCATATAAACATAAGAATACCTGGAAAGCACTTATAGGGGTTGCTCCAAATGGTGTTGTAACATTTGTAAGTGATTTATATCCAGGTTCAACATCGGATAAGAAAATTGTTCAACATTGTAAAATTCTGGAACAAATGGAAACTGGAGATTTAATTTTAGCAGACAAAGGATTTCTTTTGAAAGATATTCTTCCACCTGGCGTAAATTTGAATATCCCACCTTTCTTGGTTACATCTCAATTTACCCCTGAGCAAGTTTATCGAACTGAAACTATTGCAAGGGCAAGAATTCATGTCGAAAGGGCTATAAGACGTATGAAATGCTACAAAATTTTAGATTTCATACCTTACAGTCTGCAGAGTCATGCAAGCTGTGTTGTCCAAGTGATTGGAGCTCTTACTAATTTACAACCCCCTCTGATTAGAGAAGTTGCACAAGCATATTCTTCAAGTACTGACAATGAATGAACCTTACTTGTGCAGCGGATGTACTATGAAAATTGAGAATGTAAACTCAAATGTAAAATCTGTTACTGTAAATTCAATATAGATTTTAAAATCAATATGTTTATCTTATTTTTATTGATAACCGTTGTCCTATGAATTTTATACTGTTAAATATTTTTTTCATATGCTCATAACCAATAAAAATCTATCTAAACTCAGTTTTTCCTATAACTCGGTGTAAGGTCAAAATAATCTGTCAAAAGTTTTTTAAAATAATTATTGAAAAGTTTTAAAATGTTTGGGTTATTATTTTTATTTTTTTGGTCAGAAATGCAATAAAACAATGCAAAATAAGTTTTGTAATATTTATTTCAAGCTTTCATATTTGTTATATATGGAATAAATTTCTCCAAATAAAATTGTTTCAATAAATCCATATTTTCTTCCCATTCCTTGTATTTCGGGATTTCTACAATTTCGCACTCTGCTGGAGTCCACACTACCAGAAAACACTTTTCTTTATTGGTAATGTGTAATTGTCCCTGTATTTGGTCCCAGTAAACATGTTTTGTGTTTACTGTAATGTCCCCTTCTTCATTTTTATATATAATATATGTTTTGTCATTCCGTAATGCATCTTCTAGCGATACACTTTTATATTTATACGGACATTTTACTTCAATGAGGGCATCCTCTCCTACAAAACCATCAGGACTGGCTCCTATATACCCACATTCCTCGAGCCACAATCCAGTTGAAAACACTTCCATGCCTGTTGCAGCTTTGAACGTTTCAATAGCACTTAACTCATTTTCCCTTCCCCACTGAATAGCTAATACTGAATTTAAGTTGTAGCCTTCTAATAAATTGTCATATAACGACTTTGGAAATCGATTCCTCTTGCAAGAAGCAATAACTGCACCAAAATGACTAGCAGTAAGCCTATATTTTCTAGCTATGAGCCAGTTTTCATTGCTTGATTGTCCACATGTAGCTTCAGCAATTTGTTTAATTTTTTCTTGTGATAATGCACACTTTTGTTTAAAGTATTCGATTTTGTTTTCACTGTCAATATATTCTGATGAAAATACAATATTTTCTATGTGGGGGAACTAACAAGAGCAAGGTTTCTTCCGGTTCTGCCTGTAACAGCCATGTAAAGCCTACGACATGAGAATTTAGCCTCTTCTTAAAATCTGTCACCTCGGCAGTGGTAGCTTTTCTACTAACTGCACAGTAGTTTGGCTTTTTTGGAGGAAACATCTCGTTAAGTGACTTTGTCTCTTCCATTTTGGAACTCTTAGGAGCATTCCATGCACAAGCCTTATCAGTGACACTAACATTATGATGTGCATGGATACATAGAGCAGCCATGTGATGACATATCACTTGTCCCCTTGGGCATGTACATTTTGCATCTGTGATACCATCTTCTGGATCGACAAATAACTATAATGAAAATTTCATTTTAGGTATTATTTACAAAACACATTAGCAGTAACTACAGACAAATTTATATGGTGTTACTGAAGTAAATTATGTGGTATGTATTAGGTCCATTTACAAAATTTAAATGATGCCGGCACATATCAAACCAATTTACATTGAAGTAACCAGACATATATGTTAAGGCACTGCTAAATTATTTATCTAAGTCACCAAGTAACCATTGTAAACTTTGTTTTAAATAAGAACAAAACATAAATTTACATACCTCAACACAATATTTTCTACCCTTCATGCTGGCTTTCACCTCGCCTTTAAGTAAAGCTGGAGTTACACTGGGGTCAAACGACATCCTTATTACATTTCCACTAGAATAGGAGTTTTCTCCACGTTCTAACTGGGCATTGTTTGCACTGAAAAAAGCTGACACCATCGAAAATGTAATAACACGCTTTTCAGTCATTTTACCCTAAAATTAAGAAGAAAGTTTAAAAATTTTATAAAAAGGTACCCTATAACAGTTTGTTATAAATGTTTGTTATAATGTAATTGCTTGAAATTAATTTTAAAACAAAAAATTCGTATGAAAATGTGCTATAAATTTAAGGTTATGTTTATCAGTTCCGTTTATCGGAAAAATTATCGTATTTAAATAGAATTACCGATGCAATTTACTTATAACTTACATCCTAAAACTATTTTAATTAAGGTACTTACACTAATTTTAATCAAAAACCGTTTTTAAAACGTTTAAAATTCACAAAAGGAGAACACCATATACAAAACACAAGGCAAAATAGTTTGTTTGGATAATGGACCTTGTCCTAGGTCAACAACTGACGTCACCACTAATACGGCGTATTGGAGAAAAGACAATAGCTCATCCTTGTTAAAGAAAAAGGACAATTTTTTTGTCAAAGTTAATGTATGACAAACCTGTTATGCTATTTCCTACCATGTTGAAATAATTAATAACTGAACTTTATTTTTTAATTGGGAGCTAAATCAACATTAACCATCACAGGTAATATAACCTCTTGTGTCCCCAAAGGTACCTAGAAGTACCTTGTGCGGAAAGAGGCTATTCATTTAGATACAACGAACACACCGGCAGCATACAAGATTGTTGGGATTAATTGTTGCTTTAGCAAAAATACCAGCTCTTTAACCCGAGATTGAATTCGGGGCTCCGGGATGAGAGACAAGTTTTACTGCTCGACTACTAAGTTACTAATGCTCGGTTTTTTAATCGTAGGTTAACTAAACTCGCACTTTTAGAATTCGACTTTCTTAAATTTTACTTTAAGTTTCTATAGTAACAAATATTTTATATATTAGTTAATTTCTAGTATGTCATAATGATTTAAACATCTTAAATTATTTTCTAGAAAATCTAGACATAATAGTATTTGTCGTGCCCACTCCAATTGTTTGGAAATGACTTAATAAAAAAGGTTGGAGCAGAATGAATTGACAAGATTTTTACATGGTCGCTGAGGTTTCCCGATTTGAATGTTACGGATTTCTTCCTAAGGAGTCAATTACATATTTATTTATTTATTTACTTACTTACTTATTTATTTATTTATTTATTTATTTATTTATTTATTTACTTATTTATTTATTTATTTATTTATTTATTTATTTATTTACTTACTTATTTATTTATTTATTTATTTATTTATTTATTTATTTATTTATTTATTTATTTATTCATTTATTTATTTATTTATTTATTTATTTATTTATTTATTTATTTATTTATCTATTTATGTATTTACATCATTCAATGGGAAACCATTTACAGAATGTAAATTACAAAAACATAATATAAAAAAAGACAAGAATATAACTTTAAACTTAATTTTAAAATGTATACACACATATATGCATGCATACACATACACATATATACATATGTATACATACATACCCACATACACACATATAGCCATATACTTATCTATAATTATTATGCAAATTTATTATACATTACATATCCATAACACATGCAAATTTTTGAAGAAGAAAAATAATTATTTTCACGATTTTTTAACTATGGCTACATTGCAGAAGAAGATATCAAGAGTATGTTGGTGTTCATTATAATTATTCCACATTTAATATAATGGCGAAAATTTACCAATATTTGTACGAGGTATACTCAAAGTAAAGGTCATATGTTGCCTTGGAAACACGAACATTTAATGTATGTATGTATTTAATGTAATATATCGGGACAGTCAATGTCATTAGTTATTGTTTTGTTCAAAAAGTTTAACTGAGATTTCACCCGTCTGTTTTCAAGGCTATCTAAAGAAAATTTTTCCAGCATATATGCATTTAGATATCCAATAGCTGGATATACTCCATCCTCTCTGAAACAAGCATATTTTAAAAACTTCCGCTGTATCTTTTCAATACTGTTAACATGTATGTTATAATAAGGACATCAAATAATAGCTGCATATTCAAGCTTAGATCGCACAAAAGTGTTATAAAGCAATTTCAGTGTATCTGCATTATTAAACTCACGGGAGTTTCTTATAACAAAGCCTAACATTTTAAACCTCTGATGTTATGCTACCAACATGATTTATGAAAGAGAGTTTACTATCAAATATTATACCTATGTCTCGAAAGACAGAAGGCCTTGCAATTACAATATTATTAAGAGTATAGTCAAAATTTAGTGCTTGCACTTTATTAGAAAATGTCATAACATTGCACTTTGTGCTGTTTAAGGGTAATTTATTTTTAATGCACCAAATATTAAGGTTTTCCAAATCTTTCTGCAGAGTAAAACAATTTTTAATATTTTTAATAATAGAATGAATCTTTAAATAATCCTCATATAATAAATATTTACAATTTAAATTAGATATAATGTCATTTTTAAAGATATTAAAGAGTAAGGGTCCTAAATTCGATCCTTGAGGAACTCCAGAAGTGGAATGTATTTCAACAGACTGGACTCCACAGCATTGTACAAATTGTCTCCTGTCAGATAAGTACGATGTAATAAAGTTTAACATATTTTTCGAGAATCCATAACTCTGCAATTTTATTAATAAGATACTGTGATCCAATCTGTCGAATGCTTTTGAGAAATCTGTATAAATGACATCTGTCTGAAGCCCGGCATCTAAAGAATTTGCTAAATACTGCGTGATACAAAACAGATTGGTAACAGTTGATCCCCCTTTCATAAAGCAATGCTGATAAGGCGTAATGCGATGTTTCATGTAAAAGAAAATAAATTCATATACCAGAATTTCATAAACTTTAGAGAAATTATTAACTATAGTAATAGGCCTGTAATTTTGTATTTTGGCATGATCTCCTTTTTGAAAACAGGGACAACTTTAGAGGTTTTCCAGGTTTCTGGAAAAACAGCAGTTGTAATAGATAAATTAAAGATGATTGTTAGAGGATATGCAAATACACAGACACAGTCTCTAATAAAAGAGGCAGGAATAGTGTCTAATCCAGTGGTAAATTTCGGTTTTAATTTTTTGAAACTTGCATACACATCAGTTTCCGCAAAACCGCTTATATGAAAGTTATCAGAAGTTAAATCAGTTATTTCGTTTTCATAATTTTTGTCGAGTTGTGTATACGAATCCTTGAAGTGTTTGGCAAATTTATTCACAATATTTTCATAGCCCAGTACATCTTCAGTATTATCAATCATGGTATCAGGTATGGTGAATGTATTTTTTTATACTTATGTCAATCTATGTTCTTAAAGGATACCTAATAAAGTGGAAATGTAAAAATATATATTAGAGGTGTTATAAATTCAATTTCAAATGAAGAAATTATATCCAATTTCGCAGAATTTTTTAAAGGTATCAATAAGTTCAAAGATGAAGCTAGTTCTTTGATGGAATAAAGATGATATACAACTTTAATGTCAATATTTTAATGTGTTCAAAAAATCAGTTTGCTTTAATGTTCACATATTACGTGCTCATTGAATCAAACTGGCTGAACTTGATCTGGACGAACTGATTTTTTTAAACAAATTAAAACGTTGACTTTCTAGGTTTTAATGTATGATATTCGGGATATGTAAAGAACTACCTATGTTATACACTCATTTTCGTCTTCATAAAAGTCTGAAAAAAATATACGATGCCATCGAACAGCCAATAAAGTTTTCATATAGAGGGTATTGATCCCCACAATTTGTTTACTTTTATTTATTAAAACATAACCGAGTTTATGACCAATTTAGGTCATACGAATTTGAGAAATTATTTATTTTTATTCCACATTATTATCTCTGGCCAACATGTACAGAATTACGTTCTGTAAATAAAATTTAATCTGGCCGTATTTCATTTTTATTTTTTTGTGCTTTTACTGTCATGTTACTTTCATTTGGATTAAGTTTTATAAATTCACAGAACATATATTTTCGTAATGGTAGTGTTTAAAATAAACATTATTTAGAGTGTAAATTTGATACAAATTTATTAGTTTATTTTATTGTACTTAATCAAAAAATTATATTTATGTAATTTTACATGTACATAAAAAGCATACAACATAAAACACATCATATAATTAGACAACCACCAAATCCAAATTCGGAGCTGCACGGGTGGGGGTTGCGCGGATACACAACCGTTACTTTCAACTTGTCAAGACTGAAGCCGGGATTCGCACACAGGAATCGACAGATATACACATATACATACAGTATGGTCCATATGTACGGAATAAATTCATTTTAAGTGTAATTATGAATTTTAGGAAAAATCCTGAAACAGGTCGATTTTTTAATTTGAAATTTTATTTTTTAGCATGAAGATAATGCTAAATATCTCTGAATATTGACTACCACCCCAAAAATTTAAATTAGGATTGGGGTCGTGCTGCACCTAGGTCGAAAGGGATTCACCAGTATAAAGGTTTTTAAATTTGGAGAATTAATTACTGAGAAAATTAATTTTGAAAATGTAAAATTTTGTGAATGTCTTGTAAACTCAGTTAAAGTATTATTTGCTAAATTATTGGTTCTGAAGAAAACTTAAAACTGATCAGTTGTTGTTTTTAAAGTTTTTAATACAAAATTGTAGCCACCTCACCCTTTACATCAAATAAAGTGCAGAATCTCACATAATATTAAGAATATATTTTCAATTTATTTTAATGTACTTTCAATTTATTTTATAATTAAATTAAATGTTCAAAATGTCTGCCGGTCGCCTCTTGAAAATAAACAAGGCGATCTTAGAATTCTCAGATGACTTTGTCTGACCTCAGGTTACTTTATGAATTTCTTCAGTTATCCTATTTTTTAAATCTGCAATATTGTCTGGTCGATTAACATACACATTTTATTTTAAATAGCCCCATAAAAAGTAATCAACAAGGGTCAAATTGGGATACTGAGGTGGTCATTCAGTAGTTCCACGTCTTCTAATCGACCTGTTAGGGAAAATTTCGTTTACATAATTTCTCACTCTACTTGTTGGTACCAAATAGACCTGTCTATTTCATTTAGATAATTATCAGGGAAAAGTATTTTAATGTAGGCATTTGTCAAAAAATCTATATAGATATCACTGTTAAATGTGGCTTCAAAGGGCCAATAATTTGATTATTAATTAAAACTTTCACTTTTTGAGAAAATTCAGTGTGAGCCTCCATCATTCAATGAGGATTTTCTCTGCTCCAATATCGACAGTTCTGCCGGTTTACCATTCCGTTTAATTGAAATGTGACTTTATCAGAAAAAACTATTTCGTTTATAATCTGCAAATCTGCTAGCATTCTGTTCATCTTTCCTTCGATCAGGATCATCTGCATTTAACTCCTGAACCAAATTTACTTTAAAACTCGCAGAATCGATGATTTACTTAGATCATTGTCGACAGTAAGTTATCTAGTTAGTTTTTGTGGATTTTCCTCAATATCTACCAGTCTATCTAATTGCTTTCCTCGTGAAATTGAGGAGTTCTACCTGGTTTTTAATAATTTCTTACGTGTCCAGTTTCACCAAATTTATTTTCTATTTTACTGACTGTAGACTGTAATAATTGTTGATCAGGGTATTTATTATTAAACATTGCACAAACCTCCTTTTGAGTTATTGTTTTATTACCGCATCCAATCATAATTATAATATCTATTCCCTGAGTTTCAGATAAATGAGCCATAATAAAGACGAATAAATGAAAAATCCTATTAAATATACTGATCTGTGTGAGTAACTTAGAATAAAGTGGCAGTGACTTTAAACAAAAATATTCCATGGCCCATTTGATAATTTTTTAAGGCACAGATGTCAGTGTTATTTATTTAGGTTTTTTGACTAAATTTTTAGTGTCTACTTTAAAAGAACTTTCTGGTGGGTACAATTTTTTATTAAAAACTTTAAAAAGAACAACAGATCAGTTTAAATTTTTCTTCAAAACCAATCATTTAGCAAAAAAATACCTCAACTAAGTTTACAAGGCAGCATAAAATATTACATTTTCAAAATAATTTTCTCAGTAATTATATGGTATTATGTTTTTAGTCCAAAGAAATAAAAGAAGCTCGCCATAATAGCTTCAGAAAAGATATCATAAGTTTTTCCCAGAAACTACCATTGAGAATGTTGAAATGTTTAAAACTAAAAGGTTGGCTTCGAGTGTGTTTTGTTTCGAAGTTTAGATGACATGAGTTGACGTGGAATATCTAGTTCCAGGGCCTAGTACACTGGATAGGCGAGATACTCCGCATTTATTAAAGTTTACGAGTATGGCAAACTCAGTGACCTCAACCATTTCTCCCGGGCTGTCCACAGATGTAAAATCGATCTACATTTCTGCAAGTATAATTTGACATTATCCATCTATCACTTACAGATATGAAAGGTAAACTAAAGTTGGAAAATTTGTTTGGAATTACAAATGCTTGCATGGAATTGAATATTTAACTTATGTGTTCAGTCACTTTAGTATAAATGCAGAGTAGTTCTAACCGATAGCCACAAACAAGAGCGGGATGATTAACAATTAAAATTTATTCTGCCAACTACTTTTGAAACGACGTCGGCGTTGCGGCTTCTTCACTACAAAAAAATAAAAACAAAACTGAAGTTCACGAGCTAAAATATACTATTAGGGGTATAGTTGAAATGGAATTTATTCTAATTAACATAAATGAAAGGAAAAAAGAAAAGAAAATATTTTGATGACATTTGACGTTTCCTTTTGTTACTTTTTGTTTTTTTTTTGCCAATTATACCTTAAACAGTACCCTTATTAATTTCAAAATTTCGTAACAAATTAAATGTTTAGGTAAAGGCTTAAGCGGTGTAGACATACATTTTCGCTCATTTTCAGATTTTTGCTTTTAGCGCTTTTTTTAGGTTTAGGATTTTTCCCGTCAACCCCGTTATGTACTAAATTTTTATGTTCTACATAATATCCATAACAATAATTTATAATTTTTTTTGTTATATTATTAACTGACGCTTCAGCCAGTCTCTTAATTGCAACGCTGCAGTTCACAAAAGCATTGTTTGTTTTTTAATTTAAAATTAAATTGTTTTGTAATTGTTATTGTTATTGTTGTAATTTTTATTAATGTTGGAAAGCTGGTCAAGTTCCAAAAAGCTATATCTGGTTGGTAACACATTTGTATCTTTGTAATAACCACAGCTTCTTTGAAAAATCTCTAAGAGTATCCTTAAAATAAATTGATCACCAACAATTAATCACTACGATTTTTTACATAAAATATACAACAATCCATCTACACTTTATGGGCGACTTATTTCTATGATTCCTAGAATGACAAAAAATCACAAATTAATATCAATTCTATATGAACTTATTACTTGTGGTAATAGTAGAACTTTTAGTTATCCTGGGAGATAAATTACAATAAATTTCAAAAACCAAAGAACAAAATATGAATAAAGAACGCGTTATGTTACTATGAGACAGTGCGAGTATTTAATGTCTGTTGTACTGCTGGGTTAGAATTTTACAACTGGAAATGGTTGTAGCACCACGTTTTTTTCAAAGAACAACCCCATTCCAGATAGCTTGTGTTCTTAAATTTAGGAGATGTCTATATGTGTTTTTGTTTCTCCAAGCTGTAAAGAGTGTAATTTTCAGAATGTTGGTCAAACCAGATGAGCAATTCAAATTAGTTTTAAGGAGCATAAGGCTTATTACCTTAAATATAAATGTCTAGTGTTTATAGTATTATTTTAAAAATAATCATAGGATAGATATTAACAACTTAAGATATAAGGAATATACTAACAAATAATAGACAGCCTTTCGAACCTTAATAAAGCCGGATGTTTTATGTGCGTTGAACATATTAAGCAGCTGCGGCGAATTTTCTTGATAATAAATATTTATATTTTTATTTTTATTTACTGAATAAAAAAAATGTGCGATTATCGTTATTTATCTCACAAATTTAAATGGACATTTAATGTTAAATTCAAATAGAAACATAAAAGGAAATCTTTAATTAATTATGCAATACAAATAAAAAAGAAAATGTAAGAAACAACTGTATTAAATACTAAAATTCTGCATTTCAAATGCATAATTTCTATTATACATTTCTATTCTGAATTGTTGCTTAGAAAATCGGTATAATCTTCATCAAAACTTTCATATTTATCTTCGAAATTTCCATTATCATTCTCAGAACTTTTATTATTATCTTCGGTAACTTAAGACTTATCTTCAACAAAATTATCAATATTACTTTCTAAATCCTCGACTATATCAAAGTCTTGTGGATCATGTTCACAATCTTTGCCAGTATTTCGTACATTATAGATCATACTCAGATTCACAACATTTTGAGTATTCAAAAGCAATTGTTTTTGAATTATCCTCTGGTACTGGATTAACTTCCAAAGGTGTAGGAATTGAACCATAATTTGTCCTATCCGACCCCCATCTTCAGGATACAAAGTTCTGTTATACCAGGTTTGAACTTGGTAATGTTAACACGTTTATAGTGTAAGACAAAGCATTGCAATTTTTTGAAAAATGTGTCTTTATTTATTAAATTTGTACATTTTAAACAAAATAAACTTTCGACTTTTTCATAAAAGTGATATGCAATGAGTTAGTAATATTTTTTTAAAGAATTTTTCACTTTTTACCCCCTAAGAAGGGGGTCAGGGGGAGCGCAAGACTTTTTACTCGAGATGCTTTTGGATACTTAATTTTATGTAAAACAACACCTACCTACGTAGAGAAAACTGTTCCAGGTAGACTCACTTTGCTTTTTAATTTATTGATCTTTTTCTACTAGTCCATACTTAAATTTATTTCATTGTTATTTATGAATAATTGACAGAAAAGGCATTCTTATATCAAACTAGTGATTTAAATAGTATTATATACTTAAACCGACTCATTTTAATTTCAGTTAATTTCATTATAGACATAGTAGGTCATAGTTATAAAGCCATAGTAGTGTTTTAAGGTATGCTTATTGATCTTCCAGTTTAACAAGATTTAAAATGAAGAGAGTGATAATGACGCATTCCAGCGGCTGAATGTGGTTACTGTCCCCTCGAGCGTCATATCGGCCACCATTATATCAGCACGTTGACGACCTGATGTTCACCACCATCTAACTTCTGTTTAAAACAATGTTAGATCTAGCTATAGTCGAGCGAGTCTAGTGGTTTCGCAATGAAGTGACGGACTGAGGTCCGGAGCTACTTCATAATACATACATTTTAAATGAATTTGTGAATACTACCGGGGAGAATGTATTCTTATTTTAAATAAATTTTCTGTCTATTTTATTTATTTATTCATTTGTTTTTAACAGGTTAGAATACAGTTACAGAAAACGGTAGGATAATAATAAGATAAAATATGAAAAAATGCAGTTAATGAAAATTAATAAGAGGATAAGAAATAAAATTTATGTAGTTTTTCATGAAATACCATATACTGCATTCGACGCTTACTTTGCCAGCCAAGTCGGCATCATCTGGAGATGATTAAAAGAGTTTTAATCATCTCCAGATGTTGCCAGCTTGGCTGGCGAAATGCGCGTCGAGTATATGGTGTTTTGGTATTTCGAGGATAACTACATCAGTGTTATCCTCACATTAAAGGTTCCAACCCACTTCTGGAAGGATAAGGAATATTAAATCTAAGAAAATGTGTGTGTTTTTATAATATAAATTCCATAAAATTTAAAATAAAATTTTTTTGGAAAATGATTCGACTTTTAATATCTAGTAAGGGCTTCCTATAAAAACAGGGCTGCCAGTCATGAACTGATGCCTTATATCGCACCCCATTCAGGTTTTTTAAAGGAAAAACCAAATTTCAAAGCAAAAACCCGGCGGAATTTATGTACTATTGTGAAAATTAATATGAGAATAGTTTTTAGATTTATATTTCAAAGAAATAAATTAGAACATCAACTTGATATAATAAAATACATTTTAATGAGAAATTTTAAACACGGTTTATGAGGCAATAAATCAATAATGAGGAATTTATATACTAGGATTAAAAAACAAAATTTACAATTAAAAATAATTAACGTTTAAATGAAGATTGATATGTCTAACTTGTCATTAAATAAATAAATGCCGGGGATATTGTTAGATTTCAACATTCTATGGATTCTAATAAATTTAATTTTAAGCTCTTTTGTACATGTAGATTCTTACGATTGCTTAAATTTAGGATATTTTGACCTGATAAAAATGTGGTTTGAAAAAGTTTAAACTGTTTTTTGGAGCCAACAAGGTAAAATGTGTTTTATTATATAGTGATAATTAATTATCATTTATCAAATGAAGTAAAGGTTTATGCAATTTAATTTTTTGAAAATCTTTACCTATGTTCACTTGCTTTCTTATACCTAATATAAGGAAGTATAATAATCGTGATTTTTTTTGGACCTCGTGATTTTGATTGATATACACGTTTTGAATCCTCCTGAATCCATTCTAACTATTTTTCTAATGATGTTTGTCGGTGCGTGTGTAAGTGTGTGTGTGTGTGTGTGTGTGTGTGTGTGATCCGTGATAACTCAAAAATACTAATGGGAGACTTGCCAAATTTTTCAGTTAAGATTGTCAACAACATTTTAGGTGACACATTAAATTTGATGAATGTGGTACCACCAGAAGAGACTCAATGAATGAAAGAAGGAAGAAAGGAACAATTTCGGGGAAAAAAATTAAAAATTTTTATTGCATTTCTGGACGAATTTCGACGAATTATAATGAACAAACATAACTTTATCGAAAAAAGTCTCTCTGCGTGTCTGTAGTATCGCAATAGCAGCCACAATTTTTTAAATAAAGCTTTCAAGTTTGGTACACAAGCTCTAAAGGCCAAAGACAATGATATATTCAGTGATGAGCAAAGTTGGCCACCTGACAGGAGATCCACGGGACCCAAACATTATTGTATTTGACTAAAAAAAAAATACATTCTTGATAAAAGATTATAAATCAGGTCTACTATATCAAGCCAATGAATTATATTTGCTAAGTACTTAAATAAAGCTCATGTAAACTAAGTTTTTTTACACATTTGACCTAATGAAATGGGATTAAAATGAATTTAGCAGTTTGACATTTGAAATTACTGTTACAAAAATGTCAATGTCAATAAGAAGAAATTATTAAAATATATGACATGAATTATTATTGACAGTATCGAATGACGTTGAAAATTAATTATTTAAAAATTTTATTAAAACGCTATTAAAATTTAATTGAGGTAAGTGAAGAATTAAATAAAATGATTTTTTTTAGATCAGGATGATATAGACTGGTATAAGAAAGTTATGTGCTGGCCACATCAGATATTTTTTATTAACGAATTGCTGTGAGGCAATGCAGCTCGCACACTTTACTGCACTTTGTAGGTGTAAATCCTTTTCTTGGAATAGCTGAAATCCATTTGTTTCACAAACTTTCATCCTTCAGAAAAAGAAAACACGTACTTATGGCCCATTCAGATAGAGTTCGCCCATTTGTAATAGACACTTGAAAGAAATGCAAAGAAAATTTTTTCGTATGAATAGAAAATTAAGCGAGCATGTTATAATAATTATATTTATTATTTTTATGAACTTTGAATTGTATTAATTCGAATTCTCATAGTTTTTTATACTCCGAACTTTTTAAATACGGCATATTTACCTTGCATTCCTTTCGAGTGTTTGTTACGGATGGGCAAACTGTAATTTCCTTTACAATCTAGTACACTGCATTTATGCGGCATGTTTACAAACTTCTACACTAGTAATTAAATTAAAAAATACTAATTATAGCGTCAAAACTCTCGGAGAAACCAAATAATAAGCTAGTATGTACTTAATCCATATACAACATTCGTAAGTAACTGAATTCATGTATTGAAAACGTGCAACTGCATGTTAGATTCCAAAATAACCAGCTCAGCGTGAATGACGTAAACATATGAATCGGCTCAGCACTGAGGCTTTCTTTTCAGGTGGTAATACTCCAACTCGTATAGTAATTTGAATGAAAACACACTTATTGGATATACTTTTTTACCGTCTTATCATTTTACTTATATTAACATCCTGACGGAGTTAAGCACATTGTCATTTCATCATTCAACCAGAATAGCCACTACACAATACCTATTATCTCCGGTATTTGCCAGATTCCATAGCTGAGACAACGCTCTGACCAACTGTGCTGTTGTCGAGATATTTTTAAAAATGCCACAATTCATCCATGACCTAGCCAGCTCTCGACCTTGGAATCCCTTGGTTTTAATCTTAATGTATAAGCACTTATCCACTGAATCGAACTTTCTCATAAGTTTTCAGTTATGTAGCATGCACGTTTAATAAAAGCCATGCTATTATTTCAAAACAATACATAAGGAAGCGTTTGGTCAAGTTAGTACAGTCCCCTAGATACAAAATGTAACTAGTGATTAACTGTCGTGAATTTACGACACATGCAGTCCACAGAACAAATGCAGAGTCTATGCTTTCCCTTCTACTTTGAATGTATGAGTTAGAAAGAAGCTGCTTCCCTGTGTAGTGTGCAAATATGAAAACACAGTATATTAAAGTTGTATGATATCAAGGGTAAACCTTTAGAATAGTTTAAATCCTACCTTCAGGGAAGAAATCATTATGCAAAAATAAATAACTGTGCATCTAATGTTGCATGTATCATGTGCTCCAGAACGTATATTGGAACTAGTTCGCTGCTCATACTTCTAAAAGCGTTACTCTCCTTCATGTGCGTATGTGAACTGTCTGAGGTGTACTGTGATGTGTAGATGTGAAGGTGACTACACAGTCGATGTGATAATATGGAAGGCTTTGAAGATGATGAAGAAAAGTTAGGACGAATGAAACTTGTAATGAAAGCTATTGTTCCTGTAATTAAAAAGGTGAGTACAGTAGTGAATAATTTGGAGGGTTTGAACGAAAATATGAGATACAAATATGTAAAGGCTATTAAACAAAATATTCGAACTCGGTTAACACTTTTCCTACCTTTGTTAGCTTGATGTTTTGAGCCTGTTCCTGAATTCTAGTAAGCGGCAGCGGACTGTAGGGGGTTCTGTGTGATGTAAGTCGAATACTTGCAAGCTTGAGATATTGAATCACTTTTCACAAAATTCCCGTGAAAAGTTGTGAGCGAGATAGTTCATATTTTTTGATAAAAAACACGAACACGTGTTGAAAGAGTAAATTCAACATTCGACGTGTTTCTTCGTGTCACCTCGGCATTCACGTAGAAGTGCCGAGAGGTAGGGATTTGTGAAACCGAGTATTGGCGCGACATGAATACAAAAAAAATAATAATAATAATTTAAACCTATTTCATGACATTAAGATAATAATAATGAAAGAAAAATTATATTCAAAAACTTAAATACTAAAGAAATAATAAAAGGAGATCAGGGAATACAGAACACATGTCTATACTCAATTCAATTTTTGTTTAAATTGTAATTCCTGATTCAATTTTTATCTTTTAATTTTCTATGTCTGTACTGTAACAGATATGGGGCATGAAGAGTATCCGTGTCGTATCACTAATAATAATTGGCATCCATTGCCCCTAGAAACAATGTCACACGTATCAGTATGCACTGGCTAAACGTCCGTGAAAGTATATTATTATTTAAATAGACGTAATGAAACGTCCGTGAAAGTATGTTATTATTTAAATAGACGTAATGTTTATTGTTTTCACTGTGAACAGATGACTGAATGAGATTACTGTTTACAGAACAACTTTTAATTTTTGATACCGCTATTCACATTTGACAATCCTAAAAGAATACTTTTTGAAAAAAATGGTATGTCCTATAATAAAAATACGTTATAATCTTCTTACATAGAATTGAATACGAAATGTTTTTACTTTCTTATACCTAATATAAGGAAGTATAGTAATTGTGATTTTTTTCCACCTCGAGAATTTGATTGATTTTGAACTCTCCTAAATCCATTCTGATTATTTTCCGAATGATGTCAGTCGGTGCGTGTGTTTGTATCTGTGTGTGTGTGTGTGTATCCGCGATAACTCAAAAAATATTAGTGGAAGACCTCCCAAATTTGGCAGTTAAGATTGTCAACAATATTTTAGGGACACATTAAATTTGGTGAATGTGGTACCACCAGAAGGGACACAATGAATGAAAGAAGAAAAAAGGTACAGGGTCATTCATCATAAATTACCCACCCCTTATCATCGTTATTATTGCCTATAGAAAAAAAGTTTTAAAGAAAAGTTGTGTGGTTATGACTGAATTTTGTTAAAATGCTATCAAAAGTACAGTAGCGTGCAGATTTCAGGGGATACAAAAAAAAATATAACATATTTTTTAAATAGGATACCCTGTATATTATTAAATTTCTGAAATGATCCTTTGTTTCTGATTTCAAAAATATACTATATGTTACGCCTACCATATACCGTTTTTGAGTTATTAAACGTCGAATATCTAGTTACCGTAAATATGGAAAAGTTAACATTATTAAAGTGAGCTATGAAAATGACAACTATTATGTTTGATAAGATAAGTGAGATTTCTTTAATAAAATAATCAAAATGGTTTACAGTGACGAAGAAAAAACCAAATATTTATATAAAATGGATCACAAAGATTTATTTAGGAAATATAAATATAAATAAATGATAACTCATAAAAGATGTTCGATGTGTCCACCATTATTGTCAATGCATAATTGATAACGTCTTCTTATATTTATAATTGCATTGGAAATGGCTTCATTATTTACATTCAGATTGTTTATTACAAGTCGAATCCTGTATTTGATGACTTGAATACTATTATTATTATTGATAATGTCTCGAACGGGTAGGATACTATGCGGAGTTGCTCCATCCTGCATCCAAATCAAATCATCAAGTGTGGCTTCCGGAAAATTCTGCAAAAGAATATTTTCTGGTTCAGGGATAATTATTTCCAGATACGTAATTTCAGTTAATGTATAATCATAAAATATAGGCCCAACAATATTGTTTCTGAAAATTCCACACCAAACGCTAATAGTTTTCTTCTTGATTTTTTTATTTGTTTTACCAATCTTTTTTTGTTGTTTTTGTTCTCCCACGACCTGCGATTTTTCCTATTAAAAACTTCTGTCGTAGAAAAGGTTGATTCATTAGTCCATAATATTTTAGTAAAAAAATCGGGATCTTTATCCAACTTTTGAATCATCTGGCGGTAAAAGTCCAGCCTTTTCTTTTTTATGAGCCTCTGTTAAAACTTGTACAGGTAAAATTTTATATGGTTTGTAGCAGTTATTTTTTAACGTACGTTGGCATCAAGGAGCCCACGAATGTACGTTTGACAGGGGACTAAATTTTCTAATTCTAATTTAAGTAATGATCATAAATTTTTGATATGTAAAAATTTTACTGTGGACTTACTTTCAGATGATGTAAATTTTAATTTCAATATCGTTTTATACTCTTAGTTAAATCTCTCATCATTCAGCAACGTTTAAATAACCATTAATTTTAATGTTTGATTCATTAGATAAGGTCGTGGCAAAAGGTAATATTCACTGCCCAACAATGCGTAGGTTTATTGGAATTTATTATTAATGAACTTTTTCAGATACATTTATTAAATAATGATATCAAATCATCATCAACTCCATGAAGTCCTAAAAGGTAAAAGAAGCAATAAGCTATATTGATATTTAACATCAAACTAATACGATAATGATTAGGGACCTTCCAATAACTTATTCTTTATACTATAATGCTATTGCCGAAGATTATATGAAATGTAAGCTATTCGATGCCAACTCAATATCTTTAAAGGTCGCGCTTAGACGTGATAATCTCATTTTTGCTACTGAATGTTAATAAAAAATAGAATAAGCAAATAAATCAGTAATCACTTCCTGAATAATAGTTATTTCTACAACAAGAATATAAACAGTCTTTTTTGCACGCCTGAGGATTTGCACAAATTTACAAGTGCAAAATGACATTTTATATTCGAGTTTTACACGACATGATTTTTTCCACTACCAAGTATTTTCAATTAGAAATACAGTATTGGAAAAGGTGTAATTTGATTGCCTGTTTGTGTGTGTCCATAAAGGATAAAAATATCAAAGTCATGCATGGGAGAGAAAGAGAATTATGTATCAATGTAGCCTCATTGTACGTTGTCTTTGTGAAGTAAAGAGAGCACGCCCTATCATATTCCTTCTTTCAACACAGTTTATTGTATAGATATTAGGTGTTTAGGAAAATTCTAGCGATTTGCAAATATTCTCTTTATCTAAAACTAATAAGAAAAACAAACACAGAGATGGTGAATTGGCTACTTGGGGTAAATTCTTCTAAAGCCCCCAAAAACCACGAAGTTGCGAACGCGACCATTGGTATGCGTAATTAGTAGCGGGGCAAGTACTGCCAATAAACTATTCATCTTTAGGTTATGTACTGCGATGGCCCGCCCTTCAGTTTAGGGATCAGATGTTGAAGGGATGTGATAACTGAGGACTGGAGGCGTACACGATTACATGTGGAAGGGATACGATGAGACGGAGAAGTACCCTCGTTACATCATAAACACAATAACGCAGAAAAAGGCAACAATGATACACAGTATTTGTCTGTCACATACATGACTTTGCTATTTTTATCCTGTATGGACACACACAAAGCAGGCACCCTAAGTAAACTCTTTCCAATGCTGTATATTAAAACTTAAATCTTTTAGTTGTCGTCAAATTGACTAATTTCGACGTGAAGAATAAGTATAACAATCGCATTATATGATTTCATTAAGTAAGTTGCCCAAATATTAAGTAAATAAATATGTGATTTGTCAGACATTCCAAGAAGAAGTGAAGAAATCAACAAAAGTCTTATAGCTAATTCCCGAGAAGTACAATCGTCTGTATGAAAAGAGGACGGATACTTGGCCAGTTGAAGCCAGCAAAAGAAAATATTTTAGATAGCGGAACCAGTTGCCCTTGCTTGCCTCCGATGAAAACTGTGCAAATAGAAAGTAATCGTGATAATGGGAAGTTGCTAATAGTATTTTTTTGTAGAAAATCGAAAAAATTAAGAATATTGAACAAAATAATGGTTTCACTACATCTGCACCACATCTTGTCAACCTCTCAAAAATACATCGCGAGAGATGATGATTCTTTAATGTTCATACCTATTCCGTACCTGGCAGAATACAAACAACTCTACATTGGAACAAAATTATGTTATTTGTGAAGCAAGACTGGTCAAACATTTCAATCGTCTACCCGAAAACTGTCAAACATCAGTTATCATTAGTCAAGGATATAATGTTCAGAAACTATGAGAATACATGGCTAGTCATTAATGTAGAACTTTACACATTACAATCAGTTGTCCTAAGAGAAACTCATTGATAGCATTCATCACGAAAAACTCTATTATAAAATTACAACCTAGTTGCTACGCCTTTATTGACATTATCAAAATGCAAGCCGAATCCAATGAAATATTAGATGTCAAGGATAAAACTCATCCTATCCAAATTTCATATGAGTGCTGCAACAACCTTCGTACAAAACTCAAATACCCAAAATAAAGCCACTAAAATTAAACATCCTGAACACCGATGACCTCAATATTGTCAAACACAAATTAGACTAATATTCCAAAAATTTAGATGATCTTATTAATGACCTTACTTGGTCTTACTTGAAGACCTTACTTGGTCTTGGTGGAGGTGGAGGTGAATCGGATGGATGGACAAGAGCTAGCCTTCGACTCCCTTTCCTGCATTTGCATAATACCTATAAAGCAGAATAGGAAAATAATTAAAGTTATGGTCAGATATGTGAACCATGACATACAGATTCTGTAAAAATATGTAGGAGGTTCCATTTAAAAAAAAAATGACTTATTGACGTTTGAACTGAAATAATGTTCGACTGTGAAAATAAAACACCCTGTATAAAATTGTGAAAAGATAAGGACACTTTTAGTTAGACCGTAGGGGACTTGTATGAGTTTGAAAAGAAAATTTCTTAATCTGTAACATGATAGAAGATATCGATTTTTTTCCGAAGGATAGAAACCGTCAAAATTTTTCAAAAAATATTAATTATCTCGGAAAATAGTAGGTTTAAGGCTGCATTATGGTACACAAACCAAAGCTAAATTTTTCATGAGGAATCCAAATATGCAATAATATACAGGGTGTTCCATTTAAAATAACAAAGTTTGGTGATATTTCCGGTATAAGCGGAAGTGACCCAAAGTTGAAAATATTTTCGTTAAATTCGCCATAATTCAAAAACCTCCTTTATACGAATTTTCAGATTTTTAAACTAGATAGATCCCGAGAAAGGCGAATAACCTTGTTTTTATTTTTATTTTTTTTTTTTTTTTTTTTTTTTTTTTTTTTTTTTTTTTTTTTTTTTTTTTTTTTTTTTTTTTTTTTTTTTTTTTTTTTTTTTTTTTTTTTTTTTTTTTTTTTTTTTTTTTTTTTTTTTTTTTTTTTTTTTTTTTTTTTTTTTTTTTTTTTTTTTTTTTTTTTTTTTTTTTTTTTTTTTTTTTTTTTTTTTTTTTTTTTTTTTTTTTTTTTTTTTTTTTTTTTTTTTTTTTTTTTTTTTTTTTTTTTTTTTTTTTTTTTTTTTTTTTTTTTTTTTTTTTTTTTTTTTTTTTTTTTTTTTTTTATTTTTTTTTTTTTTTTTTTTTTTTTTTTTTTTTTTTTTTTTTTTTTATATATATATATATATATATATATATATATATATATTTATTTATATTTATATATATATATATATATATATATATATATATATATATATATATATATATATATATATATTTTTTTTTTTTTTTTTTTTTTTTTTTTTTTTTTTTTTTTTTTTTTTTTTTTTTTTTTTTTTTTTTTTTTTTTTTTTTTTTTTTTTTTTTTTTTTTTTTTTTTTTTTTTTTTTTTTTTTTTTTTTTTTTTTTTTTTTTTTTTTTTTTTTTTTTTTTTTATATATATTTTTTTTTTTCGTGTAATCGGTCCTGTTCGGGCGCGCATGCGTGTGCCTGTGCTTATGTCATGGTCTGTTGCACCCATCTCCTGATTTCGAGCGCGACTCCGTGTACTTGGTCCTATTAGATTAGCTCTGGTTGGTTCCTCTTCGTGTGTTCGTTGCGTTATGTTTCTTGCTTCCCTCATGGACAGCAGCATGCAATACCAGAGCAGGCTTCCATGTGGTAGGTAGTCTTTGGGTGTCATCTCGTGTATTTAGATTGTGTGGTCGCGCTCGAAATCAGGAGATGGGTGCAGCAGACCATGACGCCCGGAGTGTGTCGAGAGCAACAGAGCGTAACATAGGTAGAGTATATAAAGAACTGCCAGATCCAGAAAACGTCATTTCAGTTCGAGTTCCAGAGCAGTAAGCAGTTATCTGTTAGAACCTGAAGATGGCAGATGAGATTTCCGGAAACGTCGTTCAGACAACCACGGTCCCTCTCGGGGCCTATCACCTACGCGGGAGTATACCCGGAAAACGAATTTAACATTCACCACCCGCGAAAACCTGAAAAACATATATATATATATATATATATATATATATATATATATATATATATATATATATATATATATATATATATATATATATATATATATATATATATATATATATATATATTATTATAAACTATTAAAACCCCTACGTAGTCCCCACGTTGGGAAACTATGTTTATTATAAACTATTGGTTTTGTATTAATTTGTAAATAAAATAAAATTTGAAATTGGAATTGAAAGATTGAAATTTTTACTTACTTACTTTGTTTTTACTTATTGTTTATAGTTTATAAAATAATAATCCTCGGCTAGCTCATGAGACTCGCTCAAGTTGGGTTCCCTGGTTCTGGTCACTTTGATTTATAACTATGAAATTCTCGATCTATTGCTGGCAAATGAATGAAAGGCAATTCTCTACCCAAACAAACATATAATTTACACACAAATAAACAATGTTACAAACAGAGAAATACAATTTTGAAATTTACAGACATGAAATTTTATTTATTGCATGTTTCACCAACCTTAATCGAATTTAAAACGAGAACACCCTGTATAGCGCATTCCTCCTTAGTTCTCGTGGATGTCGCTGCGTGGCTTTTATGCTATCATCTGACTGGACTGGACTTTTGTTGTTTTTGAAATAAATGTTGACTCTATCGATGCACAAAACCGAACACTTTGCTTTTTTTTTAAAAGAACTATTTCACTTTAAATGCCGATGTGGCATATTTACTTGCACTTTACTTTGTTGATTCACTGTGACACTGGTTGGATTTCTTAAATTACTGACAGGTAATTTACATTTTAACATTTCTTGACAATTAAAATAAATAAAAATAACTTCCAGGAACATGGAACATGATAATTTTTCTTTTAACTTATTTCCTTTTCATTTCTAACCTCACAAAACTTTATTTCCCAAACTTTTTTATCTAGCAAGACATGCTTCAAATTTGAGGTTAGGAGTTTTTAACAAAAGAGAGTAGTACACCCCTCGGAGCACCATCAAAAACTGTTTCTCTGCTCGAAATCGTCCAATTATATGGCTTGATTTCTAATTTACTTGTCAAAATTCAACTTTTAGCCTACTATGTTTTTTATTAAATTTTTTGTAAATTTTGTATTTTCTATGTTCCTGTAGCTATGAATGATCCTTATGAAAAACTATTTTGATATTCATTTACAATAAAATTTTCCCCATCTTTTAACATACAATACTCTGGGTTTTAACAAAATTTTCTACACTTCTAACCTAACTTAATTTACACCCATAAATATAGAAATAATGTTTAATATTTAACTCAGAACCTATCTATTTTAACAAATAACACAATTTCAAACCCTACCTTACTTATCCTAATACATTTTGCCTATACTAATACAATTTTATTCTAATATGACATGTTTTATTCGTAGGTCATGTACCTTCACCAACATTGATGTCTAGCCAATTAAATACACATTCTGCTGCCCTAAATTCATTTGTAAAATGTCTATGGGATATTGTCCTTGCACCAGGCTGTTAAAAGTCTTAAGTTTACACAAAATTATAGAAGCTGTGAGTGGTTTTACATCTCACTGTTACCTGAACATTCACATTCCACCTAATTTGATGGCTGGACACTATTTAACTGTTCCAATCTATGTGATCACCCATGACTAGGTAAGTCTTTCACCTTTTCTTACTATACAACACATTTTTGTTGCAAAACAAGACATTAATTTATAAAACGTAGCACTGTTTAATGTTCTTGCCATTACTACCTAATAATCTCAATGTTCTCTGTATAACTTATACTTTTAGACCTAATTTAACAAAATGTTTATACTTTATATACTTTTCAGATTAATGACTGAAGAATTTCACCTCAGCAAGCATTTCCAGGCCTGTCTGCGGTTCATAAACATCACTTTTGCAGTTCCTTATCTACCGTACTCTGACTAGTAGATTGTACACAACACAATACTTATACTTTGGTAAGTCTATTACAATTTAACACTATACAGTTTATTTTCACCATGAAACGATGTGTGTTTCATATTAACGTCTCACTTTTAATTAAGTTTTACCTATTTTACATAATCACTGTCCATGTCCTCTCTCCCATAGCCTAAACTTTACCTATTTTACATACTAGTTCTAATAATTGATAATTTTTCAGCTTTCTGACTGTCTTTGGTGCTATTATAACTACAAGTCCTCACTCAACATTGGATCGACACTGTCTATTTAGGTTCAACAGAGTTGCTGGCTGAAATCTACACTACGACACCAGTTTTATTCATCGTCCATGTCAATTAACAAATTTTTATCATACAAACATTTATGCTAACCTATTCTAACCTTATATTGAAATTTTATGTTTGCTTTTTATCATAATACTACCCCTATTCATTCATCTGCCCGCAAAATTCAAGAAAATCATATTTTACTGTTTTCAAAATCATTTATTACTCATATAATGCACAATAATATCTTCTAATCTATAAATTGTCTCTGCATATGGCTTATTAACTCTGTTTCTTTCTAAAATTCATTTTATAATAGACTATATTTTTACTTATAAATAATTCCAACTGTTATTTTACTATAAGTTACCCGATTTATGTTATTATATTTTATTTTTACTAAATTATATACCTAGATAAGTCGATATTGTAACAATATATATATATATATATATATATATATATATATATATATATATATATATATATATATATATATATATATATATATATATATATATATATATATATATATATATATACATATATATATATATATATATATATATATATATATACACATATATATATATATATATATATATATATATGTATATATATATATATATATATATATATATATATATATATATATATATATATATATATATATATATATATATATATATATATATATATATATATATATATAATGAAATATGTTATTTGTAACTGTCTCAGTATACAAAGTAATGTTTAAATATGTATATACACAAATATATACATAAATCGTGGGGATGCAGTTATTTGGTGTCTGAATTAAATTAAAAATCTCTGTTTTTACCAAGCTTTCAAGAATATCTTTATTCCATTCTCAAGATATCTAAAAGTGTACACTATAATATTAAAAAATTATTCATTATTATAATAATTCTTACAAACGTGATTATAAACATAAAAATTAATACATGGCATAAAAATAGATTTCAATAAATAGTGCTAAATATTGCATAACTGCATCCCCACAATTTATGTATATATTTGTATATATACATATTTAAACATTACTATCTTATTACTATTTTGGATAGAGGTGCATTAGGTTCAATTGTTTGTCTCGTATATGTCATAGCTTTTATAAAATCATTCAGATACCGTGTAAACTTTTTGATAAAGTAAATATAAAACTCTCATTTTGAATAAATAGTTTAATTAGAGATGTATTCCTTCATTAACACGCTTGGTTCACAAAACGCACTCTAAGGATAGTACCCCCTAGTATTTTTGGTGTTTGCGGAAACTATTTATCGAGCTCGGTGGTCTAGAGCATTGAGTGACGAACGTAGCTAATCTTACTGTCTGCCGATTTCCGGGGTTCAAATCATGGCCCAACCCTGACAAACTTGAAGGAGTGGTTGTGTCCATGTTTTTTAGCCCCAGCCCATGCATTAGATTTTGGGGGTTATCTAATTTATGTGGTGTGTTTTACGCTTTTTATGTTTATTTAAGCATTAATATCGTCCCATTCCAACCCCCGCAGAGAAAATTTCTTCATGTGTATTATTTTTTACACTTGAAGTTAACACGTTCGACCAGCTCATTGGTGTCAAGGAGAGTGACTCTATTATCCTTAGGCGATGTAGGAAAAATCTATAATGCATCACGTGCCAATTTAGTGCACAACATGACACTTAATCCTAGAGTATAATGCTTTACAATGAGAAATCGATATTGATTTGGTATAAAAATTACAAAAAGTATGTGGATAAAGATAAACTCGTTTACTTATCCTGATAAAAATTTTAAGGTGCTTAAAGATGCATTACATGCTCAAAGGAATTTTAGCCTGTAGTTAAATCTGATAAAAGATGTTCGCGTGAAGGATAGTTTGTGAAATATATGTAGACCAGACGGAAAATTCAGTGCCGATAAATCCAATTGATAAAAAATAATTGCTGTTCTTCAGTTATGCTATTAGCATGAGTTGCAGTAAAAGTAAAACAGAATGAAATAATAAATATGTGTACATATATTATACAAACAACATTACAATCATTTGCAAGGTTTGAGGTTGGTTAATTTAGTCACAATATCTTCTAGATTCACAAATTTTCCTAAAATTTCAGTGTATTTTGTTAATTAGTATATACTGAAATTCAAAGAATTCAATTTATTTGGGCTCTTTTCGTTCGAGATAAGAAATTCTTTCTATCAATCAAAGAAATTCAATAAAGAACTACAGAACTTTTTACAGACGTATCTAGAGATAAGATGCTCCTTCGCACTGAAAACTACCTTAAGGATGTTTAATGAAATATATTTTTTTGTAATCAATTTGTTCTTATATTTTCACTTCAAATGTTTTTGTGTCAAATGACTGTTTTCAAATTAAAATCTTTCGATGCAGTTCTGTTTAGTGCACAAATTTTGTTACAACAAAACTTGTTTATCGAACTAACTGTATGGACTTCAATCGATAATCATCGAAGCAGCATTCTGTGATTAGAATTAATTTATGCACAGCAATTTTAATATTAACCATTTTCTATATTTTTCTGTCAGTTATAAAGAAAGTTCGGACATATGGGAGTCATGACTTCAAAAAACAGGGTCAGCGCAAGGGAATATATGTTATTAATTTATATACCAATTAAAAACAAATATTTTTTAAAGTATTACTACAAACTAATATCTTTCAGTGGCTTACCTTGTAGTGTAGAGGGTCTAAAAAATGACTAGTGGAGATAGCAAAATAAGAGTATATTGGCACTAGCAGTTTACATCAATACTTCTTTTTTCGTTGCACTGCTTATTTACAGTTATTGCTGCGATATCATTCCTCACAAGCGAACATTCTGTCTCGACAGATGTTTTTAGCTTATATTTAAAATAGAAGAGCATTCGTAGAGACCATATCCACTTCTTTGTCCTGTGGTAGGTCTACTATTCGATGACTGTGACAAAACTAGAATTGTTGTGTAAAACAATTTTTAGTTTTTTGTTTACGTGTTCAGCGATATCACCAAATAATTAATTGATACATATTGTCAAAGATCAAACATTACATTCATTTCATCGATTATGGTAAATTTTCCTTTTGGTCTACATTTAAGTTGTTCTATAGCGTGAGGGATTCGTGAAATATATATATATATATATATATATATATATATATATATATATATATATATATATATATATATATATATATATATATATATATATATATAAATATATATATATATATATATATATATATATATATATATATATATATATATATATATATATATATATATATATATATATATATATATATATATATATATATATATATATGCATACATATAAACTGTAATGTTTAAATATGTATATATATATATATATATATATATATATATATATATATATATATATATATATATATATATATATATATATATATATATATATATATATATATATATATATATATATATATATAAATATATACATAAATTGTGGGGATGCAGTTATTTAGTGGCTAAATTAAATTAAAAATCTCAAGCTTTCTGAATTTTTTTATTCCATTCTCAAGATATCTAATAGTGTAAATTACAATATTTAAAAATTATTAATTATTATAATACTTACAAACGTGATTATAAGAATAAAAATGAATACATGGCATAAAAATTGTTTTCAATAAAATGTGTGAAATATCAGGAATAAAAAAGTAAAATAGTTCAATTTAGATAATTTCAAATAAATATACAAATAGTAACAAAACTGTTACCAAGAATGTTAAAACAAAAAAAGTTCATAAAACTATATCAAGGCAACCATAAACAACTAGTAAAATTTTGTTAAATAAATTAAAATTATGATAGTATTTTTAAATCATTATTAAGTTTCAAATTGTAGGTATAAATTTTATTAAGATTATTAAGATCAGTTCTTTTTGTTTAAACAATTAGGTTCATTATTTATATATACCATTTCTAAAAATATTCTTTTATGATAGTTATTATCAATATCAAAAATTGTGGTATCTATATAATTAAAAGAATGATCCATTAGACGAAAGAATTCAACTAAAGCACAAGAATTAGTAATCCTCCTACAATCACTTTTGTGAGAAGTAATGCGGCCTTGAAGATTTCGAGAAGTTTGTCCTACATACACTTTATCACAATCTTTACAAGGGATTTTATAAATAAGATTAGAACACTGATTTTTAAGAAGAGGTGTTTTAGTTTTAGAATAAAATTGAGATACTACTGTTTTAATGTTTTTTTTTTGCAATCTTAACATTATTATCTTTAAAGACATTTACTAATTTTGGAGTCAAACTATCTAAATAAGGTAAAGATCTATAAATTGTAGTGTTATTATTATTAATATGGTGAATAGGTTCAGTAATGTAAGTATTTGAATAGTTAAATAATAGATTATTAATTATTTTAACAGAATATGAATTTTCTAATAGAATATCTTTTAATTCTTGTAAACTTTCATTTTTAAAGAATTATGCGTAACTTTGATAATTCTATTTTTCAAAGCTGTGATAAGTTAACCTTCATTTTAAAGGAATTATAAGAGAAACAATTTATATAACGATTACTACTTATTGGTTTCCTATACCACCTAGTAATAATTCTATTATCAATAGTTCTTATTTATTTCATATCTAAGAATGGAACACTGTTATCAATTTCTTTTTCAACAGTAAATTGTTCGCGTTCTTATCAATACTATTAAAAATAGAAAGGGTAATTTCTATTTTATCATAAGGAACAGAAAGGATTAAAGCATCAACATAGCGTTTAAGAAACGGAATGTCAAAGTCAAATTTAGTTTTACAAGAAAATAATATTTCATCCATTACAGAACTAGGTAGTATTGGGGATATGCTAGAGCTACCATTATTAAACCAAGGTGATGTATGTAATCTAATTTCGGCACTTGACAAAAAAAAACATCACCTGTAATGAGGTAAGAAAAGCAGATCAAATATTGCGATCTCTGATATGAGCTCCAAGTGTTGTACCCAGGCTGCTCGGTCAAGATGGTTGTCCTTATAATCGGTGTACTCGAAGAGAAGTCTACGCTGCTCTCGGAACTGAAGATCGTACCAGCCTGCCAAACATCGGCTGGTAAGCCAGATGCAGAAAGCGGTCATTCTAGGTTTTCTTTGTCTGCTCAGAGCACATGACTCTGGTATCTACAGTCACTAACCCTGTAGGATGTGGGGAGTGGCTGTAGTTAATTCGCCAGCGCTACTCTCGTCAGGTGTCGAAGTCCATGGAATGACTATCCGACATCGGTTCTACCGAAAAAAATGTAAATAAATAACCATTTGTATTATAATCCGACTTTTTATAACATCTACAACATACAATAAATGCAACGGAGTTATACGGGTAGAGCTCAGTGAATTTAATGTAAATCCTCCATTCTTCCACTCCCCTTCACGAAAACCTAATTGATTCTTGAACTTATTAGGTTCGGAGGCGAGCGTAGCATCGACTTTACATTGTGTCGAACTCGATACAAAAAGTAAGACAACGAATACTAAGGTTAGTAGTTATGTAGGTAAAACCAGTCCAGCGAAATAAAACCATCTTGTCCATCTTCTAGCTTAAAATGTAGGAGCTATCCGACATTAAACGAAGGTTGTGTAGGTAAAATACAGGATGTAAAGTAAATGCACGCTTTTCTATAAGATATCAGACAAGTAAAAATTTCCTGCTCTTCGACAAAGAAGAGGTTCGGAAAATTTTTCATGTTGGAGCAACTCATTCCCTGGTGTCGGTGCTTAGCCTTGGTAAAGAAAATAGGCAGACGTTAAATAAATTAATTTAAAGAAAACGTATTAGAATTGGCATTGCAAAAAAAATACCATAATTGCCAGGCTAAGCAAAGGAAGAATTTCACTTTCGTCTGTTTTATATTATTTCAATTTCAAAGTGAATATTACAATATTGCAAATATTCTCACTTCTTTAAAACATAGGATTACCAAAATTGATCCTATAATTGGTTTTATAATCTGGCCAACACTCGAGACACAAGTCCGCATAATTTCGTTTGATTTTGAAAAATCACAACTCGGAAACCAAAATCGATTATAAAATTTCTTCAGTTCCTGAAGCCGTTCTATTTGTTTTCCTGAAAAACTCTTAAATAAAATACAATAAGGTGAGAAACTTTCATAATTTCTAAGTAGATGAATATGATTTTTATTTAATTTTTGATGAAAAAATCATGAAGTTTGCTAAGTTTCAAGTCTTTTTTTGGAAATTATTCGATTCGTTCGTTTAATCGGAGTAAAAAGTAGAAACTAAATTTTGTGTTTAAGAATTTTTTTACTAAGGTATGTAGGACTATAAACAAAAAAAATATTGTCATTAATTTCTAGACATCCTGTATTAAAGTTAGAATAGAATGAAGTAAAAATTTAAAACTTTCAAGAACTTTTAAGTCAATCTAGATTATAGTTAATTACATGCGAAAGCTCCAATCCATTAGTTAATTTAATCAATACATAAATTTTTTATCGTTACCTAAATACCACTGAGTTATGACCGACTTCCTTTACCCTAGAGATTTTGAGAGCTTTGCTCCACATGGATATTTAATTTGGGTCTTATTAGATTATATTGATTCCGAACTCAAACAGAATTGAATTAATTCTGGCCGCAATCTAACGGACTAATGTAATTTATTTAATAAAGATAAATCGATCAGTTTTTCTCAATTATAGAAAAGAGCAAGAAATTCTTGAAGCTATAGAAATGGAAAATTTCATTTTCGATAATTATTTGTTTAACTTCCACATTTTCCAGCATTACATCATTTTTATTTACCAATTTAATATACTCCTTCCGTTTAATTTCGAGAAGATATATCTCCCAGGTAAATTAATTAAATTCGTATTAATACAGCGAACGAAAATATTTACTAACATACAAAGATTTTCAATAAGCACGTAAAAGTTTCCTTATGGAAAATATAGAGATTGCTCAGTGAAAACGATAGTGATATATCTAAGAGGGTTGGCATATTATATAGTGTACTATAAAACTTGGTATGAAAATATTTTATAAAAAATTTTTAAAAAACTTTTTCTGCCCAAAATTCTATGAGTTTGATGATAGTCTAAAAATTCTTCATCCTTTGGCCTTAAAATTACAATTTTGGATTTTACCAGGATAACAACGCATTGTATTGATAAAATTCTTACAACACTGAATGATGACATTTTTAAGACTGGTGTTATCAATCCATTTTGCTGATCATTTAGGTCTGTTTATGGTAATAATGTCGCGAAATTTGAAAAATATATGTCATATGGAGAGAAACCATTAATGTCAAAGGTCAGTGGCGGCTGGTGGATATAAGTTATGCCATATTTCAGTATTGGAGCATGTAATCCAAACATTAGGCAGGACTACCAGTACTGAAGGAAGAAGTTTTGCAAAGAAAAAATTGAAAAAAAAATTAAGATAAAAAGTTATAAAAATGCGCTGCCGATCCAGATTACTTCTAGACCGTTAGTAAAATATTTGCAAACTATTTTTCTTTTTCGTAATTAGAAGGAAAATTTATCACCCCGTTTTTTTTTGGTTTTCGAAAGTTTTGATTTTTTATAAAGTTACGACATTTTGAAATTTACACAATGAAAAACTGCTGTTTTGATATTTCTCATAATTTTAATGTTTTACCATCTGTGGCGTCTCGGAAGAAACACTAAAATTGTGAAACATTCAGATAATTTTAGTAAATACGTTAATATGAAAATATTTCTCTAGATAAACGAGCACCACTCTCTACCGCAGCTTTAGCGATACTGAAATGGTTCTTGCTGTATGACTGAAATCTTTTGTGACTTTGTCTCATGGTACTCCCCCCAGCAAGCACCCTGACGCAATCATTAACTTTCGTTCGGACTTCGCATTCAGACTGGCAACCGTAAACTGCACATACCGCTAGTCATGTATCTAGTTTTAAGACATAAATACTGTTTCATATCGTTTTTATACTACTATTTTGTGTATAATGTTCTTGTATTATCGAGTGTGTTATACTTATCAATTTGTACTCTTGATCTGTCAAAAACATTGTTGTAATTTGGTTAAATAAAGCTATCTATCTATCACTTATGTAGGCTATGGACTAATTAAAGATGAAATGAAAATGGACATTTGCCAACGTATTTCCAGTTCAACTATAGTCGTGCACTCTTATAATCTGTTATGTCCTTGTAGATTCGTATGGACAGCCTTGGAAATATGTTGACCGAATATTATCAACGTGAATGGTTGGGTACTAATATTATTTGGTCATCGTTTATGATTTAGTTTACTTTTCACTGTGCTTTAAATTTTACGATTTATTTTTTTCAATTACTTATTTGGATATGCTGATGAAAATTTTCTTCACTAAAAGTTTTAACTGCTATAAGAAACTTTCATTTATTTGAATGCATAATAAGCAGTAAATTGAAATTTACTACAAAATATCCCAATTTAAAATACACAGCAATCTCCATCAATACTTAAATATTCTTTAGCGTTTTTCATAAATAAACTTTTTCATAAATAGCAAACCAAAACCGTGAACAATTAACTTTTCAAACAATTTACTTGCTCTGTGTGTCCAATATGGACCAGAAATCATTAAAACTTTGTGATATTCTCAATATATAGTTGGCCGTGTGTTTAGGGTAGAAGATAATAATCTTGGGAAACATTAACTAATGAAGTTCAGCGGATAATTCGGTAGTTGACGAAAATTTCAGACGCCTCATAATAGTTCTGTGCAAGAAACTTCCGTTTCTATGTTGGGCTAACGGATTTTAATGAGGTTATGCATAAAAAGTTTACTTAATCGCTAGCTTATGCTTGTCAGCTGCTTACATGCAGATATAATTTTAATTTTCCTCTAATTTATTAACTCTGTTCAATTAGTTAGTAGCATAATACAGGGAAAATGTTAGTAAACAACATAGACGATAGTGAAAAATAACAAACGATAGATATAGTGAAGTAGTGTTTGAGATGAACTTATATAGGTCAAATTGAGCCTTACATAAAAACTTGACATGAAGAACATGCACGATCGGTTATAAATCTTGTTTGCAAATAACTCTTGCAAAAAAGGATAACTAGTTGGGTTCTAGATAGACAATTTACACACTTGTTTTTGCCTAATATGTCAATTATTTAACAGAAACAAAACACTCTTATGCATAACAATTTCTAATTAAACAAAAATTGTTATTTATGACTTGTCATAAAGTGTTACTGTTTTTATTGTTACCACCTTATCTGTCACAAGTCACAAAACCGTCTCATAGGAGTAACTGTGGGTTATTTTCCAGCCATTAGAAGTTTAGCAAAACTAGCATTTTAACGTAAATTTAGCCACTCCTAACATGGCATACTGAAGAAAATAAAATTCTATTAAATACGCACCAATGTCTTGACTACATGTTATACAGGGTGGTCCATAAACACCATTCCACTTTAACTTTTGTTGTTGTTAACATATTTCAATATTTTACAAGTGAATTTTATATAATTTTTTCTGAAGATTGCGAATCTGTTTCAGTATCTTAATACTTTAACAGAGTAGTTAATTCACCGGCGCGACTCCCGTGAGACGTCGGAGGCCACGGGAGGACTGTCTTGCATCGGTAATTCCGAAAAAAAATTATATTTTCTCGAAAACGATGCATCTTATTCACTCTGACTAAGAGTACATCAATTATGTATTATTGTCTGTAGATTCTCAATCCCCTATTGATTTAATGAAATTTCTATCAGAGAAAAAATTATTGATAAAATATCGTCATTGGGGTGTAGCTCTCTTAGGAAGCGATTCGTAATAAATTTACTAATAATATTCTGCCTAAAATAACTTTTTGTACAACCTCCTAAAGTCCTGGGATTCAAAACTGAAACATCCTGTATAAGAGCTAAGCCTGTTCGTGAGAATGATTTTATAAACATATATTATTCCAAGAAAAACAAATAATCTTTATAATATTAGCAGGTAGTGCATACAATTACAATCACACTTACAATTCTAAAATTACTAAATGTAAATAAAGAAGCGATAATTAAAAGTAAAATAAATTATAATCTAATATATGCAATGTGCATTTCATTATTATGCATTTATTTATTATTTTTTATCATTTTTTTAACTTTATCTTTACAGGTAAATCTCCTCTCCATTTCAGATTGCCTGTACATTCTAGTTACACAGGTAAAATTAATATGAGTAGGCATTGCAAATAATATATTGGTTTTTCATTTTAATAATTTGGTGTAACTGCATCCTGGGTTTCTGGTGTAAACTATAAGCATAAACTTGTCGGAAGTAAAAAACATTTGCATCTTTGTACAGTTCATTGAAAGGGTACGTGACGATCTTGTGCAACATGATTTTTAATATCCACTTCTGGATAATTTCAAGATTTCTCAAATCACCGGCACACAAAAAAAAAGTTCTTTGTACATTTGACGCCACTTACCTCCCGACATGTATTTCGACCCGCTGAATCCGAATTTGAAGTCAGTTTGGACCGTCCACCCTCAAATATCGAGTAAATTGAAAAACCGTAAAAAATAGCGAAAATTGGGTGTTTCGGTAATAAAAAAAATTTGTGGGATCTAAACCAAGCCTAATTTTTATGTATTTCGATCCGCTGAATACGAATCTAAAGTATATTTAGACCATAAGCCGTTTTAAATCTAAGTAAATTGTAAAAAACCCTCGAAAATTGCTAAAAATGGCAAAAAATTGTGATTTAAAACGGCTTATGGTCTAAATATACTTTAGATTCGTATTCAACGGATCGAAATACATAAAAATTAGGCTTGGTTTAGATCCACAAAATTTTTTTTATTACTGAAACACCCAATTTTCGCTATTTTTTACGGTTTTTCAATTTACTCGATATTTGAGGGTGTACGGTCCAAACTGACTTCAAATTCGGATTCAGCGGGTCGAAATACATGTCGGGAGGTAGGTGGCGTCAAATGTACAAACAACTTTTTTTTTTGTGTGCCGGTGTAATTATTAGTCACAAAACCCTAAGTAATGGGACCGATCAAATGATGAGATTAAACCTGGGCAAAATACATTATTATTATTATGCGTTTGATGTCTAATATTTTACTGTAATGTTTAACTTTTGGTAGTATGCATTATAAGTTTTTTAATTAAATTGTTTATATGGATATCCCTTTTTAGGTGGCGATTAATGGTAATACCGAGGTACTTTAAAGCTTCTACGGATTGTATTTCAATGTTTATGTCACCATTAAAGACGAATATGCTATTAAATTTTGATAGATTTTTGAGGTATTTGTGGTAACTAGTGTGTTTTATCATAATTTATTGTCAATAGATTACTACCGAAAAATTAAAGAAAAAATTATAAATCTCTTTACACTTTACTTTTGAGCGTGTTCCAATTAGTGTCTGTATAAAGTAAGCAGTATCATCTGCAGAACTGACGGTCTTGTCTTTAGTTGGTAACTTAAATAAGTCATTTATATATGATATAAATAAGACTGGTCCTAGTACGGTACCCTGTGGAATGCCATATCGTATTAGTTCAATCTCGCTTATTTCATTACCAATACTGACACACTATTACTCCTAAATCGCAAGAAATTTAAGATATTCAGTAAATCTGGGTAACTTACACTGTCAAATGCTTGGCTTAGTCAACGAAGACACACATAGCTGGTGTTGAGTTATCAAGTGCTTTATGTATGTATATTAGAAATTAAGTCAGCCGTTGTAACTCATATTGACTTGGCCTCTATTAATCCATAGTGCGTGTTTGGATAACATAGTATTTCCTTTAAATAATAATCTTGGATACTCTTGTTTAATATTTTTTCAAAAACTTTGACAATGCTGCTAATTAAAGAAATCGGCCTATATTTTTTCACTAAGGTTTTATCCTCAGACTTATGGATTGGTTTGATTACAGCTACTTTTAATGTTTTTGGAAAAACTCCTACTTGAAATATTTTGTTTATTAAATAAATATCAAAGTGTTTTCTATTATTACTCTCTTGCAGTTTGATAATTATTTATAATATTATTATTTGGTTTTCCATGAGATTTCGTAGCTGCCATAAATTATCCATATTCTGTTTGTAATTTTATTTAAAAAAATCCAGCTGATTTAGATCTGAAATTTTGGAGTCCAAGAACTAGGTACTTCTGCCTGTCTAAATAAAACAATCCTGATTTAGGAAGACTATTATTTCCTTAATGCTGATCCTGGTGGTAATTTTTTAATTATAATTAATAATCAAATAGAAGAATGATGGCTAATTTTAGGGAAGCTGCAGACTAAACGTTAAATGGGAAGAGGATGGTGTGCTTCTTAAAAGGACCAGGGAACTAGTCAGGCGTTGAATCAGTGCCATCCCATGTGAATGTGTGATACACGACTTAGTCCTCTGTTTCCAATAATTCCTACATAAACTCAGTTTTTGTATAGAATCTGTGATGCTCCTTTCTTTCTCTTGTCCTTGGTCTATCCACATAAGACGGGAAGTGTCACTTTGGCACTCTATGATAAAGCCGTACTTTGAACATTTTATTTCGGTACAGTCTCGAACAATTGATTTATCATTAAGATAATAAAATAACTTGGAAAGAAAGCGGTTTGAAACAATTATGTTTGGTAAGTAATTGTTATTCCCAATGTTGGAATAACTTGAATTCTGGTTCAAAGTCCGAATTTCACATTTACTACAGTTTCAAATAATTTATTGATGACACATCAAATTGAATTATTCTTGCATTTTTCATGAACAGAATCTAAATATTCTAAAACACACGGGCTGTTTCATTAAAGAATGCTTTTGTTGTCCCCTGGATAGTTAAAAAGTTTTGATAATTTGATACAAAATTCGTAATTTTAGTAAAAAATTATATAAAACTCACTTATAAAATATTAAATTATGTTAATAATGAATAAAATGAGGAGGTGGTATAATTTTGTTGGTACCTCCTATACAGAGATGAATTTAAGCGACCGTTTTATAAAACATTTTGTAACCAAATAATTTGTCTGTCAGCAAAATCAAAACCCTGTGAAATTGGAATAAAAATAATGGACTTACAGACATCGAAATTACCTAATGCTTTTTTGATGGTGATTTAATTGTTGCAATGTGTAAAATATAACTACAAAAATTTTACTGAGCGAAACAAAAAAGCCGAAGACAAACTGACTTAACTTATTTATAAGTGAGACTTCATACGCTTTTCATAAACACATACCCTAGGTGTTCCTTAAGGGTCCAATATAGGTCCATTTGTATTTACTCGTTTGTCAGTGATAATTTATTTTTGATAATTTTATATAAAAACTTCAGATGTTTAAGATTTAGAAACCAGTAGTTTTTAGAATTCGTGGGTTGTATTATATCGTGTTTAAAGGGTAGTTTATCAGTTACAAACAGTAGTTAAATGCACAGTTACAATTTTCATGTAGAAAATGAATTCATGAATTGTCTTATAACATTAACAGAATATTATTAGCCAAGTGTTTCTTAAAAAATATTTTATGTTACTATCAGAAACCGTCAATAATATTTTTACTTTCACATTTGGTCAATATCCAAATGAACTGTTACTGTCATCATAACAAGTGGACGTAAATTTCAAACTAAAATTGAATATTTATGTGCGTGAAATTAAATTTGGGTTACTTAGTAAATGCTTGTTGGGCGATAAATCTATTAATATCATCATTAATAAACTATTACACAACCCACTTAGTACTTCTGCACGTATTAGATAACAGGAAAACTATTTTTGTAGGTTAAGTGGCGAGAAGGGTAGTTAAGCACCTCATATCAAACTTGTGGTGTTGGAGAAGTTTACTGAAGTCCTTAACGCGCATCGGCTAACTTCTTAGAGCTTCTTGAAGCTTTTCGCATATTCGACAAACAAAACAATTTCCTCTCTATTATATTAAAGGATTACCATATAAATTAAGTCATTATTATATAAAAGAAGAACAATCGTTTTTGTCTTCAGGCACTTCTCGAGTAATGTAATTAAGTTTTACTTGTTTTATAACCTTCTTCCTATAAGTGCACTTTTATAATGGAAGTTTTTTGTCCTAGACGTCAAATAATTGAACTTTCATACATGAACAGAATAGAAATAAATTAATGTCATTTATAGATAGCACAAGGAATAGGTTTTATCTCTCAAAAAGATAGTTTGCAAAGAAGAGGGGTAACCACATAGAGATTGATGGTTCAAACATTGTTTGTAATACAAAAAAGGTTTAGCGCCAAAAAGAAACAATTATGCAGCTACGGACACGTGTTTCGGTGTTATTGCCCCTCATCAGCGTAGCTAAGGAATTGGATCTACGATGGGATAGATCAGGAACAAGAACTAAAATAAGGCTGGAAAGTACAGTACACAGTACTCAATTAGTGTGTTCATGTTCCCATGTGCCACATTTGGGGCCTCGATGAGCACAGTCAACACACAGAGCTCTATGTGTACTGCTCATTTCCATCTGACACATACAAATAAAACAAGATAGATTTATTGGGGTTCAAAATAAAACGAAAAAGGTTTAGTGCCATACTCCCCAAAAAGAAACAATTATGCAGCTACGGACACGTGTTTCGGAGTTATTGCCCCTCATCAGCGCAGCGTAGCTAAGGAATCGTAGATCCAATTCCTTAGCTACGGTACGCTGATGAGGGGCAATAACTCCGAAACACGTGTCCGTAGCTGCATAATTGTTTCTTTTTGGGGAATATGGCACTAAACCTTTTTTGTTTTATTTTGAACCCAAATAAATCTATCTTGTTTTATTGTTTGTAATATTTAAATATATCTGGTAATATTTGTTATGTATCAGGTACTCTCCAAGTATTTCCATGCGATCATTAAGCATTACTTACTATTTTTATGCAATTCTTCTAAGCTAATTGCTACAATTAGTAAATTATTGACAACGATAATAAAATATGTACAAAAGTATAGTTATTTGCCCCTTAAATATAGTTATTGGCATAACTGGTTATAGTTACTAGAAAAATTGCGACCGCATTTTAGGTAGTCATTCCAGTTCCGGACTTACAGCACTCGTACAACTAATAAAATGAGAATAATTATTGTGAAGTGCAATGGTACACGATTTTTTTTTTTAGGAATTAATTAATAACTTTCTCTCATGTTATTTTATTATATATTGCTAATTCATTGCAAAATAAAACATATATGGACATTGTAGAACGAATAACAATGCGCACCCTCAAACTGAAGAGTTAAAAAAAATATATTTTTTTTCGTAGATAAGCAAATTTGAGTTATTTAACTGTCAACAAATAATGGTGTGATTACTGTAAAGATTTTATATTAAGAGTAGTTAAAATGACCAAAATTTCATATATTCGCTTTTTATTTCACTTTTTTGTCAACATTACAATGGCCGACGATAACTATAGTATGTACGTTCGTCCACGAGACTATTCTCATTAAAGATTTGCAACTCCATGCCTACACAGTCTAATTGACTCAACAACTTCTGCCAACAGACCATGCACAGCGAAGAGAGTTCACAAACTGACAAAAGTATTTTCAGTGATGAGGCTAATTTTCACCTCGATGGCTTCCTTAATAGGCAAAACTGCCGCATTTATGGCTCAGAAAATCCACGAATGATTCATGAGAAAGCAATGCATTCAAAACTTGTCACTGGTGTGCATTGTGGTCTGGAGGAATCATTTGGCCGTTTTTCTTCGAAGGCGAGGCAAGTAATGCAGTAACGGTGAATGGCGAATGTTATCGTGCTATGATAACCCAGTTTATTGTGCCTCAATTGGAAGATATTGCCCTCGACGACATGTGGTTTAAGCAGGAAGGTGCCACTTGCCATACCGCCCGTAAAACATTGACGATCGTGCACGAGTCTTTTCCTGGTCGTATCATCTCTCGGTTTGGTGACCAGAGTTAGCCACCACGCTCTTGCGGTTTAACACCTCTGAACTTTTGGCTGTGGGGTTATCTGAAGTCCCAGGTCTATGCCAACAAGCCCGTGACCACCGAAGTATTGAAAGTCGAAATTAGACGTTATATCAACGAAACACCGCCACATGTATTGTAACGAAGTGATTTTATTTTATAGAATTAAGTTAGGTAACTGGATGCTATTTGTCTGTTTCGAGGGATATTTTGACCATTGTAGTACTGCGCTTTTAATAAGTGGTATTGTCAGCTGATCATTAATAACAGTTTAATTGTTAATTATAGATAGGTAGTATTGATATGTTTTTATGAACATTCCACATAGGCCGAGTGACCGGCAGTACGTGAATCGCGAAACGCGAAGCGCGCATTGTGTCCTCGGCACCCTTGTGCCCGCGCTACCGTGAAGGAGCCCGAGACTGGAAACAATCAAATTAGTTCCCGTCTGACTGCCAACCGAAGCACCACGCTGACTTGGATAGTAAGTAATCTCATGAGTATAAAGACATACGTATTTTAAACTTAATGCGGAATTAAGTCAGTAAACAGGTGACGTAGTTGTAATATACCGCGCATGACTACTGCATCTCGTCCTACTTCTGCTTTTGGCAGTGTAGCATGAGGATTTTTGAGACAAATTAGTTCCCGTTTGACCGCCAACCGAAGAACCACGCCGATCAGCACAGTAAGTAAACTCGTGAGTATAAGGATTTATAGGTATTTAAATTTCATGCGGAATTATTTTAAGTCCATAAACGGGTGACGTAGCTGTAATAAACCGCGCATGACTACCACGTCCCGTCCTACTTCTGCTTTTGGCAGTGTTTAGTAGCACGAGGATTTTACAATCAAGTTAGTCTCCGTCTGACCGCCACCCGAAGCACCACGTCGACTTGGACAGTAAGTAAACTTGTGAGTATAGAGGTACATAGGTATACAAATGTAATTGCGAATTTTTCTAAGTCGGTAAAAGTTGACGTAGTTGCAATATTCCGCGCATGACTACCGCGCTCATCCTACTTCTGCCTTAGGCAGAGTTTAGTAGCTTGAGGATTTTTCGAACAAGTCAGTTGCCGTTTAGCTGCTGACTGAAGAACCACGCCGACCAGCATCGTAAGTAATCTTGTTGTGAGTATAAAGGTATAGTTTTGTTTTAAATTGAATTCGGGTGACGTATTGCTATATTCCGCGCATGACTACCGCGTCTCATCCTACTTCTGCTTTTTGGCAGAGTTTAGTAGCTTGAGGATTTTTCAGAGCATCCAAGTCAGTCCGTTGCTGCCGCCCGTACCGACCAGACGTGCCGACACCGACCGCTCCAGAGAGGAAGCAGCCCAGGACCCGGAAGTAGGTAGCAAGGTTTGGTAAATAATCGGTATTACTTGGCTGGTGAGTACTTTCCGGGCTTTATTTAGAGTTTGTGAACCGCGAGCGCTAAGACGTATCCGCCTCATATCCTTCCTTAGAACGGGAGAGCGGCCGAAGGTTGGAATTAGAACCACGTTACACCGCGTGTTCTCCAGGCCACCTGAGCACGTAAAAATTCTGCAGGGTGACTTGGAGATACTAGCATTTGCCACCGCGTGTCCTCTAGGCCACTTCTATGTAGGAAAAAATTTGAAAAAATACCGATGTATAAAATATATAAAATATTCGAACATAAACGGTTTTAAATATATATATATATTTTTTTTCGAAGGAAACAACTACTCAGCGGGCAAATTCCCCGACCTGCATTGAATTACACCTTCAAATCCTGATAGATCGATAGCCAATATCATTTGTCAACATTAGTTTAGTCCACCTGGGCTAGGGGTCGCCGCTCTCGGTACTTGCTGTGATGCAAGTCGCTATCCGCCACAGAGACATCTAGGATGTCGGTCGGGTAGTAGCATTCAGCATAAACATATCGAAAAAAAAATAAACAAACGTAAATAAACGATATGAGAAATAATGACAATTACATAATAGTAATGATGGTAGACACCCTTACAACGAGTTTTGACAATTATTTTATTTATAATGTATTTCGTTTATTAGATTCATGGCCTTCTTAAAAGAAACAAACAAATGTAATTGTCTGGGTTATTTATGAACCGATTTTAAATCTGAGAAATTAAATATTCATCAGAAAAATCACCTAATTATACAGGGTGCTATTTAAAATAAGAAAGTTGGAGTCACTTTCGGTTAAACCGGAAGTGACTTTTTTTGGCGCGGGTGGATCAAAAAATTACAATTTTTGTCTTGATTCATCCCTACAAATTTCAAATTTCTATCTCAAAAATTGTAGAAAAATTTGGGGGGTTCCCTAGTCCCTGGGCCACCCGGTATATATATTATATATATATATATATATATATATATATATATATATATATATATATTTATATATATATATAATGAAGAGTAAAATGTAGTTATATAAATAAAAATTATAAAATGATTTGGTAATGTCAAATACGGGAAAATTATAAATAAAAAAAACCCGCTTCAGGCAATTCAACTAAATTAGAAAGGCGTTTGCTAATCTTTAGTTTTAAATGTTGTAATTTCTAGTGAACTTTAAATTTTTAATAGATTCTGGAAGAAATTTATAACAACTTCAAAGGCCGAACTAAATCAAACAAAAATACACAAAAATAAAATAAAACAAGATTTTAATTTAGAATTTTAGTACAGGATTAGTGCCTAGATGGGTTGCCAAAAGATTGGCAACGTCTGTTATGGTAATTTGTATTTTATCCCAAATGGCGCGATGTGCTCTAAAATTTGTGTAATATTAGCGCTACCAGAAAGTTTTAATTCATAGAATTTTTGAATAATATTTCTGATGTAGTTCGTTATCGTTATCGAATGTCGTGTAATTCCTTAATGGGAATATATCTTGTTGAGTTACTAACGAGGTGAAGAAACTTATTCTCTAGTACTTTTAATTTGTATAACGCCGTTGTGGGTGCAGAACACCATACTGGTGGAGCATACATCCGGATCGGTAATATGATGGATGTGTAAAGTAGCTGCTTATTTTCACGGCTCAGTCCGCTACATTATATAATAGAGACTTGACACGGAGTAAACTTTCCGAAGATTTTCTGTTATATGTTTATTAAATGCTAACCCCTTTTCCAAGTCCTATTAGACGTGTTCATTGGTGTTAATTTTGTTTTTCCTTACTGTGATCGGTGTAATGATTCTGTTGTTAGTAAACTTTTTTGTGAACACTATCGCCACCGTTTTTTCCACGTTTACCTTCACCTTTCACTTGTCATAATATTCTGACCAAAGATCATACTAGCCTTCAGCAGCTGAATTGCAGCTTCTGCGTGATGGCTGTGACTATATATGGCCGTATTGTCACAATACATAGCAAGCTTGGTTGGAAATATCGGAAAATCGGACACGTGTAGGTTGTATAATTTTGGTGTAAGAACCGATCCTTGAAAGGCCCGGTAGCTAAACGGTATCGAAAGCCTTCTCAATATCTAAGAGTACCATGGTAGTATTCTTGTCAAAGTTGTATTGTGTCTTGACATCATTAACGATTCCTGACAACTTGCATTGTAGTATTGTGTTCCTTTTTGAACCCGAACTGAAAATTGGCGTTCAGTATAACGTGATCATCTTAATAGGTGTTCAGCCTATTCAGAATGATCCTTTCGAGTAGCTTAGATATCAACGATGGCAAAGATATCGGACGAAAACTAGAAAAAACAAAAATCCGCGTGTAGCTAACACGCGGATTTTTTGTTTGGTTTTAGTATCGGGACAACAACTGCACTTTTTCATGATGTGGGCCTACGTTGAAGATGTAGGATAACATTAATAATGTATACAAGCTGCACAACATATTTTCTTGAAAGGTTCTTGAGCAGCTTGTGATCAATACCGTCTTTGCCCGGTGTCTTTTTAATTTTCCTAGAGAACTGGAATCAGAGACTATAAGCTATGCATTTAAAAGAGCTTGAAAGAAATGAATTCAAATTCACGAATTGATTTGAAGCTAGCGAAAGTAAACTTTACCTAAGATTGCAAAATTTTGATATGGTCTTTCGTTTCGAAGATACTACGAGGAAAACGCAAACATTGTCTAAATTCATTAGATTTTGAAGCCTTTCAAACCGAGATATTGCCGTTTTAAGTTCCGTTCACTCGTAAGCTCCAACGTATAACATAGTATTTGGAAATTATAACAAATGTATTTACTCTACCTTTTCTGAAAAATATATCAAATAATTGCAATTTGTCTCTTATTTGCCATTATATGCTTAATTCGTTTTTTTAATTTTAATGCCTTTTGCACATGACGATTTTTGACGGCCTGGGGATTTTGAAATATTAGTACTTTTTATATAAATTTCAGTTTGTAACAACGAAATCCCGCAGAAGTCACAATAAGCATATTGGTGTAGTCTACTATTAAGTTCTGAGAGATAAAGTACGTTGAGAAATATACAGGTTGCCCACGAGACCAGGTATCCCCACTTTTTTTTTCAAGATAAAAATTTGAAAATTGGGTACAGGTTATTTGGCACAAAAATACATTTTTTCACCTAACCAGATACAAAAATACACTAGTAGTGGTACTAGTAACTTTTTTTATTTTAAATAACACCCTGTATATTTTGTAACTTTATTGAATTACTTTGCAATGGTTTTTCAAAATCAAAATCGAATCAGACATGACCTTGAAAAATGGAATTGTATTTGATTATTAAGTAAGTAAGTAAGTAAGTAAGTAAATTTATTTATACAGTTACAGATACAGATATTGTTCGCCAATTTACATTAGTAAAATTTAAAAATAACATTGTACTTCATAATTATAGTAACATGTTATAACACGAGTTATATCATCTTACTGTTTCTTCCAGAGTACATCTAGATAGCATAGAACGATCTGTCCGTGTACCGACCTTAATATAATTAATATTAATTTTATTGTGAATTCACTTAATGAGTGATACTTTTTCTTTTCTTTTTTTTTAATATTTATTTCTCAACCTCCTGCTAATATCCTTAGAAAATCTAGTTTATTTTTTTTACATGCTCAGATACTTTATCTGAGAATAAACTTAGATTATTATAAAGTTTGAAATGGGCTGGTAGAAGATTATAAAACTTAGGTCCATAATAAGTAGCAATTCTTTGTGTAGTTGTATATCTGGCTTGTGGGATTGTGACATTGAAGTTACATTTATGCCTTGTATTATGGTTGTGTTCAATTGTGTTTAACAGATTTTTATGTTTGTGAGTAAAGATAGGAACTGATTTGGTATACAGGAGTTGGAGATTTAGCACATCAAACTCTTTAAAAAGCAATTCTGTAGAGTAGCGCTTGTTTTTCCCCATGATTACTTTTATTATATATTTTTGAGATATATTTAAAGATTCTAAAGTTGAAGTGGTCATGATATTCATATTATTAAAGTTTTTAATACCTAGTAAATAGCTAGGTATTAATCAAATGGTATTTTTAAATATTTTGCACGCAAAACAAATGACTTTATTGCCAATGTAATTAATTTATAATGTTTTTTTAACAAATGTATTTTATAGAAAATCAACGACCAAAACTCACGTTCTTTTATACGATACCATGTATATGTTTTACATGTTTTCGATGGAGCTTTAAATTAGCTTTCCATCATAATTTAAAATCGGTCAGTAAATGGACTTAAAATAAACTGCGATTTGAAGTTCGAGATGACACAATTTAGCACTTTTTTTTTGTAATTAACAAAAATATAGTATGCTTTGAAAGGATTTCAAGTCCATTTATGGGCTGATTTTAAATTTTAAAAATACATTGGAAATTTAATTTAAAGCTGTACCGAAAGCACGTAAAAAATTTATAGGGTAACATTATAAAAATTGAGTTTTGTCTAGTGTCTATTTATTTAGAAAAAACGCCATAAACTAATTAAATTGACAAAATCGGTGCAAATTATTTAAAAATACCTATTTAATAGGTATTATAAACTTTAATAATATGATTTTCATGACCACTTAGTAATCACACACAATTGCATATTTCAAGGTCATTTCTGATCCGATTTTGATTTGAAAAACAATTGCAATGGTAAATCAAACTTATATCGAATTAGACTATAAAATATAGAGGGTGCTATTTAAAATAAAAAAATTACTAGTACTTCCGGATAAACCGGAAGTGTATTTTTTGGAACTGTTTAGGTCAAGAAATGTATTTTTATGTCAAATATCCTGTACCCTAATTTAAAAGTTTGAACTTGGAAAATAAGCACCTGTTTTCGTGGGCACCAAATATTCCAGCGATTGTAAGTTTCAAAGTTTAAATTTCCAGATTATTGTAACATCCTGTTCTCATGTCAACATATTTTGTATTTAGATTTTAGTGTCCAGCACCATACAAAGTGAATATGTGGAATTACAATCGTAACAAAAATGGAATAGAAGCTTTGTGGATATTAAAAACTGAAAATTTTCATTTAGGTTTAGACATTCCTTTCATGTTTTTATAAAAATAAACATAAATTTTATTATTTAGAATTGACTTTCAATTATTTTAAACTTTGTAATAATAAAACATGTATAAATATTTTAAGAAAATAATAGTAAAAGTAAATCTTATTTGCACAATAGACATTCTAGATAAATAAGTCATTTCAAGTAGAAATTGAAAAGTCTACGAACTTACAAATTTTCAAAGTCAAGTCTAGTTAATGTTCAACCTTTGAATCACTCTAGAGTTTTGTTGTATTATTAGTGTAAGTAAAATAATATAATGGAACTTATAGTAACTATCATTACCAGTATAAAGTTACACCACACCTCGAAGTTAAATCTGAGTGTTCCATATAATCTTTCAAGTTTATTATACTAAGTATATTAAGTGTACCTTAGAGAACTGAAATGTAAAGCTAATTGCTATAATTAGAGTAAATTTAAACTTTACAGCTGTCAGAAATAATGAAGAAAAATGAGATCTTTAGTATTTTAGATACATAAATGAGCAAAAGTAGATTTCGAAAAGACCGATGTAATCATTTATCATACCTAATAATATAAATGGGAAACAGAACTTTTAATTACACCACTATTGTTGTTAGTAAAAAATACGCTGAAAAATGTGTCGTTTATTAACTTGTGTCTGCTGAACTCTAAATTGTAAACAGTTTTTGTCTGTCACGTACAGATTTTTGACAAAATAATTATTAAATATAATAATTAATATAAATATAACATTGATCGATGGTGGGGAAGGCAGTGGCGAGTGCTTCCACTCAAACCGGACAGGACCAAGTCGAAGAGGCATAGTGTCACCATCTTTTGAAAGGGATGTAAAACTTTGTGTTCCATGTATCTGCGATGTGAGCACATTAAAGACCCATACTCTACGAAAAAGTGGAGGTCAACAACATTTTTCAGTTAAGGATGCTAGTGCTTATACAAGCACTGATGAGCTTATCTCTTGGCATCGGTGATTGATCTTAGTGGCGGAAACATTAAGCAGAGAGTATTAAATAATCGTCTGATAGCAAAATATCACTATTATTATATTACCTACAGTAGTGCACGTTGGAGCTTGTCTACACTTGCACAGGTTTCATATTTGTGTGTAACAGACTGTGAGACGTACGAGTGTCAGTATTTTATGAAAGGCAACAAAAAAGTTGTATACAATAGGTGTCAATTAACTGGTTTTGCTTTTGATTTTTTGATTTTTTTTAATGTTAATTACTCATAAAGTAACAGATGTTTTTCAAAATGTTAATCCTTTCGCTTATGGCGTCCATTACAATGGACACAATTTATTTTATCCAATTATTCAAGAATCACATGAGATATAATTTTCCTCGTAAACTTGCCTGCAGCGTCAGTAGGTGGTTATTGAAGATAAATCAGTTTCAGGTCAAGTAAAGTAATCGCCATAACATGGAAACAGAAAGGCGAGAAGAAATTATGATTTTTTTACGCGTTTTGAGTAGCTAATTTGAACTAATTTGTTTAAAACACCATACTGTTATAGTGTAATGTTGTCTTGACAAAATACTGTAATACTAATAATTGTTTACGTTGGTTATCAAATACAATTTCTGTCACTCTGTCCATTAAAATGGACAAGTGGAATCAATTACAAATGTCCGTCATTTTTACATATTCATTATAATCATATTTTTATAACCTTGACGATGAGATGGACATAAATTTGCTGCTGGAAAATTTGGTCGATGATGAATTTGATCATGAATGTCCAGTTGGCAGACCAGGTAGTTTTGAGATCAGAGTCTCAAAATTACTAATAAGATAAGCTCTAGAAACTCATCCACTTTCAGAGATACAGTTGGACCATTTACCTGAAATTGAAATGAAAAAAAGAAACTACTCGCTGCAATAAAGGTTTGTATAGCGGAAATACTCACATCTACTGTGAAAAATGTGCAGCAGATCTTCCGTTTCGTAAAAAATGGAAACTGCCTCAAATTTTGTCCGCCACTGCTGTCTTTTTATATTTATATCTTTGAGAATATTTATTTTATTCATAGAAGTTGTTTGTAATGTTTGTATAATAAAGTAATTAGCATTTACTATGTTGGCTTTATTCCATATAATAATAATAATATTAATGATAATAATAATAATAATATGGGGGTGCAAGGCCGGCAACCTCCGCGTTGGTGCACCCTGGACAGGCAGAGGTAACTCTGCCTGACTAATGTCGGCCGGGGGTACCAAGGCTAACCACCTTGGTACCTTTCTGCTTAGGTTCCTTATAATCTAAGAAGGGCCCCTCACAATCGACCCCAAGCGGATGGGGGTCAGAGACAGGTGGGAGGGGCCTTACCGGATGGTCTCAACGTTGACAACCAAGGCAATGAACATGCAAGCTTTAAGTGGACGAGGGAACTTCGGGATGACTTGCTGACCTGCCGCGAGAGTAGCGAACCTGAGCGAAGGGGATATATGGCGCGAATGCATGCACTTTGGTGCGAAATGCATCCAGAGCATCGCGCCTTCTCTCAACAACATCTGAGAGATCAAGTATCCTTTCTGCTCAGGACAGGTTACGTAAGGGCACACCGTCAGCTGGAAGAACTGCCAGCCGCAGTCCCACCGCGGCAATTACCAGCTGATGGAGAACATCCTTTAGAGTTCACCGGTGTAGACTTAAGGACGAGGGTTAGCCTTAACACCAGGGCTAACCTAAAGCCACAAGACCTGGCTATAATGGACGTGGTCATTGATGAGGAAATTCCGGAAGATGTAGACATCTGGCAAATCAACTGTGCCGTGTACAACGCCGCGAAGCAACTCGTCCCCCGAGAGAGGTCAACCAAACACGGGGTCGAGAAAGCCAAGCGGCGTGTACAAAAATCGAAGGCAAGATACAGTCGGCCAGACAACACGCTTCTCGGATCCAGAGTGTGGTGGAATATAAAACGACTAGTAGAGTTTTTACTCCCAGGATCCGGAGCATAGCTGCCGGATTAAGACGTCAACACCATACTCTAAATCTGACAGTGATGCTTACCATCAAGCAGCACTGTCTAGATAGGATCCGAGCGCTCATGGCGATAAAGAAAACATTGAAGAGGCGCGTGAGGAGTATGGAACAAAACAATTTGTTCCATACGAATCCTTCCCGCCTCTTTCAAGAGCCACAGGGTGTTGTCGAGAATCCGCCGACTGTAGAAGATGTCGAGACCTTCTGGAAGGGAATCTACGAAACGTCGCGTTCATTCAATAGCGACACTCCATCAATTGCACACTTCGAGGCTTTGTGTCATAAACATCTTGAAGAGCCAGAAGAAGTGTGCCCGGCAATCAGTACGGAGGAAGTCCAACAAGCACTTGTTGGTACCAAGAACTTCACTGCCCCGGGCCCAGACGGCATTAACAACTGGTGGTGGAAGAAATTTCCTTCCACTCACCGCCGCGCGCCGTCTGGCGCGAGTTTTCAACTCAGATTCCGGACTGGTTCGTCGAGGGACGTACTGTGCTTATCCCCAAAAAGGGTGATCTTTCTGACCTGAGGAATTATAGGCCGATCACTTGCCTTAACTCCTGCTACAAGATATTTACTCGTATCTTGTATGCTAGGACGCTGAGGTCTGTTGATCCGGTCTTCCAGCAGATACACGAACAGCGTGGTGCCAAGAAGGGCATGGCAGGTTGCAAGGACAGCCTGCTGATAGACCGCTGTATTACACAGGATTCTGTGCAATACAAGCGGAATCTATCGATGGCCTGGATTGATTACCGCAAGGCATTTGATACAACATCACATGAGCTATTGTTGTACTTGCTCGAATGTCTTGCAGTACCAGCATCACTAGTGAGATGCATAGAACAGCTACTACCGCTCAGGAAGACCCGCTTCACCATAACATCAGATGCACAGCGGGTCACGACAGAGCAGGTGGCATTTAGAAGAGGAGTTTTCCAGGGTGACTGAGTCCTCTCCTCTTCTGCATCTCACTGCTGCCGTTGTCTGTTGGGCTCCGCCAAACCCGCGGATATCAATGTGGGCCACCCAGCGACCGGAGGCATAAGGTGACCCATCTATTTTATATGGATGACCTTAAACTTTATGCCTCCGGAGAGCGCGAACTACAAAACGCTCTTAGGGTGGTCGAAGAATATACGCGGGCAATTGGTATGGAGTTCGGGTTGGATAAATGTGCAGTCGTCCACCTCAAGAGAGGACGATGCGGGGAATTCCCTGAAGATGCGCAGCTAGCAGACGGAATCATCCTAAGACATCTGAATGCCGGAGAGACCTATACATATCTGGGTGTGCAACAAAGGCACATCCAGGATGTATCACAAATAAAAGATTCTCTCCGTGGCAAGTACAGACACCGCCTCCGAAAGATTTGGTCCTCCGAACTTTCGGGGAAGAACAAGGTGTCTGCAACTAATATGCTTGCCGTTCCGGTTCTGCTCTACTCCTTCGGAGTAGTAAAGTAGACAGTAGAGGAGCTGCGCCAATTAGATAGGGATACCCGCAAGATGATGAATATTCACAGAAGTATTCATCCTAGATCGTCCGTTCCTCGTATGTACCTCCCACGTCAACGGGGGGCCAAGGACTCTTGAGCCTGGAGTGTACGCATGGCAGAGTAGTTCTGAGTATGGCATGTAATATACTCAGGAGCTCAGATCCCCTGTTGCGGTTCGTAAAACATCACGAAACTGTAGCAGTGGGAGCAGGATTGTTCAAGGCAGCAAAAAGAGCAGCAGATGAACTCGGTCTCGCATTTGACATCAGGCGAGGAGGCCGGCGAGGTGCTGATGTTGAGTCAGTCACCGAACTTCAGCCAAATCGTCTGAAAGCCTGAATCAGAGCTGCCGAACAGGAAAATCTGTTTCGGCAGCACGTCGATAAACCCGAGCATGGTGTCTTCTATAAGAACATAAAAACACTGGGTTTATCGACCAGGCTGACCTTCCCTTTTAAGGTCAGCAGGGCTTAAGTCGGAGACCGAGGGATTTATTATGGCCTGTCAAGATGATGTTATCAACACCTTGGTCCTGTAGCCGCGTGTGGCGTGTAGGGGTTCCCTGAATCAACTGCAGGACCTGTCATCAGGCGCCGGAATCGCTCATGCACTTACTATCTGCATGCCCTATATATGCGATTTTGGCCTACATCCACCGGCATAACGCGGCGTTACGAGTGCTGTACTACCATCTAAGGTACTCGTACGGGGTAGTCCAGACACCAATGCTGCCTTACGTCCCCGGAGATATTGAGTCCGTTGTCGACAACGAGAAATGCCGGATTTACTGGAACTACTCGTTCCCGACTGTCAGGCTCATCCAAGCCAACAAGCCTGACATAGTCCTCCTCGACCATCAACTCAAGGTGATGATGTATGTCATCGAATTCTCGGCACCTGCGGTGAAAAACATCACTTTGAATGAGGAGGAGAAACGGACCAAATATCGTGATCTCCGGTACGAGCTCCAAGTGCTGTACCCAGGCTACTCGGTAAAAATGGTCGTCCTTATAATCGGTGTACTCGGAGGGATAAAGCCTACGTTGCTCTCGGAACTGAAGATCATATCGGCCTGCCAAAAATCAGCCGATTGGCTGGCAGGCCAAATGCAGAAGGCGGTTATTCTGGGTTCTCTCCGTCTGCTTAGGGCACAGGATTCTGGTATCTACAGTCACTAACCCTCCGGGATATGGGGAGTGGCTGTAGTTGATGCGCCGGCGCGATTCCCGTGAGGCGTCGGAGGCCACTGGAGGACTGATCGGCATCGGGAAACCGAAAAAAAATAAATAATAATATTAGACCTTATTATTTATGGGCGAAGTTTAATACAGAAGTACTATTCTTACACTTACCATTTTTGTTAAATATTGGTACCTTTGTCTATTGTAATGGACATGTTTTTTTCCCAAAAAACTATTTTTGCATATAAAATATTCAATTTATTTAGAAAAAAATGCACTTCAGTAAATCTTAAAATGAAGCATATACGAGGTCATATAACAAGGTCGTATTATAGAGTTACCAAGGGTCACCTTTAGGAATGCATGTTCATTCGTTCTAAGATAGAACTACTGAGTGCCATAAATCACGTAATTGGTTTTTAGTGTGTACCTATCGATTTTCTGCCGTAATTTAGTGTTGATAATTTAACTAATTTATAAAATTGAAGGCTTTGTGGTTTAAGAATGTATTCTTGACAACTAGATTCGAAAATGCTGAGTTTGTTTCATAGTCGGTAGACATTTTGTTTTGAACATTTATTATAACTTCTGTGCGCACCCTGGAACTATTTGTTATTATTTTTTATTATTATAATTTTTAAGTACATTTTTGATAGGGTATTGTACTGTACAACTCGTGGCGCCACGCTGTATTGATAGACGCCCTATGTATTTTCATTTAATTAGTCGATAACGGTGGCAAAAAATATATTATTTTTTTGTTTGTATTAGTCCAATATATTACCTGATAAAATAGTTATGGCCTAATATTGCACGAGTAAAACCTATTTTTTATCCAATTTTTATTTTAGCACACAAACTCAAGTGTATCTTATAATTGTTTGTCCTTACTTTAACTTTTATATAATGTGACGTCAAAGAAAGTATGTAAACAGTCCTCATAAACAAAAGAAAAACTAACTATAATATGCTTCTTTTAAACCAAGAGATCTGGATCGTTGCCCATACTTTCCTTAGGTAACCACTTAAAATGTCTGCACTACTATTCTTAAATAAAAAATATACTATTTAATGAAGTAATCTAAAATAAAGGTTATAGTAGCTATGAATTCGCCTATAAATTTGAATTTTGAGATTGTGTTTGTTAAAATTTGGCTTTCACTTGTAGTAAGTATTTATTATTAAAAATAATACTAAGGTAAGGGCCTAAGTGACCTCCCTCAAAAACTGCCTCAAAATCATTCTCAAAAGCATATGCTTTAGATATTGTCTATAGTTATTTATTTGCGACATGCTAAAATGCTTCTAATCCTTTTGGCGCAGAGGTTTATTTAACAATTTTTTTTAAATGATTTATAGGATAGCGGCTTAATACCCAAAGAAGACGAAAAGAAGTATAAATTTTTAGTTTTTTTGGAATTTCGTATTTATTTATTTGTTTATAGTTACAACTACCCAAGAGACGATGCAATTACAGAGCAGAAAATTACAAAACATAATCGATACTAATTAACTTAACATCATAACTTATTAAATATTAACATAGTCCACAGAAAGAACATGATGTTATAACCCTAATATTAAAACACTGACGTAGTTTTCCACGAAACACCAAAACACTATATACTGTACTCGATGCGCGTTTCGCCAACCAAATTGGCATCATCTAGAGATGATTAAAAATAAACTTATGCTAACAGTCTACCCTATTTATACCTAAACTATTGTCACGGTTCACCAAACCGTGTGAACCGTGACTCACTAACCAATAAAGCGGGCTATTTGAGATAGGCCCTCTGTTACTATTCATACTATTTTTACACTTTATGATTCCCAAACTTTCAAATGCATCTAGCTGTCTAGTATCTGTTACATTCCTAATTAATCTTAAATTGCTAATATTTATTTTTTGGTTGTTCTCAAACGCATGTTGGGCTACACTAGACTTATCTGTTCTACCATATTTGAGATGAGCCATATGCTCTTTGAATCTAGTTTGAATTGATCGTCTAGTCTGTCCAACATATTTTTGATTACAGTCCTTACAGCTAATTAAGTAAATCCCCGACTTTTCCTATGTTTCAATTTTGTCATTTGGATTGCCTAAAAGTTGTTGTAGTTTGTTTCCCGATGAATGAACCACTGTCATACCTACATCTTTAAAAATCTTACGAATACCACGGGTGAATCGAAGATCGAATGGAATCGATACATATTTCGGATTTTCTCTTTCATTTTGAAAGGTCGAGAAAATTCGAAGCGACTCTTTAAACTTTCGTTTCCTAATTATTTTATCAATTAAACATACAGAATATCCATTACCCGCAGATATATCCTTAATCAATACCTTTTCTTTTTCAAACCTCTCTTTACTGAGGGGGAAGCTTAATAGGCGATGGACTAGAAAATTAAAACTCGCCATTTTGTGTTGAGCACAATCGTGAGAGTCCTTAGGGATATATCTTAGAGGACTGATATCTTTTCTGTAAATGTCAATTTCTAACTTATTTTCACTATCTGTAATTACTAATACATCTAAAAATGGTAGTTGTCCAGAGTTTTCAGTTTCATATGTGAATTTAACTGGCGCGAAACGACTGTTTAAGTTAGATACAAAGTTATTAATATCAGCGACTTTTGTATCAAACACTGCAAAAATATCACCCGCATACCTAAGCCAAACCCGAGTATTTCCCTAGGGTTTGGCTTAGTTATGTGGATGATATTTTGCAGTGTTCGATACAAAAGTCGCTGATATTGATAACTTTGTATCTAAATTAAACAGTCGTTTCGCGTCAGTTAAATTCACATATGAAACTTAAAAAGTTTTAATCATCTCCAGATGATGCCAACTTGGTTGGCGAAACGCGCGTCGAGTGAAGTATATAGTATTTTGGTGTTTCGTGGAAAACTACGTCAGTGTTATCTTCACATCAAAGGTTCCAACCCACTTCAGGACTAATATTAAAATTAAAAATATCAATGTTTTCTTGAACCGACGTATAGTTTAAACACATGGTGCATATAGGTGAAAATATTAACAGATTTGATCTGCAGGCAACTGGCAAATAAAATAAACCACTAGAACAAGTTTGAAAAGCTGGAACATGAAGGGAGAAGCAACTAAGTAATCCTGGACAGTCAATTTATAATTTTATGTAACGTTACTATTGAATAATATTTCCGTCGAGTATTCAAGTCATTCATGTGAAACCTTTGTAAAAACATATTGTAGAAAATACCGTGAGGGTGATAAACACCATCCGACTTATACCATAGAAATTTATTCTGCATTTTCTCAATATGAAATTTATGAATTTCGTGTACCCGATTCTAGACTAGGTAATATTTCAATTTAGATCTAACGAAAGAATAACTTCAGTGTAGCGTTTTCACAAGCTGCTTGCTGTTCCTTATTGTATAATCAAGTTCTAAAAGCACCAAATCATTGATGTGATCAGGAAAAGTTAATCTGCAGTCAACGATTGTTCCCAAATCTTTAAACTTAAGCCTCGTTAATTGAATATGTGAATTCACTTGGCTTCAGTTTTCTCGTAAAACTCATACAATTGCACTTACTAATGTTAAGAGGTAATAAATCTCTTTCCCACCAAAGATTCAACTTATTTATCAAAGTTGGAAATCGATGAATATAGTTTTAGATCATCTATATGTAATATATGCATTACAACTAAGTTCACAGCCGATGTCATTTATGAAAATAATGAACAAAACAGGCCCTAGAATAGATACTCGTGGAACTCCTGAAATTGCTGTCATTTCAACACTTTTAAAATCCTGGTACTGCATTGCATAGTTTATGCTACAGTAATTCATGGTCAAATCTGTCGAATGCCTTTGAAAAGTCTGTATAAATGACATCATCCTGCCCTCCCCGATCTAAAGTCTCAGCTAGAAACTGTGTGACACTTATTAAATTTGTGGTAGCAGATCTACCCTGTAGAAGTCTTTGCAGGTTAGAGCAAATTTGAGCTTTTAAATGGCTAAATAATATTTCATATAAAATTACTTCAAACAAAATTACACAAAATAGCAATTGGTCTATAATTCTCTTTAGAGGTTTTATTTTTGTTTTTGAATATCTAAAACCTCTTCCAAATTAAAGGAAATATATTCGTTTGCAGAGACATACTAAAGATTATGTCAAGAGGTTTCGATAATAAAATGGCACAATTCTTTAGTAGTACCATCTGGCCTGTTGTTAGTTTCGATTTGAATTTGTTTAATGCTTTCAATACATCATCTTCATTAATAATTGGAATTATTAAAAGAGGTGTGTTAGATTTTGACTCTATGTTTTCTGCATTAAATTTACTTGACGAAATAAAAGTTGACTGGAAAAGTTTTGCAAATGCATCCAGTATTTCCTGGGGATCATTTAGTACAGTATTATTAAAAAATTCATTCAGTTGGGAATATCTTATTTAATAATAAGTAATAATACATTAATATGTAATACCAAAACTGATTCGGGTCGAATTTAATTTGCCTCTCAATATTCTTAATATCATTAAAATTTAAATCCATTTCGTTTTTAATATTAGTACGCAAGCTTTTATATTGATCAAGTACATTATTATCATTATTTTTATTATACATGCGCGAAAATCTTGATTTTGTTTAATGTTCTTTATAATGCTCTTATTAACCCATGGGCTAAACTTAGGGACAGGCTCTAAAAATACAAAATTTAATATATCGTACAAATGCTCGCACGCACTGTTGACATTGTCGTGACAAGAAATACAAGACCACCGTTACATAAATCTTCACAGAGCATGTTAAAGTTTGCTTTCTTAAAATTAAAAGAAGATATTCACAGTAAATTGGCAACTTGCATGTTTAACGGTAGCGGGTATATCTAATGAAGGATGAGGCTGATCTTCCGGAAGAAGTGAATTAATAAATTTACATACATGTATTTCAGACGTGCTTAATGTTAGGTCTAGTATGCGACCATTATTATTTAAAACCTGGTTGTATTATTTTAAATCAAAGTACTCACAGCAATTAATCAGTGATGTTAGATACTTATTACGGATATGTTGATTGTTATATTGAATACCAAATTCAATCCCTCAATATTAAAGTCTCCTAAAATTATTATTAAACCATTTTCATTATTTAAATATTCACAAATAATTAATGAGTCAAAGAGTGTATCGTATGTCTCAATATTAAGATTAGGGGGAATATATAAGACTAATACGTAAACATAAAAAAAGTAAAAATTTGTTTTAACTCCCACTATATCAATGTGGGGACTAAAGGGGATATGAAACTTAAAAAATCATATAATGTTAATCTGTTGGATTTAAGTTATATCAAAACACCACCACCTCTAATTGTATTAGTCTGGTTAAAATTACGGCCTGATATAAAAGTGACATAATCATTCCTAAACAATTCACTGTCATATACTGAAGAGTCCATCCATGTTTCAGTGAAGGCAATTTTGCGGAAAACTATTAATTTTTTAAACAAAAGTCAACCTCACGAATTTAGAGAGCATAACAATATCTATCGTTTGAAATCCCAACTGTTTATTGTCGACGTCAAAAATTAGAAACGTATTTTACGAATGGAGGATGGACAATGGATATCTATGTGACAATATTTAATTCATTGTATACATACTCATTTAAAAAAATGGTCCACAAAACGTTTATACCTGCAATGTAGTGCCGGTCGATATTTTAACTTCTTCTTGAAGTGCCTATCCTCTGTAGATATTGGCTGTCACATTGGTTCATTTTACTTTATTTACTGCCGCTCTGAACAAAGCTGTTAATGTCATTCTAGTCCATGTTCTTAAATTTCGCAGCCACGATATTTGTTTGCGTCCTACTGATCTTCGACCCTTTATTTTCCCCTGTATGATGATTTGGAGCAGGTGGTACTTTTCGTTTCGCATGATGTGCCCGAAATACTCCAATTTCCTGCGTTTGATATTCTAGTTCTCCTTCGATGCGTTACAAAATCGTCTCGTTTGACACCTGGTGTATCCATGATACTTTGAGCATGCAGCGATAGCACTACATCTCAAATGCATCTATGTGCTTGCATGAGGCGTCGGTAAGGGTCCACGCTTCTGCTCCATACAGAAGGGTTGAGAGTACATAGCATTTTAAAACCCTAATTCTAATACAGATGCTGAGGGATAGGTTGCATAGTATGTTACGCATCTTATTAAATGCACCTCTTGCTTTCTCGATTCGACACCTTATTTCTCGAGAGTGGTCCCAGTCCATATTCAGAGTGCAGCCTAGGTATGTAACTGTCTCGGCCATTGTAAGAGCTACATTGTTAGCAGTAAACTGTAGATTGCCAATGTCGTTTTTACTGATAAATTAATGTTTGTGTTTTCTTACAGTTTATCCTCATACCATACCTGTTGCATGTAGTCACTACCCGGTCTATGAGCCTCTGAAGTCCCTCAATAGTATCGGCTATAAGGACGATATCATCCGCATATCTCAGGTTATTTATTATTTCTCCATTTATTACAAGTCCATCTTCTATGTTGTCTAGTGGCTCTTTAAATAGATGTCCTGAGTACACGTTGAATAAGAGAGGCGACAGTATACAACCCTGATGCACTCCTCTCCTCTTCCGATGTTTCATTTTCGACTCGGACCATGGCCTTTTGTTGAAGGTGTAGCTTTGATATTATCTGTGTCTCTATCGTCAATTCCTGAATGACGTAAAATAGAGATAAGTTTACTATGCTGAACTTTATCAAAGGCTTTTTCGAAGTCTATGAAGCATGCGAAGACATCTGCGTTGACGTCACTTGCTCGTTGAATCTGGACTTGTATGGAGAATAACGCCTCTCTGGTGCCAAGTCCCTTCCTGAAACCGAACTGATTGTCACTTATGCTCTCGTCGAGTCTTCTATATACGCGTGCTTGGATGATATTAATTAAAGCTTTTAAGGCGTGACTCATTAAGCTAATTATTCTATGATCAGAGCATTAAGTTGCGTTCGCCTTTTTGGGAAGAGGGATGAATGTCGACAACAACCAATCATTTCGCATTTAACTGCTTGTGTAACTTTTATTGAAGAGGTTAGTTAACAGTTTACTTACATTTTATATGAAATGGCAAATGAGTACCTAGGTTTTGGTTGAATCCTACATTGCATTATGCATGGAAGGAGCACAAGTGTCAATCATCGTCGCAGTGTGTAAGATCTTAAACACCACAATTTTCAATATTTGAATTAGCTCACCAAAATTTAAACAGTTGGATTTTTGAAATTTTACGAGAGAGAATCAGATGGTTATTAATCGACTTAGGACGCAGATATTTTGTTATCGAAACAATAAGCCAGTTGTAATCGTGAGCGTAGGAATGGCAGAAGTTGAACATTGAATTAACTATTTTCCAACGTCCGTTTCATGGTTACCTATTCATGAAATATAGAAAATATATACATCAATCGACACAAAATTAAATTAGCCACCTGACTATTTTCCAAGGATTAATAGTTTTCGAGAAAATTCCAAAAAAACAAAAAAATATAACTTTAATTGTCATTTTGAAGTACTATTTAAAGGAGTTTGCTTTAGTCCTCACCATAGTATTGTTTTTAGTCACCTAATAAATATTTTTCGAGTGATGGCGCAACTTTAACAGGAAGTTTAACTATACCATTCACACCTACTCTTACCATTTAAAGACAATATCGGCGATAACTTTGACAAATATGGCCCATAGTGTCTTAAAAAATGACATTATAAAACACTGACGTTTAGGAGGTTATTTTGAAAAATTTCTTTTAAAATCGAAATTAAGCATTATTTTAGGGACACTCTATATATATAAAGAGTCAGGCTAAGGATGAATAGGGAGGGAGCGAGAGAGAGAGTAGTGGTAGGAACTCACGGTTATATATGCAGGTAAAATATTTAATGAATATACGACTTTCTGAAAATAAATAAAAAACTCATATACGCACACGGATGAGGAGCATGAAAGTGGATTTTTATGTTTACAATTTAGGTTCTAATTTGATTTCGTTTCGAAATTGCTCTACATCACCGACCTGTCAGTACCGTTAATTTTGTATCCATTAACATTTCTCTGAAGTTGGGTAGTGCTCCGATTTGTCATTCGATAGAGCCTTATGTGTGTTATGGGTGTTATGGCACACACGTATCTACAATATTTGCATTCTAACTAATCCACCACCGGTAGGGCAACATGCATGAAACAATAACACCCGTTCGGATTGAAACCTAAATATGCTTAAAATTATACAGTGTGTACACGGGTGGAATTAACTGATGAATAATTAACAATTTTTAGGTATAGTATTTCCAATCTCAGTGTAAATACTAAAAAATGCCCGATAAAGGAGTTCACTCAATTACATCCTTGCCATGGGCATCGAACAAATTGGTATCGTTTGTTATATTCGATGGACTGTATATACTGAGATTGGAAATACTATATCAAAATGCTATTTTAAAGTGTAGAAGTGTTTTGAGTTGTTAGTTTGTAGTACGCTTAACCTAATTATTTAATACCTGCATCCTAGTCCTTAATAGGTTGAATCTGAAACAAATTCATAACTAATTAGTTTCTTCACAATATAGTGTATATTGGTTTGATATCATAAAAAAAATGCCAGTGGTGGAACATTCCGAAAATCGAACCGCCATATGGGATTTTTTAGTTTTTAACCAATAACCCTTTTATTTAGCATTTTATCAACAAAAAACCGCTGCCAATTATTTGGGGATCAGAACTTCCTCACCGTAGTAAAACTCGACTTGTGATAGAGTTTATAATAAAAGTAATTTTTGACGTTTCAAGAAAAGTCACATTTTTTGACGTTTCAAAAAGTCTTATTTTGACGTTTCAAAATAACTCGATGTGTGGTGGAGTTTGCAATAAAGTAAATTTTGACGTTTCAAACAAAGTCACATTGGTGGAAAGTCACTAATATTTTTTTTGAAAAAGTAATTTTTGATGTTTCAAAAAAAGTCACATTGGTGGAATGCCACTAATACAATCTTTTTTGACATTTCAAATTGACGTTTCAAAAAAAGTTACATTGGCAGAATGTCATTAATATTTTAAAATTTGAAATGTCAAAAAGAAAGTTTGACATTTTAAATTGACGTTTCAAAAATGTAACTATTATTTTTTTTGACATTCAGATTTTAAGAACCGATTTTGCTCATCAACGAACTCAATCTCTTCCATGACCTCTAGAATGTGTGTACCACATTTGAAGGCTTTATCTCAAAAACTGTTGCTGCTATCGCGAACCAGACAGACACACAGACAGAAAAATTTTTTTTGTCTGAAATTTTGTGTATCGTCATAATTCGTCGGGATTCGTCCAGAAATGAATGAATGAATGAATATGCTTTATTGTCTAAGAAATACATTCTTATTGACAAAGCTACTAGTGTATATTAATATAATATATGGTCAAAATATAGATCAAATAATAAAATACAAATATAAAACAAACAACAAACAAAATATAACGACATACAATAATATATACATATTTATGGACCTAACTATACAAGCATGTACTAATACAGTTGACAAACAACGAAAATTTAATGAATATCAGGTACATAGTCTTAAATTAGTAAATATAACAGTGAAGATAAAGAAAATAACAATGAGAAAAAAACATACTAGAACAGTTTAAAGAGAGTCATTATAATATTCAAATAAACTATAATAAGCCTTCTTAATCAATTTCCACTTAACTGCCTCTCTAAATTTCTTTAATTGAGTCATATTTCTAAGAAACAGTGGTATGTGATTGTATATTTATTTACTTTCATAGATTAATGAGTGCTTCGTTGCAGTTGTTCTGGGGATGGGTAAGGGAAGAAGTAAATTCAATGTCTGCCTCGTATTATATTGAGGCTGAGAATCCGAGTTTACCCCATTCAACATTTTCTTATGTATTAGACATACTGTCTCTAAGATAAAGATACATATTACAGTTAGTATTTTATTACTGATAAAAAGAGGTTTACAGGAATCTCTTGAATTCACTTTGCATGCATATCTTAGAGCCCTTTTTTTGTAACACAAATATACTGCTTAGCAATTTTTGACTACACAATCCCCAGAAAGGTATTCCATATCTTATTTGTAACTCAATTAAAGAATAGTATACTGTTTTTGCTATATTATGACCCAATTCGTTTGAAACAATTCTCACTGCATAACAACCAGAAGCTAACTTTTTTCCTAGATTAGTTACATGCTGATCAAATTTTAATTTGTCGTCAATATATAGCCCAAGGAATTTTGTGTGTGATTTATTATCAATAAAATGATTATCTACTATAAGATCATCATAACTAAACTTAAAAGTGACTATATTAGTTTTACTTATATTAAATGTAAGTAGGTTAGAATCACACCATTCTTTGACCTTATATAGGTCAGACTTTATGGTCTCCTTCAGACTATTAACATTTTTTCTATGCCAGAGAATCGTAGTATCGTCAGCAAAAAGAGTAAAATTACCAAGAATGTTTATAGTCGCTAAATCGTTAATATATAACAGAAACAAAATCGGACCTAGCACAGATCCTTGAGGCACACCACAGTCAATACATGATACGTCTGATATCTCGTCTCCAATTTTTACTACCTGATCACGCTGGGAAAGGTAAGATTTAAACCAATTAAGTGTCACACCTTTAAAACCGTAACACCTAAGTTTCTGGAGCAGAATTTCATGATTAACGCAATCAAAGGCTTTTGAAAAATCACAAAACACTGCACCAACAGCTTCGCCCTCATTTAACTTTAGATACGTTTTTTTCTAAAAAAGCAAAAATGGCATCAGTAGTGTTTTTTGACTTTTGAAATCCGAACTGATTCTTATTTAAAATATTATGTTTATCCAAAAAATCTAGCATTCTCTTTTTTTACTAACCTTTCAATTATTTTAGACAATGTTGAGAGCAACGAAATAGGTCTAAAATTTGATGGATCATCTTGATCTCCACCTTTATAAAGTGGAATGATAATTGCTCTTTTTAGGCTAGTAGGAAATACACCGGTAGCAAAAGATTCATTAATAGCTTGTACTAACACAGTTAGAGCGCAATCTGGTAGATTTTCAAAAATTTTTATGGATATTCCATCGATACCTGATGCATTCTTATGTTTTATTTCACCTATAACTTCTTTTACTTCATTGAGTGTAACAAAGGTCAACTGAAAATTGTCTGCAATATTAACATTATTAAGGAAGTTAATAGGATTTTGCTGAGGTGTAATGTTTGTCGTTAGTTTTGTAGCAATAGAACTGTAATAGTAGTTAAAGTTATTTGGAGTTATAACAGGTTGTACAGATACGTGCTGATTGGTTTTACCTCTCAGATCATTAACAATAGCCCAGTTTTCTTTACTTTTATTATTTGCGTTTTGAAGTCTATTCTCATAATAAATTGTCTTTGCATACCTAAGAACTTTTTTATATATACCACGATATTTATTAAAATATGACAAAAAGAATTCACTAGACGTGTACTTCCTAATGTAATGCAGTGAGCGTAAGTTTATAGCAGATTTTCTTATACCCTGTGTCACCCAAGGTTTCTTTGTTTTTATTTTAATTTTCTGTAATTTGAAAGCCCTACTAAAAGTTTCTGTTAACAGTTTGTGGAAATTTTCAAGTTGACTACTATGGTTTGATAGATTATCCCATTTTATACTTTGGCAATATTGAGAAAACCTATTATAATTCGATTTGCTGTAAATTCTACCAATTTTATGACTGTTTTTTGATCTTTTTAAATTTAGAGATAACTTACATGTAACAGCCTCATGGTCAGACAGCCCTGAGGGAACAACAGAACAAATTATATTTTCCTCTGTCACGTTAGAACAAACATAGTCAATAATACTTTCTGAATATTGGGAAATACGTGTAAATGAATTTACGTGCATAACTAAATTAAAAGAAATGAGTAAGTTGTGTAGCGATTAAGTAAAAACTGACTTCTTGTCATCAAAGTTTATGTTGAGGTCACCACCTAATATAATAGTTGAATGGGTTGGCATTTGAGACAGTAAAAGTTCCAGCCGTTCTACAAAAATATTCACATTACAAGCTGGGGGTCTATAGATACATAGTATATACACATTGCTTTTAATATTGCAAGTTATAGAAAATTCAAATTCTCTTTCTACCAATAGATGATTATATTTATCTAAGTTAATAAAAGTCAATTCTTCCGATGAATTATTTTTTATAAGAATTAGAGTGCCACCATGAATTGAATTTTTTCTACAGTACTTTGACACAGTTAAATAATTAGGGATATAACATGGCTCATCATTGGATAACCAGTGCTCGGTAATTAGTACTAAATCTGGAAAATTCTGACTGTAAAAATATAAAAAGTTCATCAGTTTTGCAACGAATCGACTGAATATTTAATAATAATAGTGTAAGGCTCTCATTAGCTCTGTGGGTAATATTTACTGTATCATTAGTGCTTCTTCTATTGGGTTCACTAAAAAAGATGAATTTGAGTTTGATTTCGTATTTGTATTTATCAACTGGTTTGATCTAGAATTTTTTAGATGTAGTGTTTACATTACAAAATTTATTATTATTATGGCAATCGTCTACTGATTGTGAGATATCAGCGAAAGTGATTGAACTATTGATGATATTATTATCTGTGACATTAACTACAGTGTCTGCTGTATATAATGTATTAGATTTTTTCGAGACAGATACAGAGTTTGTATTAACAAATATCAGATTCTTTTTCACGTATCCACTGCTTACAATTTTTGCTAATACACTGCCGATATCCTTTTTCATAAGATGTTTTTGAGAATTGTTAACTTCTAACAAACTGATATTTCCTGGTACATAATGATTAATTTTGCTCAAAAAAGCCGTTAATTTGTAATTGAATTTGTTAATATATTTGTTAATGTTTCTGTCTTCTCCAAACGGAACAGTTGCTATTGTAATATTTAGATCAGCGCATTTTTTTTACTTTATCACAAATATCTTTAAAAAGAGGATATTTAATTTTGTGCTTATTATTAAAATTATTCGAGCCTGCTATAATAATAACATGATCATTTTGAGAATAGAATTTCGTCAAAGGCTCAATGTTTTCAATAACTCAATAACTTGCTGAAAGGATGCACCAGGTTTTAAAGCCGTTTCAACAAAATATTTTTTATTGTCAATCAATTTTATCAGATTCTTATTGACATTGCGACCAAAGTCGTCACTAAGAATTAGTATTTTTTTACGTTGACGTGGAGCACTATCACTAATTACATTATTTTCAGAATCAACATTTTTATTTTCGTATTCATTTTTATTTTCATTCGTATTTTCCTTTTCTGTTATTATCTGACACTCGACTGTTTGGGTTTCAATATGTTTTATGTTTTTTGGTACGTTCTTCAAATCGTATTCTGTGTTAGTCATCGTAGTAGAATTTTTTTGTTATTACTGATGTTTGTGATTCAGCATTATTTGTTATTTTTTTTGTCAACTTTATGTGTTGTTTTAGTTCTTCTATATGTTGTTTTAATTCACTTATAATTTTTGCTTGTTTGTTCGGTATATCTTTTGTTTAAAAAGATATATATTATACTTATCTGTGATAAGATTTGTAAAAGTTAGTAAATAATAATTAGCAAAAAATTTTCAGTTAATATTATTTTTCATTCCACTCTATATTTTAACTTTTACCAAGAAGAGAAACTTAATTTGTTTTTAAATTAGAACGAAATGTTATTGTAACATCGATATTATTAACATCCGAAAAAAATTGGCCCTAATACATATATTCTAAGATAATAAAAAGAATGTTACATATGAAAGAGATAACAAATTTGTTCTGTGTTACGAGTACATAAATCAGTTATTATTAGCTAATACAATTGACTTGAGGGTATTTTTTTCCGGAACTAGAAATTGATTGATTCAGTTGAACAATGAAAAATAAGAAAGTAAATACTCAAACACTAAAATTTAAATGTTGAAAAGTACTTATTTTGACTATTTTTCATATAGTCACAAAATTGGTGATCGTTCGCGGAAAAATCTAATTTTGGCAATTAAAAAAAATTTACAATTTCGCTTTTCATTATTAAAGCTTATTCAGAATTTGAAGGCGCGCGCAATCTGAATTGTTGATTTTTTTGGACAAAATTATTGAAACCTTTTTTGTAAATAATGTTATGCCCTATAAAATCGTTCATATACAGTTTTGTATTACCTGGCTGAGTTTTCAATATATTCAATAAAAATTTCAGAGTTCACGCTTTTTGTTTTAATATATAAAACTCAAAACAATTTTTGCATATTTTGAAAAACTTGAGTAATTTAATTTGTTCAAAACTACTCTAACAGTTTTTAGGACGAAAGAGTTAAATCTTTTTTTTTTTTTTTTGGAAAAACAGTATGATGTGATTTATTTTATCGTCCTTATCGGTATTTTTCTCCCTTTTATAGGCGAAGATATCAATTTGATGCACAATAATGCTCACTCACACTACGTATTGTGATGCAATACTTAGAAGCAACGAACTTTGACATAATGCATTGGTAACTAGGTCCTCTAACTTAGATCCTATAGATTGCATATAGGATACACCCGGAAAAGCAGACAGATGGAGAGTAATTCCATCACAAACTTTGGAACAACTTTATCAATGTCTTGCGGAGGACTAGAATAACATTCCTATACAGTATATCAGAAATTTCAATTTTGAAGTATGGAAAGCCGACGCAGATTCATTACTAGAGCTAATAAGTAGAGTTGGCAAGTCCTGCGGCTATTCAGTGGTGCAACAGCAGGTAGATAAATATCAATGGCGGATGGTCAGGAGAGGCAGGGGAGGCTAAGCCTCCTCTACAGTTTTGGGAAAAGCAGAATATTTCCAAACTAATATTTTTCACAAGTAGACATTTCTACTTAGGTATATCTCAATTCTCAATATTGTTTACAATTCATTAATTATTTTAAGTGTAAAAAAAAAATTTTGCATTTCCTTTCCAAAAACATGTAACATTGTAATCTGGATAGTCCACTCCACGTATGCATATTTCCCGGTCTCTCATCGCACTTTCACGCTTGCTTGGATGAATTAAGGCTAGCGGCAAGCCAAACCTCATTTCAATACATTGTTCGTGATCTTGAATTATGGCGTGTATCTGCAAACATTCTGGATCTGTAAAGTTAGGGCAGCTAGCCTCTAGCGTCCCATCTCTTTCTAGTGCATGTACACTTCAGTTGAGCGTTAATCCCCTCTCTCCCAACAGTTTATAGAATAAGGATAGAGGCAATTTGTGGTTTCGTAGGAGAACAACATAAACATACATAAAATATTTAACAGGCGGTTGAAAGATGAGTGCTCTAGGTAAAAATATTCCCAACGACATGTCTTGTTGTCCAGATGTGGTGGATTATTTGTTGTTAAATGGATTTAGTTCTCTTAGTTATGATCCAAAGGTAAGAATTAAAAAAATGGTCAGACCTACACCGTCAATGCTGTCATTAGTTTTCACAAGTGGTAAACAGAACAGAGGGTTTAGCGATAGCAATAATCAAAAAATTGAGTGGTTAAATGCATCAGCAGTTAGAAACAAATTATATTGTTGGATATGTTTGTTATTTACTAATGATCAATCCTCAATTTGGGGTAGGGCCGGGTTTAATAATTTTCAAAATTTCTCACGAGGTTTAGAAAAGCATGAAAAATCTTAGGAGCATATTTCATCTTGCATTAAATTCGAAATGTTGGGTAAACAAAATATTGTAAATTTCTTGGATTCTGCGCATAAAACACATGACAAAAAACGTGATTCGTATAATAAAGCAAATTTCAAGGAGCTAATGGATTTTTTTAAAACGTATGATCCAAAATTACACAACTTTTTGAATAACGCCACTGTTTTATCCGGGACTTCTAAATCAACTGCGAATAATTGCGAATTTTTCTCATGGCAAATTGATGAAATAAGAGACATTACTTGTAAATCTCAACTTTCCGTAATTTTTAGATATATAATGCACGGTGAAGTTGAAAGTTTTGTTGGTTTTTTTGATGTGAGTAGTGGAAGAAACGCGGACAGTTTATTTAAATTATTAATCGACGAATTTGATAAATTTGATTTGAAAAATAAATTAGTTGCACAAACCTATGACGGCACTGCGGTTATGTCAGGACATTTTAATGGACTCTAAACTAAAATAAAAGATATTGCTCCTCAAGCTTACTTCATCACTGTTACGCACACAAATTAAATCTGGTTTTAAGTAAAACCTATAACGGAATTAAAGAAGTTAGAATTTTTTTTTCAAATATTACTGGTTTTTCGTAATTTTTTTGAAAATCTGTTATTAGCTCTGATATTTTAATTAGAATTATGGAACACAGAATTCCGAGTAATGCTCTCACTCGTTGGAATTTTTCATCTAGAGTTGTTTTCACTGTTGACACATACAGGAAAAAAACTTATTGACGTTTTTAATTTTATTTCGGAAACTGAAGACTCTTTAAATGATGATCAGACTTTAAGAGCAGCTTCCGGATTAAAATTGTTATTGTTGAATAAAAACTTTTTTCTAAAGGTTTTTAAAATCATTTTTTAGCAAACTGATGTTGATTTCCAAATTTTACAGAATAAATTAACGGATATAACATATTCTAAAAATAGATTTAATTCACTTATATCTAAATTAAAAGAATTTCGCAATAACGAAATACAATTCAATACTTAATATAATGGTTTTTTATAAAATATTGAAGAATTAGATGATCCACAGTTTAAAAGAAGAAAGACAACATATAACTTTGACAGGACAAACATACATTACAAACAAATTTTTACAGAAATTTTGGACACCATTATAGTTCAAATTGAAATTAGATTTTCCAATTTAAATACTTTGCAATGTTTTGATTTAGTAAATCCTAATAATTTTATAATGTTTTCTAAATCATTTCCTAACAGTCTAATGGACAAATTAATGGACCAATATCCCTTTTTTACCGTATTTCGTTAAGAAATGAACTATGTGTGTTGTATTCTGACCAGCAACTTTTAGCAAAATAAAAATCGCCTCAAAAAATGCTTACTTTTATATATAATAATAATAATAATTTAAAAAGCTGTCTCTCTGTACAAACTTTTATCTTTAGTGTCAACAATTCCGGTAACCTCAGCTTCTGTAGAACGATCGTTTTCACCACTCAAACGCATAAAAACATTTACTATATATACTATAACGCTTATTTCAATAGAAAAACGTTTTTTTGTCAGAGTTGAAGAGAAATGATGTATTTTCATTTTATGAAGAAGTAATCAACCATTTTGCTAGTTCTGGAAATTGCAGGTTACCAATGATTTATAAAAATATTTAGATTTTACACCAAAGATTAATATAGTTAGTTATTATTTTAGAAGAAATATTTATTTACGTTATTTATTTTTTTAGAAAATATTTTTGATGTAACTTCTTTTTCAAAATTATTTTAATTTTTATTAAAAGTAATAATTTTACACTCTGGCAGTGATAATGAATACAATTTTTTGTTTGTAGAAAAACACTTTTATTTATCAATTTTTTTCCAAAACTATTTTGATTTTTATTAGAAGTTATAATTTAATTATAAGTGGGATAGTAGGGCTACTCTGGCGATCAACCCACGAAAAAAAAATTTAACGCGCCGTTGTACTACCTCAAGGGTGGTGGGGGAAATGTGCAAATTGTAATCATATTGAAATTTAGTTGCCATTTAAATTTCAAGCCTCTCCTGTGGACAATATCACGAGCCGCCACTGATAGATATCTGGTGAGGCAATGACCGGCTGGCGGACAAATCGGAGCAAGTCGCTAGACTAGTCCATTGTTGTAGGTCGTAGTGTTTACACGCTAATTTATTGCTCTCCGTTGTATTTTATGTTGTTGGATCGTTGATAATTTTATTTGTTGTATTTGTTGATATTATTTTATTATTAAATTAATATTTTATTATTAAATTATGTCAGACGTGCGCAAGGGTAAAAAAACGGCAAATACGCTGACAAAGTGAATAAATTTATCAGTGAATTCCCGGATTTAGTCTATAATGGTGCTACAGTAATTTGTAAGGTATGCGAGATAGACCAGATATGCTGGGATAAATATGATTATAGACGTCACGTAAATACTGAGCAGCATAAACCTAAAAAAAATTGCGTGCCTTCGAAAACACAGTTTATGTTCGATGTACCAACTGTACGTGAAGACATTTTAAATAAGATCAAATGTGTTAAAAAATACACGACTGTGGTTATGTGTTAACGAGATGAAAATCTAAAAGAAATTCTATTGTAGATGTTATAGAACATATAATGGACCCTCTTAAACCGACATTTCCACTATTACTAGTTAGCAAAAGACTAACTGAGTGTACCTGCAAAACAATCACGCCAGTGGTGCTGGAGACGTTAGAAAAATTTTATCTGTCAACAAGTCAAGTGTTGATGTTTGTGACCGATGGTGCAATGTATTTGGTAGGCCGTTCTCTTTAAGAACACGATTGTAGGTCGGTACATGTTACATGTAAAGTGGATGCTTTACATCTTGTGGCAGAAACTATTCGACAAGATTTTCCAGAGGAAGATGCATTAATAGCAAGTACAAAAAAATGTGCCTTAAATCTTCTAAACGTCTTCGCGTATTTCACAGCAAGTGTCCCAGTATTCCCGAACCACCACAGCCGATTCTTACACGTTGGTGACCATGGTTCAAAGCAGCTTTTTATTATGCTGAATATTTACAACAAATAAAAACTGCGATTTACAATTCAATCTTAACGAGGCTATTAAGCAGCTATTAAGGAGAGTCAGACAAAATTCGAAGATATTTCCCTTGAAACAGCCTTAAAACTATTTACAAGAACTATAAAAGACTTACATGACGTCATACAAAACTTACAAAACAGTGCGTTGTCGTTAGCGAAGTGCAAATAGTGGGCGAAGCAAATCGACTGATACACTCTAGAGGTGACGCTAAAAAGAGCCCGTTAAGGAAAAGTTCACACGTGTGTTTTAACACACTTGGTTTAGCAAGACACTGATTTTACCAGATTAAAACAAATTTGTGGTGGTACTTATGGTGCAACCCGAGATCCGTTATATGCTTTCAAAGACTATTTTAAGTATGACTGCATTACATCAATACATGTCGAACGGTCGTTCTCAAAATGTAAGCATATTTTTTCATCACAGTGAACATCACTCACGAAGACAACCGTAGAAACATACCTGATGCTGCAAAGTTTTTACAGATCTTCCCCAGTTTGTGATAACCAAGCTTGTTTATCAAGCTAGTTAAGAGGGTAAGTTGTGCATACATTGTTACAAATTGTAATAGTTTATTGCTTTTGTACTAGCTAATTTCTTTTATTACGCTTATTATGATGCGTACACCTATGTCCCGCCGCACGTTTCTGCCAACTCTACTAATAAAGAATATTAAATTTTGCTTATTTTAGCATTTTTCTGTTTTATAATGTTGAGATATGATTTTATTTAATGTAATTTTTTCTTAATAAAATTCTTCAAAACTAATAACTAATCAACACTAAATTCTCAAAATGCGTTACTTTCTTGCAAAACTGCTTTTAACAGCACTAAAATTTATTGCCAAAAAAAATTATATATATAAATTTCTTTCTATTTAATTTATTAATTTATATACAAACTTCAAAAATTTTTGTTTCTTTAGAGTTCATGGAACTTTTAATTTTTGCGTATCTCTATATAACTCTGTGCTATTCATATTTATATTCGTTGCATATTTTAGTTAATATAATTGATTTAAAACAAAAATAATTTATTAGTTAGTAAAAAACATCTTCGCTTTTTATTTTTTTAGGAACTGAAAAAAAATTCGGAAAAAGCCTCGATATAGTATAGAAGAATGTCAAAATGAACACCTTGATATTTTGCAATAATATTTGCATACATTTTTGACATCAGATCGAAATACTGTTGGAAACGGGGTGTTTTCTACTTAGAGATATATAAAAAATTAACAGTACTTTCCGTTTAATTAGGCCGTCAGTCTTAATAATTATGAATACAATGAACATGTTAGTTTCATCTTAAAATTATGAAATCTTAAAAATATAAATTGAATTAACAACCGTATATTCATATTGTGTAAATTTTTCACTAGGGTATAAGTTAAAAAGCTGCACATGAAACAGTCAGAGTCCATTTCCGTACAAATCCTGCCCGAGATAGCTTTTATCCAGTGGTGTCGGAGAATTATTTTAAAACTAATTATTTGCATATACCGTGTTATTTCGTACAACAAAACTTACTTTTTTTTGTTGACAATAGTTTATAATAGTGTCCATAATTACTCATTTGTGGCCTCCTATAATGTTTTCTCTCACATTATTTGGGTATTAAACCACTATCCTATAAATTATTTAAAACAATTTATTAAATGAACCTCTGCGCCAAAAGAATTAATCAGAGGTTGGTTTTTGAAAAAAAAAGTTTTCTCTTATCAAAAAATGTCTCACACATAATAGTTATTTATGATACAAGGACAAAAAATGTAGTTTTTCGTACGATTACGGAAAATTGCCGGACGGGGCGAAGCCGAGTTTACAACTTGCCAGGAGAGACCCAACATTATTATCGAGTAAAGGTGTACTGTATTTTTGTCTTATACTTTGAGTAGCTTTGAACTTTACATGTCTTTCACATAATTTTCATATTTGTAATTTTGAGGTTATGTTGAAGATTGTCTAATAAAAAAATGTTCTAATTCCCTACATTATACGCACTTTTATAAACATAACATTAAAATTAGAAGTAAACAAATATTGTATACTTACACAGAAATCGGAATTAGTCGCAGAGAATTTATCCACCATTATTATGTAAATTCTTGGCATATTCGTGTTGTCCGCTTTTAAAAAACGCCCTCCATGATTAATTATTATAAACTTGAAAAAAAAACACAAAATCAGTCCAAATATTCACAAAGCTGTCACGATGAGAGAACCATAGGTTTTGTTTACTACAAGAGTGACGTCACATTTAAAACCATCATGGCGGGTAGAATTTTATGACATGTCGTTCACAGACTAAAAAAATTGCAATTTTAAAATTGAAATAATAAATCTACCTCATGTTTTTGTGAATACAAACTGATAATTTCTTATTTCTTATTCGATAAATTATCGTATCTACATAATTTAATAAATTATTTTTCATATTGTCAAACACTGTCCGAAAAGTACTTTTTCGTTCATCCTAGAACGAAACGTACTTTTCGGTCGGAAAAAGTAGCCAGTCGCCCTGCAACCACAACAAATAATAATACCTGTTATAACATTTTTAGCAAACATGACAGTTTTCTGTTTATATGTATCCATAGACACGTGAGACATTATGCTATATTGATACTTTGTCTCGTCTCTAAGAATTGTCAACTAGTTCGTACAAAAATGTACAGAATAATTAGACCCACATTTACCACCGTTCAACAATATAATGGCGGATTTTTTTAAGTTTTATTTTTGTATTATTACTTTTTTTCCAGAACTTTTGCAAAATCCCACTTAATAATGCGATTGCTATTCCACGCGTGTTCACTTATTTTAGATTTTTGAAATATTTCCTTTTTAGCATAATTCTTGTGTTCAGTGAGCCGCAAATTGAAAGGGTTGGATGATCCACAGAAATTTACCTATATATATATATATATATATATATATGGGGGGGGGGGGGGGGGGGGGGGGGGGGGGGGGGGGGGGGGGAAAGGAGAGGGCCGGGGGGGGGGGGGGGGGGGGGGGGGGGAAACCCCCCCCCCCGGGGGGGAAAAGGGAAAAAGATAATTTTTTAAAAAAAAAAAAAAAAAAAAAAAAAAAAAAAAAAAAAAAAATTTTATATATAAATATATATATATATATATATATATATATATATATATATATATATATATATATATATATATATATATATATATATATATATTTAATCTCTGTTTTTTATCAAGCTTTCGGAAAAATTTTTATTCCTTTCTCAAGATAACTAAAAGTATAGTACATTATAATATTAAAAAAAATTATTATTAATTATTATAATACTTACAAACGTGATTAAAAAGATTAAAAAGATGAAAATGAAAACATGGCATAAAAATTGTTATAAATAAAATTATTGTACAAATTGAAAGGACCATTCATGAGAGGACGTATTGTAATTTCTTAAGAATGTTTATTTTCGCTATGTTACTTTTTCGTCAGTATTACTAAAATTTCAAATTGCAAGATACGCCACTGAACAACAGCCCTATGGTAACTTAAAACCGCCGCGGAACCAAAAGTAGCAAATGAAAAATAAACTTTTGCATTTACAATTCAACACTTCATGTTGGAATGTGTTTGCTTAACTTGCCTTTATATAACTTTATCGCATGTTCCTCTTTGCAAAAATCTTCACTGTTCTGCATGTTTCTAAATTACCTCAAATACACATGTCCACAGAAATTTATCATTTTAATGAATGCAATTATGCGACAGAAATTGTTTTAAACTGGAAGAATGCGAGCTGCTATTTAAACAATTTAATTTCTATACTGAAACGTGAAAATGCTGAATTAGCTTACATTTTTTTTTTATTAATTTAACAATCACACATTTCTCTGGTAAAGTAAATTATTAGAATAAATATTAAGTCTAATATGACTTTGTAGTCAAGTGGTAAGGACATTTGCTTCTCACCTTGAGGTTGTGGGTTCGACTCCAGGGCAAAAGAGCTGGGATTTTTTCAGAAGCAGAAATTAAGCCCACCATACTCGGATGTTATCCCCAAAAGTGTGTATTCTCCTCTTGAGTAGGGTTACTTTAAGAATAATAGGGATTTATATTACATGTGGTAGATTATAATTTAAATAATTCCTGAAGCTTTCCTTTCCTTAAGATTAATTTTATTTCTGGAAATGCGTAAGTTCCTTTTCTCCACAAGATGTGGGTCACTAAAGTCAGATACAACGAAAGTGTTATATTTTTCTTTTATCTTATTTGCTCATAAATTATTGGTTTAAATACAGAAATTAGTTAAGAAAATAATTTATTTCTGATTAATATTAGTAATAGAGTATTTTGTTTTTAACATTTCAATGCACCAAAAATCCAAACGTGGCTGAAATTTGAAAGATGACGATTTTAAATATTAAATTAAATTCAACGTTGTTAGATTTGTTTTCGTAAATTTGACTTTTCAGATGGTCCCACAAGATAAAGTCTAGTAGTGTCAAGTTTGGTGGGCGGGACGGCCATTCGATTGCAGCTTTTCTGTCAATTTATGTATTCGGAGATGATTTATCAAGTAATTGCTTCCCATTAACTCCATAATGGGGAAAGGATCCACTGGTAAAAAGCATCAAGAACTCCAAGCGGTTAAGATAGATTTCTGCAATCAAATTCTATTCCGAAATTTATATGGCTTGGTGGTCGAAGGGTAAGGACACTTGCCTCTTACCCTGGAATCCCGGTCGAGAAGTTGGATTTTTTTAAAACACAAATTAATCATAGCATGCTCGCATATTGGGTGTGTATCTGTTGTCTCTAAAGACATAGTCTCCTCCCACATAAGGTACCTAGAAGTGCTTTTAAGGAAATAGGGGTTGCAATACCTGTGGTGTGTGGTGTGTGTTTAATAATATTGAGCCCAATGGGTTCTACCCAAACTTTGATGTTTTTACTATGTTATATACGGCCCTCTTGCATCCAGTGAGGATTATGTCATGACTACTAGCTTCAGTTATATCTGAACATCGTGCCATTTAGAATGAATGTAACTTCATCAGGAAACAAAATTTTAATCGGACATTAATTATCAGCCTCGCATTTTCAATCATTATTTGGCAGAACTGGATCCTTCTATCAAAATCACCTTCGTTTAGTTCGTGAATGAAGTAATTTTGTCAGGACGGAATTGTTCGTTTTCGAAATGTCTATCTAACTGACGGATATCTCACATCACAGACGCAAGCAATGGGTCTAAGTCTATCGATGCGCACCGTATCCGCATTCTCATTCCACGTGTGTCTACATATTTTAATTAATTTGCTAATACACAGCAAACCACAAACCTGCTTGTGTTTTCTTTCTCCCACCAAAACTGACAATTTAAGCTTCAGTTTTATTCATCTCCAAATAATGTCTGAGAATTTTTTTTTGGGATTTCGGTCAGGTTTAACTAATTTTATTATTTTTTTCTAACATGTCGGTTTACTACGCCATCATCAGAGAACTACAATTAATATAATATTTTAAAAACTTAGTTGTGGTTATTTTACATTACAATTTACTTACACTATTAATTATTAGCTATTTGTTTTAAATTTTAATACATGTTATTGGATTATCTGTTTTAACGCAACTGAGATATTTTAGCATGGTTTGTAGATTCTTAAAGTTTTGTTTATGTTACAGAGATAACGTTGAAAATGTATACGTATGATATACTGTAGGTGTTTTGCTTAAATAGTGAGTATATAATACGATATTTTACTTCAAGGATTATTATTTTGTATCGGTAAGATGTAAAATTTGAATTCATGTTGTAATGTACCCCAATGATTGGGGTACATTACAACAGAAAAACCCAAAATTTAAAATTCCACTGATTATGTTTGCGTTTCAAATATACATTTTTCCCTTCCGGTTTAACATGAATTCCACAACTTTTATAATTTGTATTTATTTAACTCAATTTAAAGAGAATTTCTTCCAGAATTCAGCAGTATGAATATTTTATCATTATCCTTCATATTTAGTGAGATATTGGGGTTTTAATTTATAATAACATTGTACATTATATCCGTTAAAACAAAGTAATTTATGAAAACAAATAAAAACATTTAAGTAAGTAATTTATTTATTTCAAAAATTTTTCTGATTCTCGAGTAATACTAATTTCTGGTAAGCTTTTATGATTATTTTACATTCTTTTGAAAACCGGGTCACGATATCTGACATCTTTTTAAAAAATATTTTATTTTAATAAAATATAATAGCACAGATAAGTAAGTAATTAGCGCATTTTGAATTTCTTAAATATCCTCAACCGTTTCAAAAAAAAGTCTGCGGAGTCGAATTGTGCTTACCCAATGCCTCATAATATGTCTTTTAAAAAAATTTGTCAATTTGCTTTATAAATTAAGAAAAAGTTGATACTTTTCTAAATATTAAGAAATATTTTAGAATTTTAGATCAATTTTAAATAAATTGAAAAGATAAAAGTTTTTATTTCCTAATCACATATTATATTACGCCACTTATTTTTGGAACGATGTCTCACACGTATAAACCGTTAGGAACATTATGTATATCGGAGTCACCCACCATTTTTGTAGTATAAATAGATCAATTTATTAGGGCAGATCTCAACTTATATCGAGTCACTGGAGACCCTAAATAAGACTTTAAGTGGATCACTTCGTCCAGTTCAATTTCGTAGTCCTATCGTTTAATCCACTCATTGGACACTTTTCCGACCTTCTTACACAATTCGAAGGCATAATATCATCAAAGAATATAAACTAAATGAAATTGTCCGTGAAGTTTAATTTTAAATTTTGCTCTCTTCATTTCATTCGTTTCTTCAATAGCACTACAAGGCGTATCAAAAATAACACACCACTGAAAGAATTATTATTGCATTTTCCACAAAATCGTCAAACTCCATTTTTTTACTTTTTCTTGTTCTTTTCTGTCTATTCATTACATAATTATAAAAATTTTGTAAACTCAAAGTAAATGCGTTATGAGATATAGTAAATGGAGCATTTTTTTAGTTATGGGATCTCCAGTAGGCCTAAGTCACAGATGTTCTCAGTTTTACAATTATATTATTATTTTTTTCCCTTTTCAACAGATAAAATTACATATGTATGCACAGTTGCGGACTCAGATCACTGTAAAGCAGATTCAAATTGATGTGATTTATTTTCCTAATAAATCAGTCGTTAAATTTCTAGTTTAATAAAAAAACAAAAGCCCCCCTCTTTTGGGGGTAATTTCCCCCATAAGTCTTTTGTCTGCTTTTCGGTATGATTTGTCTGTGGATCGATAGATCGGTATATCTTCCGAAAAATCGGTAAGGTCGATAACACTGGTCACTGACACCGTATGTGTTAAACTATGACCGCGGGCGCGCAGTATGCTTCCGTGTCGTTCTCTCTAGAGAGGGGAAATGGTCGCCCTTTTCGACTATTACAAAAGGAACAAAAGAAGACGAAAGACGGTCTATACTTGCTTTAGGAAACATCTGCTACAAATATAGATAGAATGAAACTTGAAATATCCATACACAAATATTAATATTCTGTATTAATTTCCACCACTGCGGCCGGCGAGGCGATAAGAAAATTTATATGTAAGAAGAAAAACTACTGTAATTTGAATTAGACTTCGCTATATAATCTTATTATAGTGTGGAAAAACGTTAAAAATAATATATTGTAATCAGTTCTTCAACATTTACCAACAAAAATGGAGTTTGACTTTTTTTTTGAAAAATGTTCATCTATCCGCCGCTGCAACTCTTTACATATTAGACATGCAAAAAAATATATTTATGCAAAAAAGTATGAAATTTTTGTCGTTGGATCAACTGTTTCGAAGTTATTTTTAAAAAATCAATTTTTTGCACCTTTTTTCAAGATGGCGTTTCGCGCCTTCTCCCCTCAACGTCGATAACTTGAATTTTCATCAGGGTTCCGACCTAAACAACATATACAAAATGGTTTCTACCCCACCTTTTTGAAGGCAAAGGCCTTTTTTTGCCTCTATTGACTGGACTATTAGAGATATCGAAAAATTACAACAGAAAACAAATTTCGCAAATTATGTAAACTTTCTACCGTGAAGACATAGGAACGTCATAGGCGCGCCAAAAAATTGGGGTGGCTTAAAATATAACTGGCCTGGAAAAAATTAAACATCCAGTGTATTAATCTAAACCAAATCTTAAGAAGTAATTGGCCTTATAATAGTACTAAAACTGGAAGAGATATCTCAAACGATTCCGAAGATATGTGAAAAATAATTGTGTGTACTCGTCACATTTAACGCTCCTATATCTTAAAAATGGCGCATTTTGGTATAAAGGTATGTACGGCTCGAATGCTATAATTTAGGGTCTATAATCTATCATCAAAAAGATTGATCTCCAATTTCGGGGCACTTGTATACAAAATATCATGTTTTGCATTTTTCAGTTTTTCGTCCATAACTTTTTTTATTTTACGTTGAATTGTTGTTTCTTTTTTTGGAATTCGAATTCTTCAGAAAATACGTATACCTATAAGCTTAATTCTGATTTTTTTTTTTTTTTTGGGTAAGAAATCAAACAATGAAATTGAGTGAGTTACTTAAAACGATCACCCTGTATGTACGGTGCTTATATCTTTCGTATAAACTAATGTTCATCGTGGCATATAGGCGAGGAAATAGTTGTTTAAAAAAAAGATTAGTAGTAAAATAATTACGAGGCGAGGAAATAGTTGTTTAAAAAAAAGATTAGTAGTAAAATAATTACGAGCCTTTTTGTGGTAAAAATATTTATTTTGATAATATGCAATTTTATTATATACAACATTCAGAAACTCCTCTTTATACGACATAATATTATTTATATACACCCTCTTTTCTAACATTTAAACGTTCTTATTCATATTTATCCGACAATAGAATAACATTAAATAACAAACTAAAGACTCTATCGCGCTTCGTAATGTAAATTCAGATGATGATTCCTTCCGGGCATGTTTTAAATGTATTTCAGTAGAATTTATTTTGAATCTGCTAGCTTCGTCGGGAGATTCTAGGGAAATAAGCACTTTTATTTAGTGAAATAATGGAATTTAAGTCGCACCATGAGACACCACAATGAACGTATAATTCTAGAATTCAAAGTAAGAAGGTGATAATAGAATTTCCATGAAGCGTGGGCAATACGACAAAATGTGTTTTACGATGAATAAGCAGATAATTCATAGACCTTTCATTAGTACATCATTCACTGTCTCTGAAATTTGTTAATAATATTAAGTCGGCTTTTTAAAGGAATAAGGCAGGCTTCGAGACAAGAATGGGTTTATAATAGAGATAAATTAAGACCAAATATACTACTGAATGTTAATCGAGACCAGGAATTTCCTAAAGGTACTGATATATCCTAGAAGTGAGTAAAATAACTACTTGACTTTTATCTTGAATGTTTTCTCTGTACTAGTTTTTTTATTTAGGTTGATTGATAATATTTTTGTGGGACATGATAGTATTAACACCACATTAATAAAGTTTAGTATTCAATACTCAGAATCATATCACATAACTGTATTTTTTTGAGTTATTCTACTATTTTTACAAAAACCAGTATTTTGTAAAAAAACATTCCAAGGAATCATCTTAAAGGGTAACAAGAGAAAGAATGGACTGACAAAAATACATCTTTATTTTTTTTTTTTCGGACGAGCAAAATTGTGATTAAAGGACTTCTCACGCGTAACGGAAAACTGGGACAACGTTAAAAGGACCTGGGAGTGGATCTCAATACAGAACTACTATACGAGAAGACCGCATTATCAGTATTAACGTGAGAAGGAACTCCTTCGCAACTGATCATCAAATTCAAATGAATCTGCAAAATATTACAGCAATTGTAATTTCGGCCCAAACTATCCATAATCAATTATGTGAAGTTATGGTAACACCATATCGTCTACTGACCCAAGTAACATTTCACCGATTATCGACTATTTTTTTACTAATTTCAACGTCAGAATTATTGCAAATAATAGTCAAGTAACACTTTAAATTTTATAATTATAATTCAACTTCGGAGTAACGTAACTTGAACCTCCCAATGTTACTACTTACGTCTAGCACATTTACCAGCTTTGATTTGACATCGGAAATCAATTTTATACGTTGGGTGTGTTTTCAGATCATTATCCAAAGTTGATTAGACGTTGGTAACTGACTAAGTAGGTTTAGGTAATTTTTGGGTAAAATCTTAACGTGACTTAGACGTTCCTGACTGACATTGTCATCTAGCAACATCGGCTGGACGTTGGAGTGAGACTTTTGTCTCATTTTAATATAACACCAAAGTTAATGTTCATAATGCAGGTATAGGCAGATATTTAGTAAAGATTTATACATCAATTACAACACACTGCCGATATTAGCGGGATTGTTAGTGCAGATTTCTTCACCTGAGCCTACTAAATGTTGACACAGGTAAAATTATTTAACCTTAACGTCGCTGTTAGTAAAAATAATTGCACTTATCATAACGGTAAATTGGAATTCGTTTTTTTTTTTTGGAACTATTACAACAATAATTAGTCAGCTAGTTAATATTTTCCGACTTCGCAATATTTTCTAGTTCCGCAGAAGGAAAGGCTAGATTAAGCCACTATCCTATAAATTATTTTAAAACATTGTTAAATAACCTTTGCGCCAAAAGGGTTAATCATAGGTTGGTTTTTGAAAAGAATGTTCCTTCCTGTCTCACACCTAAAAATATTATTCTGAAAAAAGAAACTTAAATATCAAAGATTTTAAAGATGATTAAGAGTTGATGTTTCGGAATACTCTTTGATTTCGTTCTTTGATGAAAAATTTTCTTGTAAAAATGTCAAAGGTAGACTGTTAACATAAACAGAATACTGTCCCATAAATTATTTTAAAAATTAATATTCGAATATAGTCGAATAATCGAATACATCGATTATTCGAGTATTCAAATATAATCAAAGTTTCAAATAGGTATGTATCCAAAGTAGATAGGTGGTGGCTGCTAGGTAGCTATCTATTCTAAAATTCAAATATTCAAATATTCAACCAGTATCCCTTTATAGTAGTAGTTGTAGTTTGTTTATGTAGTTCACATATTAATTATTATTAAACCATTTTCTATGTGACCAACTTCCGCAAGTTTTATTTGAATATTTGTTTAAAATCTAAGCCGCATTAATTTTTAATAATTCTAATTCAAAAAAAATTCACTGAAAAGTAAACTGTAATAAATTCCAAAATATTCATACGTATACCGCATCAATTTAATAATAATACGATGATATTTAAAGATCTGGATTTTGGAATAGTTCGAATTTTTCATCTAATCAAATATTCGAATAATTCGAATATTCGGTTCATTAGATTATTCGGATAGTGCGAATATTGAATTAATTTAAATATTCAAAAATCGATTATTTTTTCAAACATATTCGAATATTAAAATCTGTAAAATTTTCAGCATTACCTACTAATAATGTATTAAATGATGGTATATATTTACAATTAATACCGATGGTTGGAATTTCTGCTGGAAAATTGGCATTAAAATTATAAAATTGTTAATAACATTGTTAAAACAATTAATACCTCTGTTTTTTACATATTCAGAGAATGTCAAATGGATACTATGATAATGGCTATAAAATTCGCAATTGACACCGATGAAGGTTGTTGTGCTGAGGTGAAGTTGGCACTAAAATTATACAGTTGTTAATAACTTTAATAAAACAATTAGCACCTATGTTATTTGCATTTCAAGGGGTGCTAAATGGGTGCTAAATAATGGTATAAGTTTAGCAGTTAGTACCGATGCGATGGTTCTAATTCTGGTGTGATGTTTGCACAAAAATTTAAAAACTTTTAATAACGGTTAAAACAATTAGCACCTCTTCTTATATTCACAAGGTGCTAAATGATGGTAGAAGTTTCGCACATAGCACCGATGCTTGTGGTGCTGGTGTGAAGTTGGCAACAAAAGTATAAAATTATTAATCACTTTGTTAAAACAATTAGCACCTCTGTTTTATTTACATATTCAGAAGGTGCTAAATTATGGTATAAGTCTCGCAACTAACACCGATGGTTATGGTGCCAAGTTCACAGATCTGTCAAGATATTGTCTCTACAACGATAGATAGCAGACATTTACGTATGTATCGAAATCCAGGAACTCGCATATTGCCACAGTATATCCAACCTGTAGTTCTTTTCGGAGGAGGAGGTGTAATGGTGTTGGCTGGCATTTATCTTAGATGTGTTATTATATATTCTTATGTGTTATATTGGTAACGAGGTAGGTTTATAAGGAGAAAACCATCATGATGTATTTTTCAAACTGTAGCACAGTGGTTATTATGCATAATTTAGATGGAAATTAATACAATTTTTTAATGTAATTTTATTCTTTTCTCAAATGGTTCTTCTATATCATGCAATAGTCAAATCGAACAAATAAATAGAGGAAACAATGCTAAAATGTTGCACTCGCGAAACAAAAACCTATTATGAGTACGGTTGACTCAGTAACGTCTCGATATGCGTTATTTTTTTTCGAGTTGTCTGTTTCTTTTAGATGGATCATAAAGCTGAAAGTACGTATTTTCATAATTCATATCACTTTTCTTCAGATCCTGTGAGTTTAATATAAATTAACAATTTTATATTATGGAAACAGCAATTTTGTAAGTACAAGTTATTTTATTTTGCATTACAAAAAAAGTTCCGATAGGTACAGTGTAAACAAAGTTACTAACAAATGGCTTTGACATTCCTTTAATCAATAATTCAATATTTATTATTATTTCTTTTTTCGGTTTCCCAACGCTGGACAGTTCCCCCCCTGGCCTCCGACGCCACACGGGGAGTCGCGCCAGCACATTTACCACTGCCCACATCCCGCAGGGTTAGTGACTGTAGATTCCGGAATCATGTGCTCTAAGCAGACGGAGAGAACCCAGATTGACCGCCTTCTGCATTTGGCCTGCCAGCCACTCGGCTGATTTTTGGCAGCCCGGTATGGTCCTCAGTTCTAAGAGCAGAGTAGGCTTTATCCCTCCGAGTACACCGATTATAAGGACGACCATTTTTACCGAGTAGCCTGGGTACAGCACTTGGAGCTCGTACCGGAGATCGCGATATTTGGTCCGTTTCTCCTCCTGCTTCAAGGTGATGTTTTCTCCGCAGGTGCCGAGAACTCGATGACATACATCACCTTAAGTTGATGGTCGAGGAGGACTATGTCAGGCTTGTTGGCTTGGACTAACCTAACAGTCGGGAACGAGTAGTTCCAGTAAATCCGGCAGTTCCCGTTCTCGACAACGGACTCAATATCTCCTGGAACGTAAGGCAGCACTGGTGTTTGGTCTACCCAGTACGAGTGGTAGTATAGCACTCGTAACGAAGCGTTATGTCGGTGGATGTAGGCCGAAATGGCGTTTACAGGGCATGCAGATAGTATGTGCATGAGTGATTCCGGCGCCCGACGGCAGGTCCTGCAGTTCATGTCAGGAACCTCTACATGCCACACGCGGCCACGGTAGACCAAGGTGTTGATAACACCATCTTGGCAGGCCATAATGAATCCCTCGGTCTCCGATGTAAGCCCGGCTGACCTTAGAAAGGCGAATCTCAGCTTGGTCGATAAACCCAGTGTTTCTATGTTCTTGTAGAAGACACCATGCTGGGGTTTATCGACATACTGCAGAAACAGATTTTCCTGTTCAGCAGCTCTGATTCGGGCTTTTAGACGATTTGGCCGAAGTTCAGTGACTCACTCTACATGAACACCTCGCCGGCCTCTTCGCCTAATGTCAAATGCGAGACCGAGTTCATCTGTGACTCTTTTTGCTGCCTTGAACAATCCTGCTCCCACTCCTACCGATTCGTGGTGTTTTACAAACCGCAAGAGGGGATCTGAGCTCCTGAGGACGTTACATGCCATAGTCAGCACTACTCTGCCATGCGTTCACTCCAGGCTCAAGAGTCCTCGGCCCCCCATTCACGTGGGTGGTACACACGAGGAACGGACGATCTAGGATGAATACTTCTGTGAATATTCATCATCTTGCGGGTGTCTCTGTCTAATTGGCTCAGCTCATCTACCGTCCACTTTATTACTCCGAAGGAGTAGAGCAGAACCGGAACGGCATGCATAGTAGTTGCAGACACTTTGTTCTTTCCCGAAAGTTCGGAAGACTAAATCATTTGGAGGCGGTGTCTGTACTTGCCGCGGAGAGAATTTTTTATTTATATTACATCCTGGATGTGGCTTTGTTGCACACCCAGATATGTATAGGTTTTGTTTTGTTCCATACTCTTCACCCGCCTCTTCAATGTTTTCTTTATCGCCATGAGCGCTCGGATCCTATCTAGACAGTGCTGCTTGATGGTAAGCATCACTGTCAGATTTAGAGTATGGTGTTGACGTCTTAATCCGGCTGCTATGCGGCGGATTCTGGGAGTAAATACTCTACCAGTCGTCTTATATTCCACCACACTCTGGATCCGAGAAGCGTGTTGTCTGGCCGACTGTATCTTTGCCCTCGATTTTTTGTACACGCCGCTTGGCTTTCTCGACCCCGTGACTGGTTGACCTCTCACGGGGGACGAGTTGCTTCGCGGCGTTGTACACGGCACAGTTGATTTGCCGGATGTCTACATCCTCTGGAATTTCCTCATCGATGACCGCGTCCATTCTAGCCAGGTCTTGTGGCTTTAGGTTAGCCCTGGTGTTAAGACTAACCCTCGTCCTTAAGTCTACGTCGGTGAACTCTAAGGGATGTTCCCCATCAGCTGGTAATTGCCGCGGTGGGACTGCGGCTGGCAGTTCTTCCATCTGACGGGGTGCCCTTACGTAACCTGTCCTGCGCAAGAAGGATACTTGATCTCTCAGGTGTTGTTGAGAGAAGGTGCGATGCTCTGGATGCATTTCGCACCAAAGTGCATGCAATCGCGCCATGTATCCCCTTCGCTCAGGTTCGCTACTCTCGCGGCAGGTCAGCAAGTCATCTTTTAGTTCCCTCCTCCGGTTAAGGGGCCCCCCCCCCTCCCCCGCACAGCTTTTGAAAGAAGAAAGAGGCCCAGGGAGTTGTCGGCCTTGGTACCCCTTTTATTATTATTATTATTATTATTATTATTATTATTAGTGCTCTTTAAGAATTTCAGCCAAACCTTTGAACAGAATCACCAATTTCACCGAAATACTTCGGTCACGATGACTGTTGGCATTGGCGCTTGATTCTCATCAAAAATAAATGCAATGAATGGTGACTAGTCGACGGTGGCGACTGAGACTGAAGCTCCAAACTAAAGCTGGAAGCAGTGACTTTAGTCGTTGATAGTCGCTGAACATTGGTCAATGGTATTCCCGGTTAGTTAGATCGCGGTGACTAATCAACGGTATTGAAATATAGCTCATCTCTAAGGTAAAAACGTAGACTTTTCTCATCCCAATATAAACGTGCTCTCCTTGAAAAACTTCATATGTTTTAAATATACCACTCTTGCCTCTGTAGATCATGAAAGGTCGTTCTCCTCGTATAAATGGATTTTGAGCGTCAGGCGTCAAAAGTTAACTCCTACACATCTAGAACAGATGCTGCTAATTTAATGGAACTCTAGAAATTACTAGTGTGTAGTGTTGCGTGTTCAATGAAATATTTATTGCTCCTGTTATTATAGATACCTACTACAAAATCGCCAATTAAAGGGTATTATGTACATCATTTATCATATTTTTTGTATGTGTCTGGGATCAGTCCCGGGTTTTTACGTCATGTAGAATTTACTCGCGATCATTATAATAAAAAGCAACATATTAATATGTATCACTCATGTTACACTATATTAAATCATTATTCAGCTAGAAATGTAACGCTCCCTAGCGACATGGTTATTTAGAGGAAACTATTTCATTAAAAGTTTAACGTAGAATAATTAGTTTTTAAAGTTTCGTACTTTATTGTTTGTTTACAAGCTGGAATATATGTATTCGTTACACTCTAACATTTAATTCTGTAAACATTACTATTACATAATATATCGTATGCAGCTGCATTTCAAGTACACTTCGTTACTAGTTTAATACAACATTTAATTGCACATATTAATTTTAGTACGTAAACGCAATCCATGCATTAATAAATATTACTATTAACTTGACAAACTAGTAAGCGCTCAGAGTAAAATTTCATGTTTACCTACAATCATTGTGAGTTTAGTTACGGTTAATAATAATAAAAAAATATTAACTAGAGCTGTAATACTGAGTTTGTTTCAAACAAGTATTGTATGCATCAGTATCCAAACGCACTTCCAATATAGCTAGAAAGTTGTGATTTGGGACACTTTTTATCCTCAGAGCAACGGAAAATAATCAAAACAACCAATTTTGCCACAGAGATGATAAACAGAGGTAGAAATCCTTTGTCCTGTTTTAATATAGCATGAAACGGTTTGGATTGGTATAAGTATAACTAAATATTTTTTACTTTAAGCTTAATTATAATCCACTCTAGATAATAACTTGGTAGATTACACTCATATATCGTTGGTAAAACTGCAAAATCTCGTATGTGCCTTTTTTCAAACTTACAGGAGAACCAAAAAACATAAGAGGATTATTCGTAGTTTTTACTTATTGCTATATTTAATTTCGTGAGGAATCTACGAATGTAATATTGTGCACAAATATACTCTTTGTTATAATGTAGCCAATGAAATAAAAATTGAAATGAAAATTGTCATTTACAACAAAAACTGCAGATACAAAGTTTTGCTATCATACCACCGATATGTAGTTTTCGTTTTTATGATACTACTCTAATGTTTAGTAACTTAGCAGTTTAAATTTTTGTAATAATTCATTGAATTTTATTGTACTTTTCGTATATTCCATTCCAGATGTTCTTAAATTAAAGTTGGCGTTGATAGTTTTTTATTAGGTGCATATTCTAACGAAATTATTAAGTTAGAGGTCCATATGATTGTGTTCTTATTTGTTGCTGTCATTTTTTTTAATAATGAGTGATTAATCAGTTTATTACCTGCTTTGAACAAATTTCAAGGTGAATATGTTGTTATTATTATGGACAATGCATCGTATCACTTCGTGCAAGTGAACAAGCCACTCTTATTTTCTTAAAATTCAATACAATATTGGTTTGCTTTGGCACAATTTTGAAATTGAGACCAAATCAACTAAAAAATAAGTATTTTTTAGAACATTGCGAACAACTTATTTCGGCAGTCTGGACAAAATATATGGAAAATTTTTTAGTTGAAAATATTTCACCTGTTATTATTTCTCAAAAGGAATCATGGGCACAAACTGATATAAGCTCTAATTCCTCTAATGAAAATTAATATACCAAGGGTCAACGAGATCATGTATCAACCTGTCAATTTTTTTAAAAATTTCATTCATTATGTCTCTTCTGGTGGTACTAAATTCATCAAATTTAATGTGTCACCTAAAATGTTGTTGAACATCTTAATTGCCAAATTTGGGAGGTCTCTTATTAATACTTTTTGTTATCGTGGCCACACATATATGTACACATACACACACATATACACACACATGCACACGCACACGCACACGCACACACGCACTCACACGACCGACAGACATTATTTGAAAAATAATCAGAATGGATTCAGGAGGGTTCAAAACGAATATATCAAAATCTCAAGGACAAAAAAAATCACATATTTCCTTGTATTAGGCATAAGAAAGTAACAACGGGACACATCACAGGGGAACTTTTTCTTTCTTTATATTAGCTTACAGTTATCGCCTAGGCCGAGAACACCTATGTATCTCCTTCTAAAATCGTTCTCATAAGTATAAATGTTGATTTAGTTCATATTTAAAATTTTCTTGATTATGTTTTTTGTGATTTGTTTTTATTAATAAATTCTCATTTATTTCCAAAGACAACTTAGTTTATTTTGTCATTGTCATTGTCGGTGGCGGGATTCGAACCCGCAGCTACGATAGAAAATTTTGTAGTCACGCTCGTCATCGCTCCAGCCAGCTACTCCACCGAGCCGGCATGAAAAGATATGTTGCAATTTGTTTGCAGCATGCATAAAAACTCTAAAAATATTTGCAGTTATCATCCGGAAACTTTTTATGTGATTTTAGTATTATGTGGAAATGTGTTAACACATTTGATGCAATGAAATTAACATTAAAGTTTTTTCCACAAGCACTAAAATATTGAATACGTACGACGTGTATTTCGCCAACCAAGTTGGCATCATGTGCAGACGATTTTTATTGATACGTCATAATAATAATATCTCCATCTCTCTTGAACAATATTTTTTTCTCCAATTTCGTTTATAATGAATGGGTAATGATTATAATTGATATTTTCAAGAATTTTACTTTCATACACGTTTATTGCATCATTACACCAGCATGTTACCACAATGACACTGTAACGAGTTGAATAAATAAAAAATCTCTTGGATACAAATTATGAAAATGACGGGTAGTCTGTTTATAAGGATAAAATTTATGTGTCTAGACAGCTGACAATCTTCGTTTAAAGTACAAGTACATTATTACTCACTTGTGCTAAGATAAGACTTAATTTTAGCACCTATCATCTATCTTATGTAGAGAAGAAAATGCAAACTCCCTTTAAAATTTCCTAGGTAAGAGGAAAATGTACAAAATTTAATTTTAGAATGTTAAACATGTAACCGCAAATTAGTTTAACATTTCTTATAGTTATTTTTGTGCCGAATATTGTATATTCATACACATATTATTGGATATAACACCAAGCTGAAAAATAATAAAAAATAATGAAAATGTCAGAAATGAAAAATAGGCATAGAAACCCTCCTAGAAACCAGCTACTCCATTTTAAATTATTAAAGTAAATCTTATGATGATACACACTGCCCAAGCTCCCAGATAACTTTTTTGTGAAATATTTTGTTAATTAAACAGTATATGAATAATCAGAAAGAAGCCAATTTTAACCTTCCGCTTACATAAAAACTGTCTGCGCTGATTCTATTTATAATCGTCCATCCAGTCCTAATTCCCCTGTTCGCAACAATGAGAAATATTCAAAAAAATTCGTCCGAAATATATGTAAAATTCGACAATATCAAATTAGCTCGCAATGATGGGATTAACTTCTGTTTCAGTTGAGGGCAAAATAAAACCGTCAACAAAGTCAACAATATAAATTCAAGAGTTGTCCAGCGCTAATCTCCCAATGCAGTTTTTGTTGGTGGGTCAATTACTCGAATTAGTCTCGCTGATGAAGTGATTGGTTTTGTTTATGGGAATCACTAGCCAATTAGCTGAAATAAATCGGAAATTCGAGGGTTAATTTACTTGTTTCATTTTTATTTTCTATTAATTTACCCTTTTAATTAACCTAATTGTTCTGTTTATGGAAGCATTATTTTTGTTCTGTGTAGTAGCCCAAAAAATGTAGTTAACTTTTTTTAACAACAAAAATCAACTAAAAATGGTTCATATAATATATTTCTCAGGAATCTTATACATCTATGTCAAAGTTGCTCTGTAAGCAGTTAACAGTAATAAAAGCAAAGCTGTTAATATCTTTATAAACGTTTTTATGTTTTACATGTATTTTGTCCTATAATAAGTTTTCCTATGAAAAAAATTTTGTGTCAATAATGAGAAATATATCTTCATATAACACAGCACAGATTTATTAGAGATGTTTTACAAGGTAAGAAAGCTCAAAAGTTACCTCTTAGTCGTAAATTCGATGAGTCATTGAACATATTGCAAATTAGTTTGTTCTATCGCTTTAAAAGTCAAAAAAGATAATAAGAATATTTTACAAAATTTGGCAAACTATAAAGTCAAAACTGCCTTTAACAGTGACCTATAGAAAGACTTAAAAGAAAGAGTTGTTACAAAATTGTAATCTGGTCATTTTTATAACCCGATTTGCTGTAATACATTCCAACACGGAAAACTGAACTTCACATATAATATCTGGGACGTCCATGGAAGAACTCTATTGGTGCAAAATCGGGGGCACGTCTCGAGCTAAAAAGTTTCATCAAATCAAAAAATGTTTCAAATAAAAATTATGTTTGAATGAGGAAATTCGTCGAAAAGAACTCTTGAAAATTTTCTGTAAGATTAATCGTTGCTGAGAGAAACGATTCTCATCATATCCAACTTAAAATGGCTGAAAAATGAATTATTTTATTTATCTTATTTCGTTTGTTTTGTTTCTTTCTTCTCGTTTATATCATTTATCCTTTTTATCTTATTTACCATATTTGTCTAATTTGTCTTATTTATCTTATTCATCTCATTTATCTTATTTACCTTATTGATCTTCTTTATCTTATTTATCTTGTTTTCATATTTATCCCATTTATCTTATTTCACTTAACGTTAAAGCTGTAAAAATGAAAACCAATTGGGTGGCGATTTTGAAGTGAAACGCTCAATAAAATAATGTGGAAAAAAAGTTTATCGTCAAGATGTTGAGTTTTCTAGTACTTTAGCGTTTTTCTATGATTCAAATTTGGAGGATTTGGCCACAAGGCTGAGTTATGTAAAAATTTAAGATGCTCTAGATGTGCAAAATTGGTAAGAGATCATTGTGCTGAACAGTGTGATAGTGAGGCACCTAAATGTCTTAAATGCATAGATACAAATATATCTTTAAACCTGAATTTAAATTTTAATCAACTTATACTATCTGGTACTTGCTACAACAATTTAGATACTTAGGTGGAAAATTTGATGTAATGCAGATGAACAATAGCAATCAGAATATGATGAAAATATTAAAACTACTAAAATTAATTTGTATCACCAAAATATGCAATCTCTGTGAAATAAAATTGATAAGTTGAAAGCGCAACTTATATTAAATAACGTAGATATTGCATGTTTAACAGAAACTCATGTAAAACCACATGAATTAGATAACGTTAATATAAAAGGTTAGGTATATGAAAACAACAGCCTATTGTAGAACTGTACATATGAAAAATGGAGAGTTATTATATTTCATAAGTCATCACTTAGTTTAGAAGTAAAATAATTAGTACAAAATTAATATAAAAAATAATAGAGGTGTCAGGTGTTGAAATAAAGTTTGAAAATTACAAAAAAATAAAAATTTTAATAATATATAGATCACCATCTGGTAATTTAGATGTTTTGTTTTTCTTCTTGAGGAATTTGAGCATTTACTAAAAGAGCTCTTACGAGATAAATCTATGCTATTATTTGAAGAGATTTAAATATTGATTTTTAAACTAATTCTAGAGAAAAATACCGACTCAATGATCTATTCAGCTCTCTGAAAATTAGTTTTCATATTAAGGACCCTACCAGGCTTGAATTAAATTCATCGTCTGGAATAAATTATATCTGTAGTAACTTTTTAAGTCATAGTAATTATAACTATTCATGTGGAAAATGGTATGTCAGACCACACAACACAATTTTTATGTTTTGGTATTCCTACATGTATTTCAAAAAACCTAAATGATACTGTTAGATTATATAAGGACCTTAATTATAAAACTTTTGTAAATTATGTCAGCAAAGAAAATTGGTTTGAAATATACAATGAGAAAACAGTAGATTACAGTTTTAAAGTCTTTATAGATAACTTGTAATATTATATAAATATAAGTTTTCCTTATATTATAATTAACACATATCATAACCAGAACAAATGGATAACATGTGGAATAAAGAAAACTATCCAACTATATTTATTGAGCCAGTCACTGAAAACAAAATATTTAATGTAGTTCTTCATCTAAAAAAATCCTTTCTTCTGGCATAGATCAAATAAGTACACAATTGTTGAAATCAGTAGTTAACTACATCTTAAAATCATTAACATATTTAATAAATTGGTCATTATCAGAAAGAATATTTCCTGAAATTTTTAGTTGATAAAATTATTCCTTTGTTCAAACAGATGTTAAAGAGTTAATGGATAATTATCGACTTACAGCATTACTGTCGTCTGTATCAAAAATATTAGAACGGGTGGTATTTAATAGAATAATGAGATTTGCATCAAAGTATAATATTCTATGTGATGAGCAGCATGGTTTTCGAATATGCAGATCGACAGAAACCGCTATACTTAGCTTTTTAAATAATTTGTATGACAATAATTTAGACAAAAGTAATAAAAGTTTTGATAAACTATGGATTTGGATAAAGCGATTTACTCATTGAAAAATTATTAAACTACGGACTCACAGAGAAACTGAGTGACTGGTATCTTATCTGTCAAACAGAAAACATGCTATAGAAATTAATAGAGTCAGATCTAATACATTAGATGTATCTTGTAGTGTGCCCCAAGGTTCAGTCTTAGGCCCTCTGCTATTTATACTTTTTGTGAATGACCTTCCGAGAGTTGCCAATAAATAAAACCTAATAATGTTTGTCGATGATAATTTCTGTTTAAATACTAAAGAAAAATACACGACTTTAGACTAGACACCGAGCGAAGAATTTAAAATTTCGCCTCTAAATTTAATAATGATAAATTACTTATAAATTGTGATAAAAGAGTATTTATGTACTTTACGCCCAGAGTTCCTAATTATAATATGATATATCTACTCAAAATTAATGGCAAGTCTTTAGCTCAAGTAAATTCCACAAAATTTTTTACAGATCCATATCGATAATTCCTTAAATTGGCACACCCACATTGATATATTGTGTAAAAAACTTTCGTCTGTAGGTTTGGCGTTGTATAGACTAAAACATGCTACTAATCATAATGTGTTGCTTTCATACTACTATGCCCAATTTTGTTCCAAAATAAAATATAAATTTTCTGGGACACTTCTCATTACAGTGAAAAAGTCCTTATATTGCAAAAAGAGTATTACTCGATATAATAGTAGTCAATAGAATGACTTCCTACAGGAATATATTTAACGATCTAAAAATATGACCACTAGCTTGTATTTTTCTTTATTTTGGAAATAGTGACATATTATGTAAAATCAAATTTATATGAATTAATGAGAAATAAGCACAATCATAATTACTACACACGTCATTAAGATAATTTAATAATTCCTAGCAATACCTTATCATTGTATGTATTATTGTCCTAAATACATGAATATAAAACTTTATAATAAGCCTCCTCCATTATACAATATAAATCATTTTAGCAGAAAAATACGTCACTTTCTATTAGAATATGTTTTTTTATAGCAATAACGAATAATATGATATATGTACAGATTTTAAGCAACAAAATTTCTATATGTTATATACATATATGTTTGTGTATGTATGTAATGTTTATTTCGAACTTATTTCGACATAGGGAACGTCGTCTTCCTTGATCCTTCGACCATCGTCAAAGAGGCCGACAGTTTTTCTGTTGCGGGTGAGTTTGAAATGAACTTTATGTGTGTATGTGTGAATGTGTACGTTTGTGTATATATGTTTTTTATATTTCTTATAACTCTTTAATATTGCAACGAGTAACAGTATTAAGTTTGCCTGTTGTATATTTTGTATCAATTGATGAATTCAATATCAATGTAACTGGTCTTACGAACAATAAACATTATTATTATCATTATTATTTTTTCCGTAATAACCGATGCCGGACAGTCCTCCCATGGTCTCCGACGCCTCAGGGGAGTCGCGCCAGCGAATCAACTACAGCCACTTCCCACATCTCGTAGTGTTCGTGACTGTAGATACCAGAATCGTGTGCCCTAAGCAGACGGAGAGAACCCAGAAAGACCGCCTTCTGCATTTGGCCTTCCAGCCACTCGGCTGATTTTTCTCAGGTCAATATGGTCTTCAATTCCGAGAGCAACGTAGGCTTTATCCCTCTGATTACACCGATAATTAGGACGACCATTTTGGCCAAATAGCCTGGGTACAGCACTTGGAGCTCGTACTGGCTATCGCGATAACTGCTTCGTTTCTCCTCCTCCTTCAAGGTGATGTTTTTTCCGTAGGTGCCGAGAACTCGATGACATACATCACCTTGAGTTGATGGTCGAGGAGGACCATGTCAGGCTTATTGGCTTGGATTAGTCTGACCGTCGGGAACAAGTAGTTGCAGTAAATCTGGCATTACTCGTTCTCTACAACGGACTCAATATCTCCGGGGACGTACGGCAGCACGGATGTCTGGTCTACCCGATACAAGTGCCTTAGATGGTAGTATGGCACTTATAGCGCCGCGTTATGTCGGTGGATGTCAGCCTGGTTGATAAATCCAATGTTTCTATGTTCTTATAGAAGGGACCATGCTGGGGCTTTCTTGTTCGGCAGCTCTAATTCGGGCTTTCAGGCGATTTGGCTGAAGTTCAGTGACTGACTCTACATCATCACCTCGCCGGCCACCTCGCCTGATGCAAATGCTCGACCGAGTTCATCTGCTGCCCTTTTCGCTGCCTTGAACAATTGTGATATCACTCCTACAGTTTCGTGATATTTTACAAACCGCAAGAGGTAATCTGAGCTCCTGAAAATGTTACATGCCATACTCAGTACTATTGTGCCATGCGTACATACCAGACTCAAGAGTTCTCGGTCCCCCCGTTGACGTGGGAGATACAACCGAGAAACGGACGATCTAGGATGAATACTTCTGTGAATATTCTTCATCTTGCGGGTATCTCTGTCTATTTGGCGCAACTCGTCTGCTGTCCACTTCACTATTCTAAAGGAGTAGAGCAGAACCGAAACTGCAAGCATATTAGTCGTAGACACCTTGTTCTCAGGACAAGTTAAATTGAGTTTCTCTTGTTCAGAAATCAGTAACAAGTGGAACTGGTATAAGACACTAGTTGAACTAAATATAATAATAAAACACATAAATGGTCTAACGTTTCAACGATACACAGCATATTCTCCAGCATAGAATGGTACGCAATTCTAACTCATCAGCATAAGCATACCTTTTAATAAAGTAGTTTGAAAAAGATGACATTAATTAAGGATACAGCTATAGCTATCAAGAACGATTAATCTGTAGATGTAGGCGATATAGTAATTAGGAGATGTAAATGTAAGACACTTTCTTCAACCTTACAAAATGAGAATGATAATTAGAGTTCTGACGGAGGTATCGGTTACCAGAGTCGGTTTTTACACAGACTATGATAAATAGAAATTTAGTTCATTTTTAAATTTTAATACGTAAACTAGTTTTATTTGAAAACTTCTGACAGGAAACAAAAAAGGTATATTTTTACACTAGCCAAATTTGTACATCACACTATTGTTGCAGGATGAACCCATTACCGAAAATGTTCCCAAATGGTATAACATACTCTTGAGAAATGTCTCAATATAAAATTATTAGTTCAGACTTTGGAAACAACAATCAAGTCAGTCCGTCTATACTGATGCCGCCCCAAATCATGACCAATCCACTTTCAAAACTGTTCACTTCCTATATTAACTGGACAGTGTATCGCTCTCCGGAACATCTATATACTCGTACATAACCATCAAAATGAGTTAGAGTAAACCGCGACTCGTCCGTTAGAAGCACATACTTCTAGTGTTTTGATGGTCAAGTTTGTGATCCATGTTTAAGCGAGGAACTTGCACGGGCCCTCGAGAAGTCAGATTGGCGTCTTTCAGTCTTCTTCTATCTTTTTAATTTAAAAAATTATAAATACTTTTTATTACTTGTCTAATTTTCACTTTATTTGTTATTTTTACAACCAGTTTCATCCTATTCGGACATTTTCAAGTAAACTAAAATATACACAGATTTTACTTTCATTTAAATATAAACTGAACTGAATAGAAGGATGGGTCACTTTATGGTTGATTATATAATTCAAATTTGTACAGATGTTCTGTCTTTAAATGTATGGTTTTTCAAGATGGTAAATTATATTATGGTGTGATTTTTATTAACAGCATTAGATTATCTAAACAAGTTTAGTAACGGAGAATTATTTAAATCTATTTGGTCGTTTAATATGTTGTTCTTATTCTTTTTCTAACTGTCTGATCGGAAATTGTTACACCGGTGGCATTTCGGAGTAGATTTTGTAGCTCACGATCATTAGAAGTTTTATGGCATAAACTAGAATTGACAATATACCTGTTGTTCAGATGGATAGTTTTTTCTACAGCCCTGTTCATTTCTTCTGGAACATCTACCCGTTTCTACAGTGTGTCCCGTCTCAAGTCGACACACCTTGATATTTCGGTTATTATTCAACAGATCGATTTAAAATTTCTCTCTGTTATGAAATTGTTCAAGGCGCAACTGTTTATGATTTTCAGTATATTTTCAACTGTCACACCAACCCACTGCGTTTACTCAAAAATGTGATTTTTCTATATTTTTCTTAGCGTCAGATATACAGCAAAAAATTATTAAGAAAAGTTGTTTAGAATCAAAAAAATACCCCTTTATGCTGAATTTTATCAAAATAAGCGTATTTTGATATTTTTCGTAAATTTTGCAATTATTCAGAAATTTAAATCTTAAGTATTAGACCTAAGCAAAGATTGCCGTGGAAACAAGAAAATATGACAAGTGTCACAAAAAAGGTCAAACGTGTACCTGTGTTTTTTTAAATTCTCTTGCACAATGGCTGAGTGGTTGCGTCTCAATGAAAAAGTTGAGTTAATTAGACTTACTGGCGAAAATAAGCGTTCTATCAGAGCAGTAGCTCGAGAATTTAATGTAAGACATCCACTACGTCAAAATAATTACTCAGTTGTTGCTAAAATTAACAAACTTTTCAGCCAAAGTGATAGTGTAATAAAAACCAAAAGAAAAAAAATAATTGACAGAATGTAGACCAAGTAATTTTAGACGCTTTCAATAACAATCATCGTAGTAGCATATGAGATATGGTTATTACACTTGAGTTGACTCGCAACAAAATTTGGGGGTGCCTTCGTCGATACAAATTGAAGCCATTTAATTTCTACACACCTTGCAGGAAGGTGATGATAACAGACGGCTTGAATACTGTTTCTGGGCTCAAGGCAATTATCTTAATGATCTACATTTTTTGGAAAAAATTATGTTTAATTATGAAGCGATGTTCACCACCAATGGTGTAGTATCGTCGAAAAACTGTAGGTATTGGACAACAGAAAACCCACATTGGATAATCAATTATAAGCGACAGTATTTTGAAAAAGTGAAAGTGTGGTGAGGTATTTTAGGAGAAATGATAATAGGCCCTTTCTTTTTTTTTACAAACTTTAAATGCTATGAGACCTACACTTTTTGAATAATGAATTAACGGAGGTAATTGGTGATTTTCCACTGGCAGTGCTAAGGGATATGTTTTTTCAACTGTATGGAGCATCGATTCACTCGATAATTGTCTGACGATGGTTGGATGTTAACTTTCCTCAAAAATGGATAGGGCGAAACAGTCCTTTAATCGAGTGGCCTCCTAGATCTGCGGATATTACCCCGCTTGATTTTTATTTTCGGGACACCATAAAAAATAAAGTTTACAAAATGAGGCCCCGAACTAGGCAAGAGCTTTTTGATAGAATGAGGCAAGCTTATCAAGAAATTCACGTTCAAGAACTACGACGAGTAGCAAGGAATAATGAAAAACGTATTGAGAAATGTATTGCTATTGATGGTGGTTTAGTTGACAAAGGCTACATTTAAGTACTTAAAAACTGTGTTAATATTGTTGCATTTATGGTTCTGATTTAGAATTCTTACACAATAAACTGATTTTGAGTACTTTTTTGTTTCTGTTTCCACGGCAATCTTTGCTTAAGTCTAATACTTAAGAATTAACTTTCTGAATAATTGCAATATTTATGAAAAATATTAAAATAGGCATATTTTGATGAAACTCAGTATCAAAGGGTATTTTTGATTGTGAAAAACTTTTTGTAATAATTTTTTGCTGTATCTCTAACGCCAAATAAAATATAGAAAAATCACATTTTTGAGTGACCGCAGTGGGTTGGTGTGACAACTGAAAATATATTGAAAATCATAAAAAGATGCGCCTTGAAGAGTTTTATAACAAAGAAAAATTTTAAATCGAGCTGTCGAATAATAACCAAAATATCAAGGTGTGTCCACTTGAGACGGGACACACTATAGGTACCTATGCCACACTCTGCAGAAAACAGACGGAGTCGTTTGGAGCATGTTTGCCACATATTGCATAGATCGACCATCTTCAAGCAAAGTAACGGCTCTCGCGACTTCAGTATCACTTAAACAATGCATTTTGGATTCACTTGCACCCACAAGCAGTCAAACTATCATAAGTGACGTTTATTATATCAAGCAGCTACGTTGATTAGTAACCGATGTTTGTTTGGTGGTCCAAAACCAATTTGTTTTTTTTATTTAAACATCTATAAAACAAAAGAGCAAAGTAATCATCGTAATTCTTTTCGCACTTGTCAATAAAAATCTAGAGTGAAATATAGCAAAAAAAACACCCTATGTGAATCTTTTTTTTTAAGTGTTCCCTATATTTGTGGATCAGTGTATTATTATTCCTTAAGAACTACTCAATATTTTTTGTCATCTGTTTGTATTTTAAATATTTTTAATAATAATTATCCCATAACTAGGACCGAGATTTCAAATCAGCTCATAATTCAAAAATGTTTGCCATCATCACACTACAGCTGCACTTTCTTTGACACTATTTATAAAATAAACAGAATTATTATCTATCGTTTTTAAGAAAAATGTTTGAGGAATGTTTCTTTGATCACTCCTACACCAAAATGAAATTAAATAGTTAAATTCTATTGGGAACTTAAACATTTTAATTATTGCCATTACTTTTTTTTGTAAGTCAGTAGTATCTCACATGATTCTCTTTATTTGGAACGGATGTTATCTGTGATGCATCTGACATAAGAGAAAAATTAAATCATAAATCTTTTAAAGTTGGAGATGTTAAATAAATTGTCTAGAAATACCGCTTTTGAAAATACTTGGAAGCAATACTCTATCGAAACTTTTCAATTTTCTTTTATGGGTAAAGTAAAAGCTTTCCACTGTTGAACAATGTATATTATGTCAAAGAGAAAAATCATTAAATTTTCATCTGGAAAGTTAGGTAATCTGTGTAAGCTATAGTAAGTTTTCACCTAGATTTTCATACAACGATTATGAGAGAAAATGCGACAAGAACGTTGAGGCACAATGTCTTTCATTATGGAATTGACTTTCCTACTCGAGAAGTGAGGATAAGAAACAATAGCCTACTTTGTTGCCGCCTTTAACACTAGGTTCAGATACTGAAATGATGCTCCACATAATAGAAATAAAATTTTTAAGTAAAAATGCAGAAGATGTAAAAGAAAACTTTACCGATGAAATTTGGTTTCACTAACTTTAGGCTTAAAGTTAGTTACACAGATTCTAAGAAGTTTTTAACCTAAAATTTATTTTTAATGATGTTATTGATTTTGAAAGTGCTAAGACCTTATAGCATTTTCATAAATTCTGTATCGTAAAGGAATGTGGATTCAATGACGTGCATGGGTAGTAAATAATAATACAATAATAAATATGAAATAATTTGATTAAGAATACCTATGAACTCATATTTACGATTATTAATATTTTCTTTTATAAATCGATACATTTCATTTTAGGTATGAAAAATAATCATTAGGGAAAGTTATGTTGTAATTAAATACATTTATTTATATGATCTGAATTTTATAAACATTCAACAACATATTATTTATTATTTACAAATATAGGTTCAAATAAAAAAAATTCACAAATGGATTATTTGTGATTGTCCTTATAAAAAATTGTATTTACAACACCCAAATAAAAACAATGAATATCTTTCTTACTCGTTGGTCTGTCTTACTCCAGACGTTTTCTCCCACTCCTCGAAAGTATTTCCTGCATGTTACGCTCATTACACCATTTTTATAGGAATAATAATATAAGTGGATGGTCTAAGATTAATTGCATTTCGATTTCCGTGTATGTAGGTACCTAGATATGTGCTATCAGGATATTCGCAACGATGAAGTGAAAGTGGAAAATTAGATTAAGTATATAGATCATGTTAAAAAGATCAAATTACAGATGTGGGACCTTGATCCCCAACAAATTTACTGGATCTATGTCACGGTCATCAGACCAATGATAACATATTATGGATCTATCGGTGGGCGAAAAGATCACAACGGACGACCACAGCCAAACTCTCTGGAGATTATATTGCTTGACTGTAATGGGGGCAATTAGCAACACACTGTCAGCTGCAATGGAAATCCTCCTGGACTTACTCCCTCGTCATATATATTTGGAGAGAGAGGCTAGGTGGGCAACATATAGACTGCAACAAGCGGCCATTAATATGCCACAGACTAGTATTATGAAGCGGAACAGGTTGCTGGATGATATAGAGAGTTACAGCATCCTGGAAATGCCCTCGGATACTATACCTCCATGACCAACTACGAGCTGATCTTCAACATCCTCTTTCCAGAAAGAGTTGAGTGAGATCGGAATAAAACCGACCTACTGAGGGCAGACAGTTGCTGGTTTACAGACAGCTCCAAAACTCCTGAGGGGACAGGAGCACAGCAGTATATAGCTATAAGCCAAGGGTGAGAATATCCTCAAACCTAGGTACTAATGCAACTATTTTTCAGGCCGAGGTTCATGCCATTGAACTGTGTTTACGAAGGCTGGAATATATGCATCTTACACGCAGATCAATTAAAATTTTTTCAGATAGTCAAGCAGCTATAAAAGCTCTTGGCTCCTACCGCTGTAACTCCAAAACGGTATGGAACTGCCAGAAGGCTCTAAATCATTTGAGCAAAAACAACAAAGTGACTCTGGTCTGGATACCCGGCCACCCTGGTATGGAAGGTAACGAAATAGCCGACTCCCTGGCCAGAGAAGGAGCAAGATCATGAATCATCGGACCAGAACCAATACTGGGCATATCTTCAAGTACTGCTAAGATCGCTATCTCAACTTGGGCTGAGAGGAAAACTCTCCAGTATTGGCAAGAGTTACCAGGATTAGTTCATTCTAAGGCGTTTATAAAATACCTCTTGATATCAAGAATTAAGAAACTTTTAGAGTTAAACAGGATAATCCTGAAAACTCTAACAGGCCTATATACCGGGCACTGCCGACTAAACTATCATCTGCATAAACTCGCCCTAACGGCAAACGCTTAGTGCCGTCTGTGCTTGGAGGATGATGAGAAGGCAGACTACGTCTTATGCACCTGTCCCGCTGTGGAGAGGATCCGATTTTCAATATTTGGCAAAGGGCAACTGCTGCCAGCGTATCTGGACACCCAATAACGTCTAAAAATAGTATGAATAGTTACAGAAGGCCTATCCCAAGTACCCCGCTTTATTGGTTAATGGGTCACGGTTCACCGAACGGTCAAGGTCACGGTTCGGTGAACCATGACAATAGTTTAGGTATAAATAGGGTAGATTGTTAGCATAAGTTTAGTTTTAATCATCTCCAGATGATGCCAACTTGATTGGCGAAACCCACGTTGAGTGTAGTATATAGTGTTTTAGTGTTTCGTGGAAAACTACGTCAGTGTTATCTTCACATCAAAGGTTCCAACCCACTCCAGGATTCACATCAGGATTATTCTTCACCGCCATTAAACGGTTTTAAGTCTTTCACGTACCATATTCCTAAATTTTTACCACTCGCATCATCTACCAATTCATACACCAAGTTAGATACAACTTTCCTTACTTTGCCAAGGACGTGCATAGACACAATTTATGTAGCAAAATTATGGATTGCGTTGGACAAGACATAATTCTTCTTCCATAATTTGTCTCCTATTGCATATTGTTCTGATGGTCGTTTTCTCAAATTATTAAGCGCACGGAAATAAATTATCTATGCAACTAGCCATACGTTATTGAATTTTCTCATGTACGTAGGGTTGCGTACGAGTGTGAACCAAAGTAAATCTAAAAGTATAAATATACAGGGTTTTCCAACCGTTACATCTTACAAAACCAAAAATGATGGGAAGGGACTATGTAGGCACAAAACGGCTACAAATACGCCTAAACCATATGAGCAATTCTGAATTAACTTCGGACAAGATGCTTAAAACAAGATATCGACCAACTCGTGCTATATGACTCGTGGCTAGAAATTGGAATGGATCTACAAAATATTAAATAACTTTCATTAGAGCCGCGCCCAGATAAAAAAAAATAAAAAGGGGGGGAGGCGGGAAAAGGGTGATGGGGATAGGAACATTCTCAGATAAAAATAAACAGAAAATAATTATTTTTGAAAACTTATGATTGGACAGGTTTTAAAATTCATTTATAGACTAGCGTGTGTGCTGGAATTCTTAGTACTCATACTAGTGTATTATTGCAATATATGTAATAGACGTTGGCATAAAAATTGTTTTACATTAAATAAAGTGAAAAAAAAGTACAAATTAGTATAACCAACATATTCCGAATTACTCAGTTCAATTAAATTATATTATATTTTCATACTATTTATGAAAAAATATGATGGATATAATGTAAACTAAACATACATGTTTTGGAAATTAGTATATTTGCAATGACATATGTATATATTTAAGCTGTGTGCATTAGATAATAGTGCATTGTAACTTTCCACTAGTTTAATTGTAATATCAGATAGTAGAGGGGGGGGGGGAATTTTTTTTTTTTTTTTTTTTGGGGGGGGGGGGGGGGGGGGGGGGGGAAAAATATTAAAATATCTCCCCCCCCCCGCCGGTTTTTTTTATACTCAAAAAAAATTTATTTTTTTTTTCCCGGGGGGAAAAAAACCTTTTGGGGGGGTTTTTTTTTTTTTTTTAGGGGGGAAAAAAAATTGGTGGGGGGTTTAAAAAAAAAAAAAAAAATCCCCAAAAATAAAAAAAAAAGTGTTGCCACTTTTAAAAAAAATTTTGGGGTCAAAAAAAATTGGGGTGGAAAAGGACAAAAAAAAGAAGCTGTTTTTTTTTTGTTAAAGTCGTATATCTCTAACCAAGTCTCCAACAGATTTTATCTTTTTCAAATACATTCTAGTGAATTTAATTATATATATTAATTATAAACAAATTTAAATATATTATAAATCCTTGTGGAAAGAAGCATTTTTTATAAATTGTTAGTGCTAACTTATAGAATATTGGTTGCTTTTTATCTAAATTTCGTATGTGTCCACAATTAATGAGATTTTTTTTAACTTTTAAAAACAGTTTATTGTTGTCTTCTTGCTGGATAGCGTTGAATATATTTCTACAATATTACAATTGTTACATTAATGGTGTGTGCAAATGTGTATAATTATGACGGAAACAAAATTATTAATATGTAATTTAGTGACAAATGGATAAATTCAATTCAATTTATTAGGTAGAGTAGTAGAATAGTACAATGTTATTACACTTTATGGTAGACTATAACCTAAAATATATTAGAATTACAATATACAATACATAGTAAGTAACACATGTAAATCAGCATCACCAGGCCGAGATGAAATCACCTAAGCACAAAATACTTGTTTTGTGAATTTCGTGTCTTCCTGGTTGACCAGTAAATTAATTGTATAGTTTTTTATATTAAAATAGAAATGAACAGAGAGAGATAGGAAAATATTCTAACTAATAATTCTTGACAAAACGAGACAGGATTTGTACCAGCAACACACGGCAGTAAGTGAGTACGTACTATAATACTAATATACTATGATTGGGAAGATAAATGTCTTATATTATTTCAACTTAGTTCGAAGATATTAAACTTATTATGGTCGAGTTTTCCATTTAATGCAGGATATTCTTTATAGAATCATGATTTTGGGTAATAAATTTTTTTTATTTCAATTTTGTATTTACTAAACTTGCCTATGGTTTTTAGATACAACGGTAAAATATTGTATAACTTTGGTCCGAGATAGTGGACAAATCTTTGTGTATGGCTTTTTTTGACTAATGGCAATCCTATAGACCTATTTTCTGTAAACCTGGTTTCATATCTAGAATAGGCTGGTGAGGGGTTCTTGTCATACATGTGTATTAAACAGTGATAAGCAAAGAGATTTCTTATGTTGAATACGTTAGCTTCTTTATATAATTGTGTAGAGGCGTAGAGTTTTTTTTTCTTTAAAATTATCTTTAGAATACTATTTTGCGCTGTTTGCAGAATATTCATTATATTATTACGTAACCCTCCCCAGATAATAATACAATATCTAATCAGTGATTCTACTAGCGATTTACATATAGTCATCAGATTTTTCCTATCTAATATATCCCTTAAAGTAAAGAATTTATGCGTAAGTTGTCTAATTTTTTTTGTGACGTAAGTAACATGCTCGTCCCATCTTAGATGATGGTCAAGCATAACTCCTAAATATTTGATGGTACTGGTTTTCACAATTTTGGGACAACTACAATTTATTTGTTGTAAACATGTATTATTATGTATATGCAGTAATTCTCTAGTAGGTTGATCGGTAGCTAATAAGGTGAATGTTAGGAATTTAGTTTGCTGAATATTTAAGCTCAATAAACTAAAGTTGAGCCACTTAGAAATCAGAGTTAAACTTTCTTCTGTATTGCTATATACTGTGTCCCATGAATTTTCCCCAAATACAATGGCAGTGTCATTAGCATTAGATACTAAATGGCCTTGAAATTATTTTAAATTTGTAATGCTGTTAACATACAGAAGGAAAAGTATTGGACCCAATACAGTCCCTTGTGGTACGCCCATGGTGATGTTGAGCGAGTCACTGTATACGTCATCAATTTTTACGCATTGTCTTCTATTTGTGAGATAATGTTCTATTAGACATAGTGTAGGTCCACGTATACCATTGTTTTGGAGTCTATTTAGTAACAGTTGATGTGGCACGGTATCAAAAGCTTTCGCTAAGTCGAGAAATACAGCCATGCTTTTTTTTGATTTGTCTAGGTTTGTTACAATTTCTTGTATTAAGTCCATCACTGCATGCTCCGTACCTATATTTTTTTTAAAGCCAAATTGTCTATTTGTGATCACATCATGATTACCAAAAAATTCTACCAGTCTGTTTTTAAGGCATTTTTCGAATATTTTAGCAAAATTATTGATAACTGAGATAGGTCTGTAGTTGTTTAGATTTTTGTAATCAACAGATTTATGCACTGGGGTAACGTTTGACTCCTTCCATTGGTATGGTATTAGACTAGTTTTAAATGTTAAATTAGTTAAATGTACTAATTAAATGTACTAATGGTTTAGTTATTAAAATATTATTTTCGCTACTACTTACACATCAAAAGATACCCCACATATGGGATATGGTTTGGAAGAGAAAAAAATTCCTTTTTAACTAATCCATAGCAAACTATGATTCCTATTTAAAAAAAATACAACTTTATGCCATAACTCGAAATTGCAGCTTTTTCTTTTTAATTTCCTCGACGCCATTTTATTATACAGAAAAAAGTGTCTAAAGAATGTAATAGTTGTTTTTCATAACTTTACAAACAACCAAGATATTGACATGTGTCTAAAAGTCAAAAATTCGAACTTTTTGTTTATAACTCGAAAACAAAAGACGATAGTAAATTTTTGTTTTCGCCAGTAAATTTGTCTCAAAAAAAAAGATGAGAATGTGTCTTTCATTTCTTTTTATCTCTTATAGATACCAAGTGACTCTATACAAACATCGAAATTTATCCACCCTGTATAGCTTCATCAATAGTTGCAATGTTCGTGGTACTCGATATTTGGTTGACTCCGATTGTGGGTGCCCAGAGAAGTTACCTTTTTACAGTTAAATTTTTAAATAGTGTTAGTTTGGATGCCATTCTTTTAATCATATTTTTTCAAGTATTACTGCCCGTAATTTTTTTTACCTAGACATGCTGTTTTCGATTATACTTTCTTATAACATATCTACCACAAAGAAATCCGCTCATTTCCCTTCTATTAAATAATATTATTTTGTGTGCACATAACTCCTTAATTTTGTGTAAGATAACATGTATTCTAAACTGGAAGATTAAATATTGCTCAAAAAGTTTTGTTAAGAAGAAATGTCGTACATACTTCCCACAGATATTATTGAAAGGAATAAGTGCTTGGTATTTCCCACTACTTAAACTTGAAGAGATCCCCACAGCGATAAGATTACTAACAGATATTAAACATTCCACACTCTTCTAGGTTCTCCCCACCATTTCACCTTTGAAAGACTATCTACAGCAACGAGGTCAACATTTTATATTTCACATTTAACTTCCATAAAATTCAGTTAAGATTTCCCTAACTATCTCAGAATTCCTCATGATTATATAAAAAATATAACAAATTAGCTTCGTGAAACTGGCTGAATATGGTAATCGATAATCTGAATGCGCCATCATCTTTTTTAGTTATATTCTTATAATTTAGTATGTATTCTTAGTAGTCAGATGGACATAACAAAAAAGTCCCGTCACCTTCTGTAGTCTTAATTAAGGGTAGGTTTTCGCATTGATAAGTAAAGCTGGCCGAGGTGGCTGGAGGACAGCCACGGTCTTGCGCTGGCGTCACACGTGCCGATTTAGAAGTGATTTACGCTGCAGTCTTATTTGAAAGGTTAATGCGTGAGGTTGTACCTATAAATTATACATAATGTCAAACGCGCCAAAGGGTAAAAAACGACCGTACGCGGACATAGTGAATAAATTTATCGGTGAATTTCCGGATTTATTCTATGACGGATGCAAAATACTTTGTAAAGTTTGCAATCAAGACTTAATGTGCTGGCACAAAACAGAATGTCGTCGTCATATCAATACCGTGCAACATCAATATAAAAAAAATGGCATGCCTTTGACAACTCAGTTTATGTTTGATTTATTGTTAATGTTAATAGCCTGTAATATTCCGCTACACATACTGGATAAACAACCATTTGGGGAGTTTTGGAATAAATACAATCCCCAGGTGAACTTACCAAGTCGTACATCGTTACGTAGATATATTCCAGCTGTTCGTGAAGACATTGTAAATAGGATTAAATGTGGATTAAAAAATACACGGCCCTGGTTATGTATTGACGAGACGACAGATTGTAAAAAAAATTCTATTTTAAATATTATAGTACGTGTACTGGACTCTCTTAAATCAACATTTCCACTTTTACTAGCTAGTAAAAGACTAACTGCGTGTACTGGCGAAATAATTACGCGGGTGTTGGAGACATTCGAAAAATTTGAACTTTCAACAAGTCAAGTATTGATGTTTGTAACTGATGGTGCCGCGACAATGCGCGTGGTAGGCCATTCTCTTCTAAGAGACAATTGTAGGTTTTTACATGTTACGTGTAAAGTGCATGCGTTACATCTTGTGGTATAAACGATTCGAAAATGTTTTCCAGTGGTAGATGCATTAATAGCAAATACAAAAAAAAGTATTTCTCAAATCTCCTAAACGGCTTCGAGCATTTCACAGACAGTGTCCTGGTATCCCTGAACCACCAGAGCTGATTCTTACACGTTGGAGAACGTGGTTGAAAGCGGCTTTTTATTATGCTGAATATTTTCAACAAATAAAAGCTGTGATACTACAGTTCAACCCTAACGAGGCTGCAGCTATTAGGGAAAACCAGACAAGCTTTCAAGACGTTTCCCTTGAAACAGATTTAAAAACTATTAATAACAATTATAGAGGACTACACGACGCAATAGAAAAATTGCAAAATAGTTCGTTGTCATTAGTGGAATCGCTGCAAATAGTGGACGACGTAAATACACAGCTACAGGCTATAAATGACGCAAAAAAATAATCGCGTTAGTAAAAAATTCGAGAGTGTATTACAGAAAAATCCTGATTTTAGCAAATTAAGACAAATCTTGTGATGGTGCATCTACAACTTCGTTAAGTGAGTTCACAGATTGTTTTACTTATGCCTGTATTACATCCGTAGATGTCGAATGGTCATTTTCAAAATGCAAAACATATTTTTTTCACCAAAGCGAACATCGCTGACGGAGACAGCTGTAGAAACATACCTGATGCTATTATACTATAGATCTTCCCCGACTTTGTGATGACGACAACCAAACTACTTCATAAATCTGCTTAAAAGGGTGAGTTTTATACAAATTTTTATAAAATGTAACATTATTGTTAAAATTTATTTCCATTTACTGTACTTATTCAAGTATTATGATATGATGTAAATATATGTCATATGACGGCTCTGTCGGCCAGGTGACCTCGGACAGCTCTACTTATAATTTAGTATGTATTCTAGTAGTCAGCTTGACATAACAAAAAAGTCCCGTCACCTTCTTAGTCTTAATTAAGGTATTTTCTTGATAAGTTAGCAACAATTGTTTATCTTAAATAATATGAGTAATATCATTAACAGCATGACACAATAACAGAAATAACACTGAGAGCAGTTTGTAATTAAAAGGAAATTTTTGGTCCAACTTAATAACGCGAAAATCTAACTTTTAATTATAACTATAGTGACTGTATTAAAGACAATGGCGACAAGCAATGTATCAATTCTGATTGGTCAGCGACATGTCTGATTAAATAACTGATGTGAATTGAGATTCAAACATTTATATGGTTTGAAGATGGTGTTTTTAAAAAGTTCATATAATGTTTTTATACTACTCTCTCTGGTTGTGTTATATTTGTCACATTTATCGAAAGGAATTTATAATTATTAGGAATTTGTTATTATCCAGTGTAAATCCTATATTGTAATTTTACTGATCTTGAATTTTTTACTCAAACTTTTATACAATATGTTGTGTAAGTCTTTCTAAACATTGAAACAGAATCATATTCAATAATTTTGTTTAGAAATCGGCTGTGCCTGAAAACAGTTGTTACAAGTTTGTTATTATTATTATTATTACACCTGTTTTGTTGGCTTAGATCACTGAATTATGTACTCAGGATCAGAAACACCCAAATACAGCTACTTCAAGTTATTAATAGAATTATTATATTATTCTACTGATTGTATCCTTTAGGCATGAAGGGCGTTAGTCATCTTAGGCTGATACTTACACCCCTGTTAAAGTCAAATAGTAATTTATCATCGAACAGCTTAGATGCTAATAGAATAGGAATCTAAAATCAAAAAACTACCTCTTATATGTAATTTATCGATTGTATGTAGGATTTAATGTACGCTAGTCGGCTAAAAAAACCTCACTTTGGAATACGTCATACAAGAAAAAAAAAATGGATTCTAGCAAATATTAAAAAAATTAATTAAATCATAAAATTTATATTATGTTAAAAATGCAACGCATATTACTGTACCAGATTCATATACCTAACAATAATCATCCTGGGTAATTTCTTATTTCATACTTAATGTTAAACGCACGGTAGGTTTTTCCCACGTTTGATTAATCCTAACAAAGCTATTTTAATTATAACATTTACTACAATAGTTATAGTTCATTACAGAAATACTGTACACATAAGAAACTCAAAGGCTGCCAATTCAGGTACCTACAGTTAGTTTAAGGGAGAGTGGGGCATGCTTTATTTTGTTTACACCATGTTAGATAATAAATATGATGTAATTAAAACAAAAAAAAATCATTATTCTTATGTAAAGTATGTTCTGACATGGTTAAAATAATAAATCGACAGACTTTCTTGTGTTAACGAAGATTCCTAAGCCTTCTAATAACAGTGCACGAATCGCCCCTATAAACAACTTACTTAATTAATTTCGCGGTCCCTTTGTTCCTTCTCCCATATCATCCTTTGGATACAGGGCCTAATTTCGAATTTATTACTTATCCGTCTCACGAAGGACCACGGAAGTGTATCGGTACTAGGTGGGTTATAAAATATTCTAGTTGGCCATTAGGTGGTATTTTCGAGGTTATTTTATATTACTCTTAAGAATTAGCTTAGAAATTTCAATCAATGTGTCAGTGCTATAGGTGTGTTTTACACAGTTTGTGTTTAGATTATATATTTTAGCAGATTGTGACAACTTAAATTATTTAATATGTATGTAGATAAAATTTTCTTCTATGTTTAACTGTATTTTATATATTTGTGAATTTACAAATGTTTTGGCGGGCGGTGAGTATTCAGGTGTTTCCTGTTTGCAGGTGGCTGCGGTAAAATATTACTGGAAAATTATTTAGGTCTTGGGTAGATCCTACATCACCAGCAAGAAATGTCAGGAAGGTGTGGAAGCTGGTAATGGTTCACAAATTACAAACAAAGTTTTAAACAGCATGCCAGCAATCACAAATAATAGTTTTAAATTTTTACAGAAAGAGGAAAGAAAGTGAAAGAGAAACAGGAGCCGTGGAAAAAACAGCCTACTTAACAGAAGTTCCAGAACGGACTGTTTATAAATTAATTCACTAAAGGCAATAGGATTGAAAAGCTAGGCAACAATAATAATTTAATATGTTAAATTATTATTGGCGAAACTGAGCAACAAGAGGATTCCTTGTTAATTTTATTTTAAGGTTACATTTTATGTTAGAGTAAAACAGAGTAAGATTTTTAAACTAACCGAAGCGGTGCCAAATATCTATATATTTAAGACACTATTTTTAAATCTATTGTATTATTGTGTTCATTATATTATACAGAAATTTGAAGTACGGCTCTGTATGCCGCTAATTAGGTCTTGTAAGCATGTGAGAGCGGTGGCTTTGGAGTTTTTATGGCAGCTTTTTGTAGTATTTTTTATGTGCACAGTATTACTGTAATAAACTATAACTGTTAATTTATTATTATATTATTCTTATTGTCACTACTATTTAGTACGATTTATTATTCTGCTTTTAATATAACACACACCAATCTCTACAAATAATTGTCAACTTAGCAAGAAATTTTAGAATCATTTTGTGAACACAACAATTGTGAAAACGATTCGTATAAGACGTAGTTCAGAGACTAGGTGTTTCATTTTACAAAGGAATTTTTTATTGGAAGGGAACAACCCCAAATCAATTTTGAGGTCAAATTTCCCTTTTCAGTTCTCGGACGCTGGCAGCTCTCTTGGAAAATCTATTGTTTTTGTCAGGAACAAATAATATTTTCCAGTCACATAAATACGATTCTAAATCGAATTCGATTAATGTTTTTCAATTCGTTATTCGAGGGGCTGGTGAACTTTTTTATTAATATATTGGGTACACTTAATTTATTTGTATAAGATGTTTATAATGTCTTTTTAAAAATATATAGGCAAGGAAAAATAACATTTTCTTTTGTTTTATATTCGCTGATGAAATGAAATTAGGAATAAATTTACTCAATTATTGTGCAAATTTGGATCCACTTGGACTTAGATTTACTATTTTAAATTTGTGCTTCAGGAATAGATTCAAGTGTAATAGTAGCTCGCCGCCATCCAGAAGGCAATATATATTTTAAAGAAATTATCAATATTGCAACACCAAATTTGTAATATGAAAAGAAACGTGTACTGATTAAATGTTTATTAAACTGAATAAGAAGCGTGGTGAAAAGGTAACAAAAAATAAAGGACTTGAAATACTAGTAAACCATTAACAATGTGTTATTTACATTATGTTGAACATATGGAAAGATACAATCCAGAGATATGAAGAGTAACGAACGACAGCTTTAGATATAATCAAGTTATTTGGTAATAAAATTCATCAAGAACTCTAAAGAACGTAATCTTCCTATAAGTTGCCAGCTAAGTTGTCTATCTAAGAACCTCATTTCGATCTACACACATACAAACTCAAAAACTGAAGCTTCTAGACTATAGGCACCGCTGTGTGTTTGGCAATTGAATCCTAGAGTACACTGCGCAGGTAATATTGAATTTAGTAACAGAATTAGTGTTGTGAGAGTCGAATATTTCCGAGCGAATATTCCCAAATATTACGTAAGTTACGGTATTATTCACAACTCCGAGAAGGAACAAAATAATATTTCCGAAACTTTCAAAGCATTTTTCGGGATTGTTCTCGAGGATATTCTAGGGAACGTTCTCGAGAACGTTTCTAAAATTTCTGTTCAAAGGTTATATAATTGTATAAAGATTTTAAAGGTATATTTTCTATGAAATTCACAAAATATTTAGCCGAAAGTCATTTGTGGAGCACGAGTTTCATTTGGCAACTGTTACGAGGTCAGATAATATGAGTTGTTGGAACGGTGTGTGTATTAAGACAAAATTAGAAGATTTAGCAGTAGCTATTCTAGGTTTACCTGCTTCAATAGCAGCTACTGGGAGGTCATTTAGTACTTACTCCTACACGCATGTAAGAAAAGAATCGATTGACCACAGGGAGAGAAGGTAAATTATTATACATTGTACACGATACAAAATTGCTCAAAGGGCCAAGAATTTCTATTAATATTTTTCCTGACACTGAAATGTTTCCCGCGTTTCTAAACTTGCTCTTATAAGGAAATCATCGAACAACCAAAAGAATGAGCACTACATAGACTGAATATACATCGAGATCTATTCTCAGGTAAATATTCATCGCACCTAATCTTGGACCCCGAAATATTTATATCGACACGAATAACGCATATTGACGATATTGTCAATTTTGACATAGCAAATACCTACAATTGGTATATTAACATATTACTTCTATCTAGGAACAAATCTGAGTGTGGCGATGATTCAACTTCATCAAAAGATGAAAATATATCATTCCACGATACTAATGCAAGTGTGACCATAGAATCCTTTTCAGATATTGAGGAGGCTGAATAAGACAATTATGTTGTATTTTGTTTTATTTTTTAATGTAAAAATGTATTTACTTATTGTTAACTTAAAATATTTAACGTTTGTTATATTAAATAATATGAAAGAGAATGATAAATAAAGTATTATTATTTTATTAACAGAACTCTAAATTTTTTCTTTCTTGGGGCTTACTACCACATGGATAATTCTTGGTCATCTAAAAGTATGATACTGAAAAAATATCCAAGAATTATTTATGTGGTGGTAAGCCACAGGAAAGAAAGAGGAAAATTTGCCGCATACCACAAATAACATTCAGACAATATTTAGTTTTCTAGTAATTCCCCTACATTAATTTAACTAAAATAAAACGTTATTATTTTGACACCACTAAATCCATAATTAAATGAATCGATGTACCTAATGTACTATATAATCCAGTTTATATATTCTCCGTAAAATATCTATATTTTCCTAAAAAAATTTAGTATTCCCGAATATTCTTAAAAATTCTCAAATATTCCCGAATATTCGCAACAATCAATAAATTACCGAAATTTTACAACACTAACCAGAATCATCTACAGCGAAGAAGCCCATTTCCACCTCGACTGTTTTGCTAGTAAGCAAAATTGTTGCATTCGGAGACGTGAAACTCCTATACAGGGTGTTTCCCTTTTTATGAGCAGGACTTCACCAGTGTATGGAGAAAGTCATTTTAAGCAAAATATTCTAGATGAACATACTTTTCAAACCTCTTCGTTTTCAAAATACAGGTGTTGATGTTTCTAAAAAATATCGATTTTTTCCCATTATCTTGTGAATGGAAAGAGAGAATAATTTTTAGCGTGGAGGAAATATTTTTTGAATTGCTTTCTACAAACTTGCCAATTTTCACCTTGATAGATTCACCAGTGACGTACTTACTAGGTGCATTTTACTATTTAAAAAATAAAGACACGCCAAGATCTTAATGGCAATGTTCCACAATTTTTGGAATCTGTAGATATTTTAAGAAGAAAAACTATTCTTTAACTTCTTTCCTAGGATACACGGTTTCCGAATAAATCTGAAGTTACATTGGGACATCAATGCATACTGTAATTATTTAATCTCCAACAAAATTTCATTAATATTAGGCGGCTTTTGATACAAAATATTTAAATTGTCTATCATTTGACAAAAGTCAACAGTGTTTTTTCGTTGTCTATTTTAATAATTTTAAAAAGTCTTTGGCAAATTTTGTAACTTATTTAGTATTGCGTTAATTTAAAATGCTATTTCGATTTACCAATGAAGAGTACGCACATATTCATTACGTGTATGGATTATGCGACAGAAATTCTGCTGAAACTGCAGTGGAATACCGTAGGCGATTTCCGAATACAGGATATCTACATTCAGGCGTTTTTCGGACAGTTCATATGATTCTTAGAGAAAATGGATTCGCAAGAAGACAGGAGCAAAACAAAAATTTGATTAATGTTGTGAGGAACAGAAACAGGACGATCATTCGAATGTTTGATAGGGACCCATCTATTAGTATTCGAAGAGCCTCAAGAATTCTTCGCAGTTCTGTTATTTTTGTATGGAAAACTTTACAAGAGATCAGCGACGTGCATATCATTTGCAGCCTGCTCAAGGTTTACATCCAGATGATAGTGAACACCTTTTAAATTTTTTCTTTCATGTTAAATTCTTAAAATAATCCAAATTTTTTGAAGAAAATAAGTAATGAACCCTGCATTATTTTTGGATTTCTTGAAACAACCACAATTGGGGTAATTTTGATCTTTTTAAGGCAAAAGGCTTTTTCAGCCTAGTTTCCGACTATTTGGACGAATAGTTTGAGAATGGCTTAATGCAGCATGTTCGAATCGATGGAACGGACGTGGCGGACCAGTTTCATGGCCGCCCCATTCTCATCCTCTCGATATTTTGGCTTGGCTTGGGTTTTACAAAAGATAAAGTTTATTCTACCCCAGTTGGCATCAGGAAAGAATTAATTGAGAGCATAGAAAGCCTGTAATGAAATACGAGGAAATCAATTATTAAGAATTTGGCAGTCTAATATAAAGTGATGCCGAGCTTGTATTCTAGAAAATGAGTCTTACTTTGAATATCTACTTTAGTTTAGAAACCAGCATTTTTAATTTATGTTTTATCCAGTTAAAATGTTTTATTTTCAAATTTAAATTTTTTATGTTTCCTTAAGTTCTCGTTAATAAATGATTGAGAGTGACCTTATTTATTATGTTAGTGTACAGGATGGGCAAAATTCGACTATTTTACCTTAGTTTCGTATCGAGTTTCTCTTTCAGCCATTTTAATTTCATAAAGAAAGGACCCATAACCTACTCTAATATTACTTAATGTAGCAGATACAGGAAAGCTATTAAATTTCTCTCGAAAACTGTACAACCTAGAAATAAAATTAAAGAATAGCTTTTCTTCTTAAAATATCTGACGATTGCGAAATTGGTGGAATATCGCCATTAACACAGCAAATGATCATTTGGTTATATAGTAAAATTTATGTGTTTAATGTTGTATTTACTTCGACAATGTTTTGTACCCGCTTTTGTTTGTTTGATGTATTACTGATTTTAAAAAAGAAACACAATTTTACTAGTACTGAGGATGCCAATAAATATAGCGAAACGACGACTAAATTGAACAAGTGGTTTTTCTATTTTGATTGGCCTATTCCCACTAAGTTGTAATATTGAAATTTTTTATCTCTCTCTCAACCGCGTGATATCCAAGACACAGAAAATATTCCAATAACAATAATAAGCGATGTAGTTGACCACCTTATAAAACCAATAACTTACATAGTTAACTTATCTTTAATAACAGGAACTTTTCCAAGTTGCCTTAAACATGCTATTTAAAAAAGGCGAAAAAACTGAAATCTCAAATTACAGACCAATATCACTTCTATCAGTAATATCTAAAATCCTGGAGGCTGCTGTTAAGGAGCAAATTACCAAATACTTAGAAAAAAAATAAAATATTTTCAGATAGTCAGTACGGATTTAGAAGTGGAAAAAACACAACAGCAGCTACCTTCGATCTAATCTGTAATATAAATGAAATATTAGAAAATAGAGACATACCAGTTACTGTCATTTGCGATTTATCGAAGGCTTTCGATTGCATCGACCACAAAATCTTACTTGACAAAATAGAGCATTATGGTATACGGGGTATTGTTCATGATTGGTTTAAATCCTACTTAAATGACCGCACTATGTCTGTGAAGATAACGGCAATTGAGGGGGAGCGAATAAATAAACTATCAACAAACCCGGGCTATATAAAATGTGGGGTTCCACAAGGCTCTATCCTGGGACCAACGTTATTTTTAATTTACGTAAATGATGTAACAGCAAATTTCCCACTCGCGAAATTCTCACAATTTGCTGACGATACAAGTATCACTCTACAGCACAAAAACTTAGACGATTTAATTAGTATAACAAAGATTTTACTAGAGGATTTAAGCGACTGGTTCGCAGCAAATAAGCTGGTTTTAAATGTCAATAAAACTTTTAACATTCTATTCCAACCAAATAAAACTCTACCTCATACTGTTATCTCAACAAACAGTGGAGATGTCATCCCTACATCTACCGTTAAATTCCTCGGAATTCACTTGGACCAACAGTTGGACTGGAAGGCCCACATTATAGAATTAAATAAAAAATTAAGCCATGCAGTTTATGCCATAAGTACAATTAGAAAAAATATAGGCTTCAATGTTGGTAAAACAGTGTATTATGCATACTTCTATTCTCTTATGCAATATGGAGTAGAATTCTGGGGGAAACTCAACCAACGCCAAGACAACACTCTCAGTACAAAAAAAGCCATCCGAGCATTATTCAATCTAAATACTCGGGACTCATGTAGATATTACTTTAAAAAGCACTCAATACTTACGCTAACGAATTTATACATATATAAAATCAGTATAATGATATACAAAGAACAAAAAAGCCTTTCCACACCCCGCTGATACGCATAACCATGATACGCGATACAAAAACATATACCGAACGCCATCATACAACTTGGATGTAAACAGAAGAGGACCCGTATATGCAGGTGTAAAAATATTTAATCATCTACCAGAAACAGTTCAGCATAAACCATCTTTAAATCTATTTAAAAAGCAATTGAAAGATATCCTAAAAACCAAGGTCTTCTATAATTTAAATGAATTCTTTGATGATGATTTTAACTAAAACAAAAGGTTATTTGTATTTTTTGTAACCCGAGTACATACACCAAAAAAAAAAAAAAAAAAAAAATCAACACTCATATTTAATGTATGCTTATTTAATTTAGTTCAATTCTGTACTTTAAGGTAGCTGTTTTAATGTATTATTAGGTATCATATATTTTCTCTAAGGCTCGAAAAAAGCCAGAAGTATGTATCTATCCCATAACATAATACATGTATACACTATAACAATTATTGTAGTTTATAAGATATATACTGTGGGGAAATAAAATATTTCTATCTATCTATCTATCTATTGACACTATTCCATCGATGAATTAAAAAAACTCATCCATTCTTCATCAGTAATACCTAGTAATCGAGCAGCAAAAATTTAAAATTCTAGTAATCAAAAACATCAGACGTTAATATCAGAACATTCATTTGACTTTCTTACCCCTCAAAGTGAGAAACATGTGTTCGCGAAAAAAATTTTAAAAATTTTTATTGCATTTCTGGACGAATCTCGACAAATTATGACGATATACAAATTTCAGACAAAAAAAATGTTCTGTCTGTGTGTCTGTCTGTCTGGTTCGCGATAGCAGCTACAGTTTTTGAGATAAAGCTTTCAAATTTGGTACACACATTCTAGAAGTCAAGGAAGAGATTGAATTCGTTGATGAGCAAAATCGGTTCTTAAAATTTGAAATGTCGAAAAAATATTACTGAAATTTTTAAAACGTCGATTTGAAATGTCAAAATTTTTTTTTGGATATTTAAAATTTTTAAATATTAGTGACATTCCACCAATGTGACTTTTTTGAAACGTCAATTTGAAATGTCAAAAAAATATTAGTGACATTCCACCAATGTGACTTTTTGAAACGTCAAAAATTACTTTTTTCAAAAAAAAATAATTAGTGACATTTCACCAATGTGACTTTTTTGAAACGTCAAAAATCACTCTTATTAAAACCACCACACATCGAGTTTTTTTTTGAAACGTCAAAATTTGATTCTTTTGAAACGTCAAAAATTACTTTTATTATAAACTCCACCACACGTCGAGTTTTACTACGGTCAGGATGTTCTGATCCCCAAATAATTGGCAGCGGTTTTTGTAATCTAGATTTATCCATTGGATTTTCTAACGCCTAGTATAGTAAATTGGGTTGATCTTTACTTGATGAACACTGTCAACACTTAAACAAAAACGTTAGTATTTCATGGTTTTCAAAAATTTTTATATGAATACACAGGGTGGGGCAATAATGCGTTCGACTTCGATATCTCGAGTTCTATGATAGCTAGAAACCTGATTTAAAAACATAAGTAAACAAAAAAGTCTATAACTGGAAATTGTTTTCGAATATACAGGGTGAGCCAAGGCGATTCTACAGGGTCAAGTAAAATTTTTTTAAATGAAATGCCATGTATATCAGAATATATTTTGAAACCCCTTTGTGGCCCCCTCTTAGTCCTGTATTATTATTGACTCTCTCCCAACCACTTGAATGTAATGAATTTTTTTGTTGAAATTATACCATTTACACGTGTATATTAAAAAATCACTACAGTCGCAAGTATCGATTTTAAGAAAAGATGATAGTACCAGTTATGAGACATCTGTGTGATGACAATCAGCCATTTTCACTTCCTAAAAGTATACAGGGTGACCAAAAATAATTTTTAAATTTACAACCTTTTGAATTGAATTTTCTAAATTTTTTCAAATGGAACACGCTGTATATTTTTGGACGATATGAGGTAGGATTGAAAAACGAACATTTTTTTATACGTACATTCCTATGGCTATTTATGATCATTTCCAATTTATTGAACGATAACTGCAAAATTCAGCAATGAAAATTGAAACGAGGGTTTTTTTCAAATAATTCAAGAAAAGTTATTATAATAAGCGTGTCATATGATTCCCATAAAAACATTACACCAACATCAATCCAAAATTTGGAGGAAAGGATAATAAATGCTTTTGGAAGTATCACTCATTCCAAAGACGCATTGAAATGTGTGTCAATAAAAATGGGCAACATGTGGAACACTTTTTATAATATCTTTTCTTGAATTACAAAAAAATATATATTTTTAATTTTTCTTCCTGAATTTTGCAGTTATTGTTCGATAAATCGAAAATGGTTACAAATAGCCATAGGGATATATGTATAAATATGTTCGTTTTTCAATTCTACATCACATCGTCCAAAAATATACAGGATGTTCCGTTTGAAAAAATTGAGAAAATTCAGTTCAAATAGTTTTAAATTTAAAAATTATTTTTGGCCACCCTGTATACTTTTAGGATATGCAAGTGGCTGACTGTCATCACAAATATGTCTCATAACTAGTACTAACATATTTTTTCTTAAAATCTATAATTGTGACTGTAGTGGTTTTTTTAATATACACGTGTAAATGGTATAATTTCAACAAAAGAAAAAAAATCAATACATCCAAGTGATTGGGAGAGTCAATAATAATACAGGAGTGGAAGGAAGCCACAAAGAGGTTTCAAAAAATGTTCTGATATACGTGGCATTCCATTTAAAACAAAAAATTTAGCTGACCCTGTACATTAATCGTCTTGGCTCACCCTGTATATTCGAAAATAATTTCCAGTTATACACTTTTTTGTCCAGTTTATTTATGTCTTTAAATCAAGTTTCTAGCTATCATAGAACTCGACATATCGAAGTCGGACGCACTATTGCCCCACCCTGTATATCCGCCAACACAGCAAAATTTTTTTAGATATGATTAGTCTCGTTAAGTTTAATAAACCATTTATTTGACACGATTATTGATTGAAATTTTATAAAATTTATAATTTTCAAAGCTTTGTAAAGCGGAAACACAACTCTAATTATTGTATTATGATATTTCAATATAACTCAATGTGGGACAATTTTACAAATACTTTTTTTCTATTGTCATGTCGATTATTCCAAATTAATGGAAATAAATACTTATAACGTTAACTTATGCAACTAACATTACTTAAAGTCATAATAAAAATTATATTTGTTCATATTTGGATATGATCCTTGTATATTGCGTCAGTAAGAGCCAAAATAAATATTGCTGCTTTTTTTACTCTTATCTCATATTGATTAATAACCTCGGATAATACTGCCCCTGTATCCCTAAAGGTATCTCAAGGTGCTTTGCATGGGACAGTACTACATATTTAAAGACAACGGACACACACCCAACATCCAAGTATGCTAGGATTAATTTGACCTTACAAAAAAAATCGATTGAATTCAGGACTACGGAGTGAGAAGCAAGTGCACTTTCCGCTCGACAATAAAGTCATATAATGAATATTGATAAACGAGTAAATGACATTATACTGTTCAGTCCATTTGATAAAACACTGTGAATTATTGAAGAAATAACAATATATGATGTAGTGTGTGACATGCGAGTGTAATTCTCTTTGAAAGTTAAAAAATCCCATATTCTCGGTCACAAATATATCACTTTAATGTCTATTTGAATTTATGTCATGTACCGTACAAATCACCATTTTACATCAAGTGTGACATTTGTTAGGTATCTCAACAAGCATAGAGATTACATGTTCCCATTTCTAGTCCCGACTGCAATTTTATTTTATTTTGTAGCCTAGTGCTTTGCATTTTCAAGCGCAAAAATAAGCACTTGCATGAGAATACAGTAATCCTTTCAATATAATGTTACACAAATTATTTAAAAAAATATAGAGTACTGTGAGTAAAGAGCCTGGGTATTACTCTTGTAGTTTCTCATTGTTTCTATTACTGTCGTGTTTAATGTTGTGAAAGAACATTTTTAGAGGAGAACTTGGAGATTTCGTTTCATATAAATTTCATTAATTTTAAAAGGATAAATGCTACGATCATGAGACAAAAAAATTTGACCCAAATGAAACGTTACATAAATTATTTAAAAAAACGTTTTATCTAAATTACGCTTTTTAAAATTCGATGAACTGGACTTATTTTATAAGTAATATCAAAGTAAGTCCAGTCCATCGAATTTATTTTCATTTGTACTTGTTCACGATATTGCCAATCATGTCAAAGTATTGATATCGTCATATCAACTCGGTGGCGTAGGTGGCTAGAGCGCATGATGACAAGCGTGACAACTCTTTCTGTCATAGCTGTGGATTCGAATTCCACCATCGGCACTGGCAATGATTGTATGTCCACGTTTTTTGAAGTGTAACCCACTTCTAGACAGCTTCGGCTTTGGATTCCGGGGTTGTTTAATTTTTCTGGTATTCATATCAGTCGGCACTGTCAGATATACAGGGTGATTTTAAAAGGTGATGCCGAATTTTAACCACATGTAGAGAACACACGAATATGACACTCGTATATTTTTTTGAAATTTTAATTAGAATTTTCGGGGGTGGAACTGGCATTTTGCTTATTCAAAATCTATCGATCTCGTGCTAATTTGGTACGGTGGTTTAGCTTGTTAACCCTAGAATGTCCAAATTTTGTTTGGTTCCAAATCAGGCTAAGGGGAGGTACTAAGTAAATCGCTCTCTATATCATTATTTTTAAATGTATATGAAAAACAATTTAATTTAATTAATTATGAAATTTTCGTCCAAAGACAACCTCAAAATCAGAAAAAATCTCGCGTCACGTTCGAGTTCATAATCAGTCAATAACCTACTCGTTTTTGTTGTATACTAAACTAGTTGCACTATAAACATATGGTGTTCAGTTACATACAAAAGTGGTAAGCTGGTGACATGTACAAGAATTGCCAGTATCTAACTGAAACAGTACTAAACTAAGTACGAAATAAACTTGAAACAACATGTAGAATGTTACGGTCGCAAGTTGGACAGTGGGTACTGGTACTATAGTACCAACTATAAAACATTGACATTAGAATACAGATTTACTTTGCTGTTGTAAAAGAGCTATACAGTATATTGCAACAGAGCTTAAAAGGGACAATACATTTTTTTCAGATCTTGGGAAAAAAATTGAAAAGTTATAGCGAGAAAATCACCAGGTATTTTGTACCTGACGGTAGGTATCCTAGGGTTAGTGTATTTTTGTGAGGAATCTGAATTTTGTACGGATGGATTTTTTTTGAATTTATTGGGGTTCAAAATAAAACAAAGAAGGTTTAGTGCCATGTTCCCTAAAAGGAAACAATTATGCAGCTACGAACACGTGTTTCAGAGTTATTGCCCCTCATCAGCGTATCGTAGCTAAGGAATTGGATCTACGATGGGATAGATCAGGAACAAGAACTAAAATAAGGCTGGAAAGTACAGTACACAGTACTCAATTAGTGTCTTCATGTTCCCATGTGCCACATTTAGGGCCTCGATGAGCACAGTCAACACACAGAGCTCTATGTGTACTGCTCATTTCCACCTGGCACATACAAATAAAACAAGATAGATTTATTGGGGTTCAAAATAAAACAAAGAAGGTTTAGTGCCATGTTCCCCAAAAAGAAACAATTATGCAGCTACGGATACGTGTTTCGGAGTTATTGCCCCTCATCAGCGTATCGTAGCTAAGGAATTGGATCTACGATGGGATAGATCAGGAACAAGAACTAAAATAAGGCTGGAAAGTACAGTACACAGTACTCAATTAGTGTCTTCATGTTCCCATGTGCCACATTTAGGGCCTCGATGAGCACAGTCAACACACAGAGCTCTATGTGTACTGCTCATTTCCACCTGGCACATACAAATAAAACAAGATAGATTTATTGGGGTTCAAAATAAAACAAAGAAGGTTTAGTGCCATATTCCCCAAAAAGAAACAATTATGCAGCTACGGACACGTGTTTCGGAGTTATTGCCCCTCATTTTAGATCTTGTTCCTGATCTATCCCATCGTAGATCCAATTCCTTAGCTACGCTACGCTGATGAGGGGCAATAACTCCGAAACACGTGTTCGTAGCTGCATAATTGTTTCTTTTTGGGGAATATGGCACTAAACCTTCTTTGTTTTTGTTTTTCTGAATTTTAACACTTTGCGACCTACTTAATGTGAAATACCGACAAATGCTACATTAAACACCATAACCCCCGACCGGAAATAACAGAAATAATCAAGTTTGTCGTGTGTACACTATTCTGCTAACCCTTAATCAATTTTGCAACCACTTTTCGAAAACGAACTGTTTGATTTCAATACTGATAACAATAAATGTTATATTAAAGATCTTTCGTTTGATGTATTACATCAAGTATGGTGCCATTTAAGGTTTCAAAGTTGGGTGGCTAGTTGTGAAGGGGTGAGTGTTGACGTCACAGGGATTACGCGGTTCAATGCCACCTTGTGGGTTCAGAAAGTTGGCGGTAGATTTATTTCGCTTTCATTTTTTGTTCACGAGATAATAAAGGTGGATACTTTTAAATTGACACAGTGTATAATTTTAATATAAAAAGTCAAAATGTGATTAACAGGGAACCATTTTAGTTATATACAGTGTGCCCAACTTTAACTGGAACTACCCGAATATTTCGGTAAATGTTAACCGAATCAATCAGGGTTCCTTGTACGTACAGAGCAGTAAAATAGCCATCTGTATGACACCTTACAACTTTTATACGGTAATAATCCAACTTACTGTGAATAGAAAGGAGGTCGAAAATGGTGAAATCATATTAAGTATTTTTTTATCGAAAAATTTTACTAAGAAAATTTGTTTAGAAAAACTTAAATGGTAGGCCAAATGCGACGTTTCCGACAAAAAAAAAACGAAAAAAATACCTTTTTTTACCAGTGACAGTAAATAGTTTTACTGTTTCGTGGATGATTGAAGGAAGATTTAGATGCCTGAGATTAAATTTTTAAGCTGTTTCTCTTGTCGATCTTAATAATTTCAATTTTTTTCAGCTATTTGTTAGTTCTGTGTATCTATATTTAACAGGTAGTGCAAATATCAAACAATTATATTAAACTCTTTATTTCACAGCATCCATATTGCAAAAATATCGTGTTTTCGGTGTTTGCATATTTCCATAAAGAATTGAAAATGAAGTCATTCTAAACGATTTTTCTTAGTAAAATTTTTCGATAAAATAATACCTAATAAAATTTCCTCATTTTTGGCTTTTTTCTTTGGTCACATTGGGCCGGAGTTTTGTCTTATAAAAGGTGTGAGATGTTATCTGCCTAATTTTGTACTTCAAACGTAGAAAGAACTCGGATTGGTTCGGTTAGTATTAACCGAAATATTCCATTTATTAGTTCCAGTTAAAGTGATACACATTGTGTAAGAAATATTTTTAATGTTTACTATACTACTATTATTACTACTCTTAAGTGTTAGCGAAAAGGGGTAGTTATTTTTAATATTTTATAAACCTTTTTCATGTGCTCATCTTCAGCATTAACATAAACAACAGCCAGTGACAACCTTCTGTATCATTTTGTAAACAGTTTTAATTGCAGCTGATAAATTTTAATTATTTTTATTCCAAATAAGTATAAAATTTTATAAAACGAAAAACTTTTTCAGCAATTTCATATGAACACATTTTCCCTTTACAGTGAACTTCTAGTTATACTTGACCCCACAAAAGCAAGAAATATCAGAAAGGAAGTGAAAAAGACAGGAAAAGCGCGTAAGCACGTGTTGGTATGTTTTTCGATATTTCATTTCAATCCCTTATCGTTAGAAGAATTGATTTTTAAATATACGAGCTGTTCCATCGCTTTTAATCTTCCTTCATTTATCGTTCCTTTCGACAAAAGAGATTGCCTTGGCTCTTTTTGTACTTTTTATTAAACATGGTAACTTCAACATGTGTATGTTTTCGTTGTTTCTTTCTAATTGAAATCACTTTTGCACCCCGGCGCGGCGCGGCGTTGTCAAATAAAACAATTTTATTTAAAGCTTTGTGAGGAAAGCAGCATTAAAATGATTTTAAATATTAAATTTGGCTATTATTCGAGATGATTGATAAATTTAAAGAATGACGTAATAACGTAATCATGGTTTGAGGAGGATTTAAGGTAAATATAAATGTTTGTCCATGTGTCAACATGCTATATTCATTGGGTAGAAATATCGAAATTGTTATAATTTATGGCTTTGAGACCACATATTGAAGTATTGTTTAAGGAATCTTATGCTTATAGACAAATTTATTGCTTTCCCAACAAGCAGTGTTTTATAGTGTAGCTATTACTTAAAGACCTATAAGACAGTGATAGAAATACTTCCCGTTACCATAAATGTTAGAGTGATTGCTACCAAATGCTATAGTATAGTATATGTATAACAAAGTTATACAATGGTAGCAATTATCATATAGAACAAAGTGTAACCTTTATATAACGCAAGAACTCCAGTAGATACTATAAAACTTTGTTTCCTTTTAGGTGATCTAATGAGTAACAGCAGTAATCACTATTAGAATTAAACTGTTAATGATGAACAAAAAAATATGTCACAAAACTTGTTGTTTATAAGGGCTTAGATTGAACTGAGTTCTTACCAAAATCTAGGCTGGGCGCCAGGACTTCTGCAAGTACCAAATAATTAAAAGTTTACTTTAATAGATAAGGATAGCCTTAATTACTGATTCAGTTTGAGAAGAAAATCGAATAAAAAGATATCAAATGAAAAGTATAATAAAGATTGGTATGAATATTTACACAATTTGCACTAGCTCAGATGGCCTCTTTTAGTTAAAAAATAAGAGATTGAAGACCAACAAAATTAACAAAAAAATTATGTGACATTACGTAGAAAAGTGACATATTTCTTACAAAAAATGCTTCTGGCCAAATATAAAATTTTATTGGGGACGAAGATCTTACGTAACTTCAAATGGATCAGTCCTGCGAAGAATCCACCAACGGCTAAGCTCTGAATGGGTATGTTGTCAGTTTGAATCGCCATTGTCACTACTGCAGTTACCCTTGAGACAAAATGCCAGTTGAATAAAATATCGTTTTTCTGCTCCACCCAATATACAAAGTTCAGTTCGATCCACCAGTTATATCATCTTCTCTTGATCCAGGTATTTACATAAAAAGAGGAGAGTTTTATGAGACCAGTACTATATGCAAAATAATGTAGAAAGCTGTTAAGTTCAAATTGTCCAGCTACATAGAAGAAAAAATGAAAGTTAACACAAATTTACAGAGTAAATTGCAAACTAACCAAATTAGGATTTGCATCCCACAATTCCCTAGGAAGTTGAAAACTTCAACTAACTTAAGTATCAACAAAAGTTACGTTAAATAGAAAAAATACTAGTCCAACAAATTAACTAGTTGTAGCTATGATAATAAACAAAGTGTAATAGATATTCACTATATTTTAAGAGACTTTACTAAAAAATGGTAATCTTCAAGAAAATAGAATATCTGTATATAGACAAATAGAAAGTTAATGTAAATAAATATTTGCTAAATATAAAATAATATGGCAATTGTTAACAGTGACCATCTGGGGATGATTGATTTTTAATCATTTCCAGATGATGCCAACTTTGTTGGCGAAACGCGCGTCAAGTGCAATAAATAGTGTTTTGGTGTTTCGTGGAAAACTACATCAGTGTTACCTTCGCATCAAAGGTTCCCATTCCAGGATGATAATTGTTGTCAAATTGAAGGTAACGTTAATTTAAATTATTTATTAGTTCCTCGTAGAAAGGTAATAATGAATTCCAGATAAAGTTAAATGAAAATATATAGCTTGACTATATGTTTACTGCAGATAAATAAAAGTTAATCAATTGCTAGATAACTAGGCAGGTATCTTTGTTAGAGAATTAGGCAAAGCAGAGAACTAGAGCAACGTTTGTATTTAAATATTAAGTAAACGTTCAAAAAAGTACACGATATTTTAAATTTAGAAAAACCTTACGCTACAGAGATCTGGTTGGTAAATATATGCATTGGTATAAAATGATCCACCACAAAACAATTGCACCACGTTAGGTAATTTTCACAAAAGTTAAGAACAAAAATATTTCCTCCAAAGAGGTACCAAACTCCAAATATCACCAGTCTCCACTCTTCACACAGTTACCAACTTAACCAAATGAGCTGAAACATCAGCAGACAAAGACAGAAAACAACTGACAACGATACAAAATGGCGAATAGTTTGGAAAGAGACAAACATTTGAGAGTACAGTATCTGATCTCCTTTTGTTCATTGTTTTCAAGTATTCCGATACCACAGACCTTGGACTATTTTAAAGATCTACTCGAATTAAAAATCTCAGTCAAGATGTAGGAAAAGAATATCTTCAACTCACTAAACTCTGCATGAAACAAAATTGTTTTCGATTCAACGATAATTTCCTCGAACAACTTGAAGGAACAGCAATGGGTAATTCTTTGTCACCATTCATTGCCGGTCTCTTCATGAACAGATTCGAGACGAAAACAAAAGAAGAATCGAGTATTTCCCCAGGGTTTGGCTTAGGTATGTGGATGATATTTTTGTATATAAATTAAACAGTCGTTTCGCGTCAGTTAAATTCACATATGAAATTAAAAACTCTGGACAACCACCATTTTTAGATGTATTGATAGTTAGAAATAGTGAAAATAAGTTAGAATTTGACATATACAGAAAAGATACCAGTACCCTAAGATATATCCCTAAGGAGTCTCACCACTGTGCTTAACACAAAATGGAGAATTTTAGTTTTCTAGTTCATCGTCTATTAAGCTTCCTCCTCAATAAGGAGAGGTTTGAAAAAAAAATACATTGATTAAGGATATAACTGCGAGTAATGGATATTCTGTAAGTTTAATTAATAAAATAATTAGGAAACGAAAATTTAAAGAGTTGTTTCGAAATTCCTCAACTTTTCAAAATAAAATAGAAAATCCGAAATCTGTAGCGATTAGATTCGATCCTCGATTCACCCATGGTATTGGTAAGATTTTTAAAGTTGTAGAAATGACAGTGGTTCATTCATCGAGTAAGAAACTACAACAGCTTTTAGGCAATCCAAAAGACAAAATTGAAACAAACGAATAGTCGGGGATTCACAAAATTAGCTGTAAGGACTGTAATCAAAAATATGTTGGACATACTAGATGATCAATCAAACTAGATTCAAAGAGCATATGGCCCATCTCAAATATGGTAGAATAGATAAATCTAGTGTTGCCTAACATGCGTTTGAGAATAACCATAAAATAGAAATTAGCAATTTAAGATTAATTAGAAATGTAACAAATACTAGACAGCTAGATGCACTTGAAAGCTTTGAAATCACAAAGTGTAAAAATAGTATGATTAATGACAGAAGACCTATCCCAAATAACCCTTTTAATTGGTTAGTTGGTCACGATTCACCGAACCGTGACAATAGATTAGGTATAAATAGTGTAGATTATTAGCATAAGTTTAGTTTTAATCATCACCTGATGATGTCTACTTGGTTGGCGAAATACGCGTCAAGTGCAGTATACAGTATTCTGTCGTTGCGTGGAAAACTGCGTCAGTGTTATCTTCACATCAAAGGTTCCAACCCACTCCAGTAGTATGAGCAATAAGGACATATATATATTTAGGCATTTTTATAAGTGCAAAAATCTGCAAAACCAACTGTTCCAGTAGACATCAGTGGCGCCATCTGAACTAGACTGATAGAAACTTAGTTCATCATGGAAAACAGCAAACTCGAATGAAATGGCTTCAATTTCGTTACAAGTTTCAAGAAACTTCTAAATTCTCTTACATTTGGTGTTAAAAATACTTCATTTGAAATTCTGGAATATGAAGAAAATAGAAAAACTGCACCACTGGAAATTAATTGTTTTAGTAGACAACATACACAAAACTTTCTTTGTGGCAATAATGGAATACAGAATAATACGGCTGATGATAATAATACTAACGGGATTATGAGGGAGCTTACTGCTGAAAAAAGAAGAGAATAATAATACCAAGTAATATTAATATCACTGATAGTATTATAATATTACTATAAGTGGCGAGGTTACCTTTTCAGGAAGATACAAAGCACTAAAGTTTTATAGCGAAACTTGCGGTGATATTAATGACATAGATTAACAACAAATTTGCACTAAGTAACCAAGAAGTAAATGATACCATTATTCGTTAATACGATAAGCAGTAACCTCTATTTATAATAAAGCTCGAGGTTATATTACGATTCATAGGGCCAGTTTCTTCATCTCCTATTAGATCTATTTGACAAATAAGTTGCATGGAAATAATTATTGATACAATTGTATCCAAGGAAACGATCTACCATCTTCTTTCCATCCCCTGTTAAATTCATTTGCTAAACAGTTTGCTTGGATATAGTTTGCATAAATATAAATAATTGTTTATAATAGTGAAATTTATTTTTGTCAAATAGATTTAATGGGAGGTGAAAAATCCGGCCCTTAGAGTACATCACAAACGTAAGTAACATTCAGTCATATTTTTTGGCAGTCATCATATCATCTAGTGCGTTATCATTACTTAAATCAAAAAGTTTTTATATTAAAAATGCAAAACCTCGTAACAAACGAAGCTTAATTGGTCATATGTGCATGTACTAAACATATTTCTGTATTATCTGCGGAAAAATACGAGATATGGAAAATCTAATTATTTTTTTGATTTTAAGTTATTTCTTTTTAACAACTTCATATTTCAGAAGCACATGGCACTTTTCGAAGTATTAGGTTCATATTTACAATAATTATAAATTGGCATGAAGATTCTCATATCAATGTTAAAAAATTAATCTCTAAAATAAAATTTATAACAGTACAAAAACTGTCAATGGTCTAAACATAGGTAGCCACAAAAAATCCTCTTTTAAATTACTTTATGAATATACCAGGGAAAGAGAAAGGATATTTATGCTGATAATCTACAAGTGTATGTAAGAGAGAAAACGCAAACATGTGAATATGTACACATACCATGCGCATTAGAATATTAGAATTTTTTTTAAAAGAGATATTACCGAAACAATTATTAAGTATTATAATAGTACCTAATAGAAATATTTCCATGACCAAACTTATCATCAAGATGTGAGCAATTTAAGCATTTAAGTGGTATTAACTTTATAAGTGTAACAGCATTATTTCCTGTTTTGTGTTATATCACATTTATAGTTTACACAAGGTCTTTTCGAAATAATTATTCAATACTTAGTGGCATATAAAGCACGTCAAATAATGACGAAAATCTTAATAAAGTTTTTTAATAGGCTTGATAAGGAAGCTACGGCCCCATAACAGTGGGTCCCTCATAATGGTTTTCATTAAGTATCTTCAAAACCGTTTAAATTCAAATAGTGAAATTTCAGAGTTTTATACGTAGAAAAGGTACTCTTGTTCTACTTAGATAGGACGCATCGTTTTTCAGTAAGACGGAGTTGAAAACTTCATTACATGCTCTAGAATGCGTTGTAGATGAACGACTTTTATAGTCAGGCAGTGAAATAAAAACTTTAATATCATGACTTATGTATGAGAATGATCGCACTTCCAAAACAATTGCTATAAACGTCAAGTTTTGTTAAAATTTTAACATGCAAGTAAAGTGTAAAATTATTACTAATAAAAATGCCAGTGTACACATTTTCTGAGTATGTTTATATGCTGAAAACTTTGGGCGAATATCATAATAATGCACAGGCTGCTGCAAGACGTTACAGAAAAAAATTTCCTAGTAGAAATCTACCAAATTACAAAATATTTCATTCAACTGAGCGACGTTTACGTGAGTATGAAACCTTTAAATTTAGAAATATTGACAGAGGAAGGCAAAGAATAGTCAGAATGAATAAAAAATGCATGAATAAAATATTTTAAATATTCTCGACGAACAAGGCGATGGCAAATTAAACCCTTACGTCGCATCCCGTAGCATGGAAAATCATGAATGGGCATCAATTATATCCCTACCATTAGCGACAAGTCCAAGACATTTTACCTCAAGATTGGACCTTATGTATGCAATTCTGTGAATGGTTTTTAGGTAGGCATAACCACGATCCCACGTTTCTGTCAAGAATTATTCTCAGCGATGAGTCACCTTTACAAGAAGTAGAGTTTTTAATACGCACAATGATCATATTTGTGCTGAAAAAAATCCTCATGCGAGGAAAGTAACCTATTATCAACATTCGTTCAAAATAAATGTCTGTGCTGCAACACTAGGAAATGAGTTGCCAGGTTATGTTATCAAATTCTCCTTGGTAATTTAAATGGAGAAATGTACCACGGGTTCTTATCAATGAGGCTTTTCGAACTTACAGAAGATATTCGCCTACCCAGGAGACATAGTCTGTGGAATATGCACAATGGTGCAACTCCTCATTATAGTCGGCAATATCGACAGTGACTAACCAAGAAATTTCCAAATTACTGGATAGGCCCCCAAAGTCACCGAATTTAAATCCCTCGAATTTTACTGTATGGGGTCAAATTAAAGAAAATGTCTATGCGCAATCTCTGGATACTGTAGAACATTTGTATCAAAGAACTGAAGATGACTTTAATCAAGTTACGAAAGAGAAAAACTTAACAGAGTTCTATTTTCACTTGAAAAAAAGATTGCGTCAGTCTATGAGAGCGAATGGGGGATGTTTTGAAAAGTGGAAACAATCAGAATCTAAATAGACACTTTGTCTTGTTTTATTATTATTATTTTTTTTTTTTGAAAATATTGTATAAATAAAATTTATGTTCGTTTCTCATTATTTCATTTACTACATTTTATGTTGAAAAACGTAATTTTGAGAGTGTACTTTTTTACTTAATACAATCACTTTTGATTATCATAATCCAATATGGTTCTACAGTAAACAAGAATTAAACAAGATAGAGCGTAAGAATGCATTTTAATGCATGTTTTCAAATCTATTTTATTCAAAGACGATGCGTCCTATTGAAGTACAACGTATCATTACTATGTAAAAAACTCTGAAATCATAATTTCATATCAGACTAGAAAAAAATTACATGCAATAAAGTTGTCGTCATATTTACGCCCCCACCCCAGTTTGACACATCCCTGAACAACGTTTTTATATTATTGTGATTCCATATTTTTAAGCATAAAAAGGTTAGTGGTTGCACAAAATTTCATTTTTTGATTTGAAACGGTTTTAGAGATATTCAATAAAAACCATTCTGAGGGACCTTAGCAAACACTTTATTAAAACACTTTATTGAGATTTTCGTCATTATTTGACATACTATATTTGCTTCCAAGAGTTGAGTAATCATTTCATAACACCTTGTATAATACAGTTGTGGTAATAGGATGGTTACTCTGATAAAACAAAACATGTTTGTTTGATTTATATTACACAATAAAAGCATCTGTGTTTCGCAAGTGTTCCTTCGCATATCATCGCAATTTGGCCGAAACCAACTTGATGAATCCTATTGCATATTATTGAGCATATCTATAGTCAGGTTATAGGCTATTAAAAACATTAATTTCGTCTCCTCTTTTTTCACCGTGGGAAAATTTATACCTCAAGTGCCCCCCATAAAGCAAGAAATTTATTTGTGTCCGGAAATTCTAATCTACTTCCAGCAAAGTTAGAAATTAAAAGTCAACAGTTATAGCTAACACAAGGAAATTTTTGGAGATTTGACACTTTCATGGATATTATAAGACACAGGAAGTCGGGATGTCTTCCCAGAGATGGATTTTTAAACCTAATATTAGATTCCGAAAAACGCATGATATGGTAGTAATAAATTAAACTGTAATTTTTGACAGTGCACATACACATTAATTAAATTAATTAATCATATTTGGCATATAAAACCGGTACCGATGAGTGGTTGTTAACCGCCGAGAATTATACTGGCACCAATAAACGGCCAATAACTATATTATGTATGTATGTAGTGTTGAAGGGTAAACTGGCGACCGTAGGGGTCCACCTGCTTATTGATCTTCTATTTTGTTTACATCCTTTATACTTTATGCAGTTTGCAATTTGTTCAGTTCGAAAACACTCTAGCTAGCAATCTGTTGTGTGTACGGAGAGTATAAAGATATTTTTTATTTATTCGGTATTTTCTGTTTAGTGTAGTGTGTTAGTGGGCGTAAAAATGGCGGGGAAGTCTTTTTACATACGTAACATGTGTCGTCGGAAAACACCAAACATTGATTGGTTTCCACCTGCTGGAGATGACGCCGGGGTTACGGAGAACTGATATCATGGTTAAATGGTGGGCGAGAGAAGAAACGGAGTTGTTGAATAATGTCAGGCGCCACTCGTTGCTTATAACGAGAAAATTTGGAAAGTGTAATAAAATAATTTAATTGGGGCTGTGATGCTAACAAACTGATAAAAGTAGTGCAAGGCATTTGGTGTAAATGGCAGAATGTTTGGCAGAGCACTAGAGTCGCCAGAACCTCTTGTGTGAGCAGTGTCACGGGCCTGTAGAGCGGCCGGTGATGGGTCTAGTGAGTGTAAAGAGACGGGGATGACTCAATGCCAGAAAGTTCGGCGATGGGAGGCGAGAAAGCCCTGAAGCATTGAAGAGTCATAGAGGAGAATTCAAAGCTACCATGACAATTCGGAATATTGGCTGTATCTTGGCTTTCGGGCTAGTTAGGGGTGGGTAGTTTATGAGAGCAGCAGATAGGTTAGATAGAGCCTCCGGTCGGGGTCTAAACACCGGGAGACCGCTTGAAAAGTTTTATTGAAATTTTTGGAAACTACATACCTCGAAATGTGGTGTGGTGTTCGACGGGTTGATGAAGCGCTGTGAGAATGGAATATCACTTATTAAAAATGCTCACCTGAACGTTGTTGGAAGGGGCACTGAAACAATAAGACAATAAGGTTGCACCATAATAAAATAAAAGAAAAACCACCGTAAAAGGTAAAAAAACAAAGGCGGTAAAACAGAGAGGAACTCGTTACGTAAAGGTAAAATACTGTTTACTGAATTATTTGCTCCTATTTTGTAGTTCGCCTCTGTTATTACATCTAAATTCCCCAAGTGTAGACATTGCCCTCAAAGTAAAGGAAAACATCAAAAACTCAACGAATCGAGAAATATGGATATGGATATTTGGCACACTTATAGACATTAATCATAAGGCGAAGGTAACAATTTAAAAACTACCAAATTTTACTTGGGGACAAGAAAATAGGCGGTAAATCTTTTCCAAAAGCTAAACAGTTGAAATTAGCTTGTACTCTTATGGATATTCCTAATAATTGCAAACAGAAAATCCAAAATCTGAAAAATTTTTCCACGAGAATACAAATAGTGGAGTTGTCCACTGCCTAAATATACATTTGATATATTTTACCCATCAGTGGATGAAAATAAATCCAAACCCGTAAAAGTTTGCAGCGATAATAACAAATAGGTATAAAAAACTCTGTATCCACTACCAATAAGGCTATGAAATTTAGTATACTCACAGATATTAATCACAGCTCCAAGCCAAAATTTGGCTTGGCCGGCATATTGTAAACTGGAGGTAAAGGAAAAACTGTGTTCACTTCCAAGAGCTAGACAATTTATATTTGACGCACCCATAGACATTATAGATACCCAGTTAAAATCAAAGAGTATATCTACAACTGATCAAATTTTGCCTCGGATATATGAAATAGAAATAGAACACTCTAGTAGAGCTATAAATATAAGATTTGGAATACCATGAAATATTTCTCTAAAAGCAAAAAGGAAAAATTCTAAACAATGTATTTTGCCACTGAGGCGAAAAATAGGGAATGAAATTGCCAGTAGAGTTAGGAAAGTCAGAATATGAAGGGACGGAATTTACAAACAATTAAACTTCGTATTATTTCGGTACAACACAAACTATTTGGGGGATTAAAAAAATATCTAAGAGCAAATTTAGAAACGGAATGAAGGCATAGATCTTTACGAAACTAATTTTTACCTTTTATCTTTTTGAGGCCTTGTTTCGGTTTTTATTGTATACCTTATTAACGAGCTTTTCTATTTTTTTGTTCAAGAATTTTCTCTTTCTTTATTTTCCCCTATTTCTAGCTTATTATAACATTATATTGAATTTTATGTCATTTTATGGGGATATTTAGCTTCGCTTATATTGGTGTTCTGTTCTTCTGACATTTTCTCTCTAACTTTGTATGGAGTAGTTATTTATTAATCTATCTCCCTTTCTTAGAATTATTACTTAATTGTCACACATTATTCTTTAACCAAAAAAAAACTTCACTTTTCTTAACACATAGTATTTATTAATAGTATTATCACTAACTAATATTTTCGTTTAACTAATGGTACAGATTATTGAAATTCATCCTGAAAGCGACTATAACGTATCTGGTGTAAGACTTTGATGGTCTGCTTATATTAACAAGTTTATTTGACTCTAATAATGATATCAGTAGATATGTTTAATTCGTTGATTTCCTTTTTTTTATTTTTAGAAAGATATATTGTTTGAATATACAAAATAAGTTGTACAGTCTGACATATCTAATTTGGCTGGGCAAGTACAACGCACTGGTATAATTAAAGAATTTTATTCTGGAAGGTAAATATAAAGAATCTTGATAGAAACTTCAATTAAATCTTACAAAAAAAGTTTAATTTAGCACTATAAATGAGGCGAGGAGATGTATTTAATGAGGTGTCGTATTATATTAAGATTCCGGTCCTGAACATCAGTAGACCGTATTTAATTTACAGATTAAAAAAGTTTCCCAGTTTCTGTAGCAAAAAATAACGAGAGTGAAGGAATATTTGAAAATAAAAAAAGAGTGAAGTCACATCCAGCAGATTATTACGTAACGCTACCTACAAACAGATCAACTTCGTATTTAATTAAACAAAATGCTACAAATAATAAAAGTTAAATGGTTTTCCTAAAATTAACAAAGCATACAAAAGCTATTTTTATTTATCTACATACTAACAGAATCCATATTAAGCTACTCCGTTAATTAAAAAGGATTTAGCCCATCTTTATTGTAAGAGAAACTTTTTAATTTAAAAAATCAGACATTTTATTTGCATGGTATTTATGCATTTCTAGAAAAAATAATAAAATAACATGATAACAATAAATAAATACCCACAGATTTATATTTGATACTATTTTTATCATTATCTTTTTTTTTTTTTTTGAAATGCGTAAATACGAAGTAAATAACATGTCATATTTTTTTAAAAATTATGAAAATAATGACCTTATTTAGGTTAGGTTAGATGTCATCAATGCAATTGTGATTACCAAAGTTACAATAACACTGAGCGACACAATTTTTGTTACATAGTTTACACTACTGTTTTTATATTGATAATACCTTCCTATTAACTAAAATATCTGTTGCGGCTAGCACATTACTTTCTTATACCAGTATGTATCATACTGATGTAAAAAAGTCATTCTATTTAATTCTTCAATTACCTCAATTAAGTTTTAATAGAGTACCTTGAAATGTTTCATTAAAATTTTCAAATAATTAATTATCAGCGTCATTTGATACTGTCAATAATAATTCATGTCATATATTTTAATAATTCCTTCTTATTGACATTGACATTTTTGTAACTAAATTAGACATTTCAAATTTCAGACTGTTAAATTTATCCTAACCCCATTTTATGAGGTCAAATGTATAAAAACTTAAGTTTACATCAGTTTTATTTAAGTAAATAGAAAATATATCTTATTGGCTTGATATAGTAGACATGATTTATAATCTTTCAACAAGAATACATTTTTTTTAAAAAAGTGAAATTTGTCCTTGAAAAATCTTCTACAGGTTGAAATTGTCGGAACCAGGACAATAGGTTAAAATAAAACGCTACCTTGCCTACGTTTCGTTTAATATGCTTAAAACTTTTTCAGGACTCAATAGCCAAATAATGATGTAAAAATTCCACAACAGAAAACAATTTTTTAAAAACCACGTCTGTAGGCATGACAATTACAAGAAATTTGAAAGTCAATAAAATATACATATATGTAGACATTAGACACACAACAGATTAAAATTTCAATTCAAAAAAAATTCTTTTTGATTTCGGTCTCTGGCTAAGAACATTGTTAAATTTTAATCTGTTGTGTGTCTAATATCTACATATATGTATATTTTATTGACTTTCAAACTGATTGGTCCTGTAATTGTTATACAGACGTGGTCTTTAAAAAATTGTTTTCTGTTGTGGAATTTTTACATCATTATTTGGCTATTGAGCCCTGAAGAAGTTTAAACATATTAAACGAAACGTAGACAAGGTAACATTTTATTTTAACCTATTGTCCTGGTTCCGACAATTTCAACCTGTAGAATATATTTTTCTGTAAAGGCAAATACAGAAAAGTTTGGGTCCCGTGGTCCAGCTGGACAATTTTGCAGAAATGCGACAAAATTTTTTAATTTTTTTCCCAAAATTGTACCTATTTTCTTCTTTTATTCATTGTGTCTCTTCTGGTGGTACCGCATTCACCAAAATTAATGTGTCACCTAAAATATTGTTGACAATTTTAACTGGCAAATTTGGGAAGTCTCCCATTAATATTTTTTGAGTTATCGCGGATACACATACACACACCAACAGACATCATTCGGAAAATAATCAGAATGGATTCAGGAGGGTTCAAAACGTACAAATCAATCAAAATCTTGCGGTCGAGAAAAATCACCATTCTATACTTCCTTATATTAGGTATAAGAAAATAAAAATATATAACAAGTCCTAATACTGCCGTCTGAAGAAAAAAATACCGTAACTGATTGTTTTTCGATTTCCGGTTTTTGGCTTTAATCGATTAATTATTATGTTCTCTATATAAATATGGATTTAGTTCCAAAACAATTTTTTTCCAAGAAAAAACAAAATTTTATTTTCGAAAATTGCACTATGTCGTCACTTTAAGAAGTAAAGGTGAAAACAATACGAACAATATTTTTAAACAAAAACATACAAATCCATATTTCTTATATAGAAAGATTTTTAAACATATACGTTAAATACATTTATATTAGCCAAAGTTGTATTAAAGCAAGGCAAGGTAATAATTTTTGTCAAGACAGTTTATGTCGATTTTCTCAAAATTTATTTTTGTCACTTACGGTCTTTTTTCTTAAGGCGGCAGAATACGTACCATTTTTTGTGTGAACAAAATAGACCGTATTGTATTGCCAGGTAATGAATTTTATGATGGGTCGGCAATTTCAGAAGAGCAAGTTAATGTAACGTGGGACATTTTCAGTATCAGTCGTATTTTGACCTTCCAAGTGCCCGATTGTGTCTGTTAGAAAGTGTTTTCGTTTGTCCACTAACTCTGTTACGATAAAAATATCCAGTCAAACGCTTCGAGGTTGCAAAACATCACCTGACAAGTTTTGTGACATTTGTGGAGAATTCCTTGTGAAGTCACAAGCGAGGCTATTGTCTGAAATGCGTATTCTCTATATTTTGGAGTTTTAGTTGGAGATCAACACAAGAAATAGGCTCCCCATGTTTGTTGTGTAAGTTGGAGCGTGTTACTAGTGTAGTAGATGAAAGGAAAAAGAAAAAGCATGCCTTTTGTGGTTCCAATGGTATGACGAGACCCCACCAATTATTTCGATGATTGCAATATTTGTGTAACAAGAACTGAGGGATATTCCAAAAAAGAAAAACAAAAATCAAATATCCGAATTTACCATCAACCCTAAGACCTGTTCCTCACAATGCATCAGACTTACCAATGCCAACTGCGCCTTTAGATTGGCAAAATATTGTTTTGGGGGTAATGAAAATAGTAACGACTCTTCAGACAGCCCAGACCAGTATGCCGTTGGTTCCCGACGTAAGGAGTGGAACTTACTGGCTAAAGAAACAAAGACTACGACTTTTAGAAAAAGAAATGCAACATTTTTCGCATTTCATAATACGAAAAATTCACTACGAGCGTGTATTGATATTGATGGTTTAATGCAGGAACATTAAGTTCCTAGATTATATATCGAGCATTCCCCTTCTGAGTGGCGCTTATTCATAGATTCCTCCTGTAACGAAGTGATTTTATGTTATTAAGTTAAGTTAGGTAGCTAGGTGTTATTTGTCTGTTTGAAAAATATTTTATCCATTATAGTACTGCGCTTGTAAATCATAACAGTTTAATTGTTAATTATAGATAGGTAGTAGTGATGTTTTTATGCACATTCCACATAGGCCAAGTGGCCGGCAGTAAGCGAATCGCGACGCACGCATTGTGTCCTCGGCACCCTTATGCCCGCGCTAACTTGAAGGGGCCCGAGACTGAAAATAATCAAATTAGTTTCCGTCCAGCTCCCAACCGAGGAACCACGCCGGCCAGCACAGTAAGTAAACTCGTGAGTATAAGGATATATTGGTATTTAAATTTCATGCGGAATTATTCTAAGTCGATGAACGGGTGACGTAGTTGTAATATACCGCGCATGACTACCGTATCTCATCCTACTTCTGCGTTTAGCAGTGTTTAGTAGCATGAGGATTTTTACAATCAAGTTAGTCTCCGTCTGACCGCTACCCGAAGCACCACGCCGACTTGGATAGTAAGTAAATTCGTGAGTATAAAGAAATAGGTAATTAAATTTAGTGCGGAATTATAGTCCACAAACGGGTGACGTAGCTGTAATAAACCACGCATGACTACCGTATTTCATCCTACTTCTGCTTTTTGGCAGTGTTTAGTAGCATGAGGATTTTACAATCAAGTTAGCTCCCGTCTGAGCGCCAACCGAAGCACCACGCCGACTTGGATAGTAAGTAAACTTGTGAGTATAGAGGTACATATGTGTCCAAAGGTAATTGCGAATTTTTCTAAGTCGATAAACGGTGACGTAGTTGCAATAATTCGCGCATGACTACCGCGCTCATCCTACTTCTGCTTTTTGGCAGAGTTTAGTAGCTTGAGGATTTTTCAGAGTATCCGAGAACAGTCCGTTGCTGCCGTCCGTACCGTCCAGACGTGCCGACACCGACCGCTCCAGAGAGGAAGCCAGCCCAGGATCCGGAAGTAGGTAGCAAGGTTTGGTAAATAATCGGTATTACTTGGCTGGTGAGTACTTTCCGGGCTTTACTTTTAGAGTTAGTGAACCGCGAGCGCTAAACGTATCCGCCTCATATCCTTCCTTAGAACGGGAGAGCGGCCGAAGGTTGGAATTAGAACCGCGTTCCACCGCGTTACACCGCGTGTTCTCCAGGCCACCTGAGCACGTAAAAAATTCTGCAGGGTGACTTGGAGATACTAGCATTTGATACCGCGTGTCCTCTAGGCTACCTGAGTCCGTTTTTTTGGCAGGGTGACTTAGAGGTATTTCCGTAACCGCGTGCCTGCCAGGCCACCTGAGCACGTAAAAATTCTGCAGGGTGACTTGGAGGTATCGTCCGTAATCGCGGGTCCACCGGGCTGCCTGAGCACGTAAAAATTCTGCAAGGTAGCTTGGGAGCTTTGACCATACCGTCGTCGTCTTAGATTTGCAACCGTTCGGCTCGCCACTCCTTCCCCCCCCCAACTTGAACCGCGTTATACCGCGTGCCCTCCAGGCCACCTGAGCACGTAAAAATTCTGCAGGGTGACTTGGAGGTACTGTCAGTTGCCAGCGCGTGTTCTCTAGGCCACCTGAGCACGTAAAAATTCTGCAGGGTGACTTAGAGGTACTTCCGTACCCGCGTGCCTGCCAGGCCACCTAAGCACGTAAAAATTCTGCAGGGTGACTTGGAGGTATCGTCCGTAATCGAGGGGGCGGCGGGCTACCTGAGCACGTAGAAATTCTGCAGGGTAGCTTGGGAGCTTTGACCTTACCGTCGTCATCATCAATTTGCCACTATTAGGCCTGTCCCTCCTTCCCCCCCCCCCAACTTGAACCGCGTTATACCGCGTGCCCTCCAGGCCACCTGAGCACGTAAAAATTCTGCAGGGTGACTTGGAGTTACTGTTAGTTGCCATCGCGGGTTTTCTCTAGGCCACCTGCGCACGTAAAAATTCTGCAGGGTGACTTGGAGGTATCGTCCGTAACCGCGGGTCCCCCGGGCTACCTGAGCACGTAAAAATTCTGCAGGGTAGTTTTGGAGTTTGACCATCCCGCCGTCATCATCAATTCGCCACTGTTAAGGCTTGTTACTCCTCCCCCCTTTACCGTAACCGCATTCAACCGCGTGCCCTCCAGGCCGCCTGAGTCCGTTTTCTTTGGCAGGGCGCTTTGGAGGTACTAGTTGGCATATCATAAGACCGGAACCATCCATCAGCCAAGCGATAATAAGTAACCGCGTTAGATAGGCATAGTTTGCTTGTATTGGCGCTTGCTTCCCCTCCTGGTATCCGTCCGCCGTCTGCTTATGACCGATTGATTTATCGCTGCTTACCGTTTCACCGCTTCATTCACCGGCGTACCGTATCGCACCGCTTGACCGCTCGCGTACTGCCCCGCTTGTCCGTAGTTAAGACCGTAGTAGTATAAGACCGCTTGTAGAATAAGACCACTTGTAGAATAAGACCGCTTGTAGGTAAGACCGTTGTAGTATAAGTTATAGTTACTAAGGTGTGTATAAAGTGTAAATGATAATTAGTGTGTAGAATAAAAGTAAGTAGCTATGTTCATAGGACACCTAGGAGGCTTTATTTATTATTGCTCTTTTCTTTTGTTTGTGGGACAGTTGTACGGTAAAGGAACATTATGTGAAAAGATTTTGTCCGGAAAGGAAAGAATTTGAACCAGGTAATAGTAATTTTAAATATGTGCTCCTTGTAGATCCTAAAAATGGTCTTTTGCCACCTCTTCATATTAAACTTGAACTAATGAAAAAATTTTGTGAAGGCTATGGTATGGTATGAAGAGGATGAAGGATTTAAATACTTTTTGAATAGTCAATATTTTTTTAATATCAATATATCTGCTTTAAATACTAAGAATGCTATTACTTAATGTAATGAAATCTTTTTTCTAAATAGAATAGTTGTTTTAATACTTTCTATGAAAAAATGGATTTAAGATGTTGTGTTTGATTTATTATCTACCTAAAACTTTTATACTAGCGCATTCGATAAGAATGAAAGTACAAAATATAAAAAAATATAGGTATTTATTATTTTCAACATCTTAGGTTTGAAAGAATGCTTATATAATACACAATAATTATTTTATTATTTTTTTCTAGTAATCATTTAATGATTGAAAACTATTTTACAATATATTATTAGCAGTTGAGAGAATATTCTAACTAATCTTTTAATGTAATCAGCTAAATCTCTGTCTATTTATTTACCACATAAAATAGTACGAATGAATTTGGTTTGAAGTACTAAAACGTTTAATTTATCTAAAAAACCAAATGTTTTTAATTTCGGCTTGGTGCTGTCAGGGAAACTAGCGCGTGTCTCCATCCAGACTACTCCGCTTCAAATCTGTGCCAAATCAATTCCATGAGGTATTTTGGATGTACTTCTTCGAATTGAATTTATTTATTTATATCCAGCACAATGAGTTTACACTGCAATTTATAGGGTTGCACCAGAGATATAACAGAAACTAAAAACTATAGTGTACTTATACAATGAAACTAATCTAAACCTATTGAATTAAACATAGAGATATACAGGGTGTTCGACTTTTTAAAGTAACATGGAGTAATGGGAGATAGAGCACACTTAGCTGAGTTCAAAACAATCTCAAACTTACACTTGAACGCTAACCGTTTTTGAGATATGGTTTTTTACTAAAACTGTAGTCGGCCATATTTCTGGAACATTTTTAAATATTTGAATAAAATTTGGTACAAATATTTATGCTCTTTTAGGTCAATAAAAATCATAATTCACCTTGGAAAAATTTCACAACGGGACTCAATATTTATAATGTTGCTCTCAGTGTCGATCGTATGTCTCAAAGTGCATATATTAATTTCGATTGAATCTACAATTGAGATGGTGAATAAACTTTTATATTCGAAGTATCTGCAGTTTGGCTGACACATTTTTGGTACTGTGGATTTCCGATAATGATTGCATACTTAAGGTTACTTCTTACAAGAGCATTTTATAGAGTTTTAATAGATTAAGGATCACGAAACGATCTAGTCATGCGTAGAATAGATCCCAACGCAACGATTGGTGGATGTTTTCTACATGAAGTTAAAAATTTAGTTTCTGATCTAATACGACACCAAAATCTCTGTTTGACGTTACTCTATGAATTAGTTTACCACTTATATTGTAACTGCAATTGTAGTTAGCAGCTAAACAGATAAGAGGAATAAAATGACATTTATCGATATTTAGGTATAATCACAGGCTTGTAGAATATTCCATTAGTTTGTCAAAAACGGATTGCAATTGAAGAGAGCCATTATGGGAGATTACAGGCCTATAAAATATAAGGTTATCAGCATAAAGTGAGTACTTTGATTATTGGAAAGGGTTGCCAATGTCGTTAATAAATTAAAAGAACTATAGTGGTTCCAAGTCGGATCTTGGAAGTAATCCAGATGAGATTTGTACGGAATTAGAATTGAATTATTAGTTTTCTAGTTTAACAAACCGGATGGTAGATGAACCTTATCAAAGGCTTTCGAATAATCAGTGTACACGGCATCCACTTGTTTTCTGCCGTCATTTTTTCATAAATATTTTGGACGTACTAAGTTACAATAGATCAACCCTGGAAGAAGCCATGCTGCTGCTCACATATTTTATTATTAAATATAAAGAAAAGTATATTTGCAATAATTATTGCTTTTACCAAGTATCGAAAATACAAATATTGGTCGGTAGTTGCAGACGTCGTCTTTACCCCTCTCTTTATGAATTAGGATTATTTGTGTATTTTCTAGACAGACATGTATTATCTGATAAAGATTTGTTATACAGGGTGTCCCATAATTAAGTACCTTCCTTCAAAGAGGTGATAGAATTATAAGCAATAAGTTGAGTTTTGTATATAAACATTTGCCTTAAATCAGTTCATAAGGGAGCTACAAATGAGTAGGTACTACATAGTTACATGCCAATAAATTCGAAACGTCTTAAGTTGCAAAAACTAAATTTGGACTAATTATTAATTTCATAATGTTACATATTTTGTCAAATTGTCATCTAAATATCATGATTTGTTAGAATAGTTATAACGGGAATGGGGCTAAATTTTCGCCATAACTTTCTTGTCTTATTTTTTAGGTGTTTATAACGGAAAGAAATGCCAGTGTTAAAAATTGCATTAAAAAGTCGTCTTACTAAATGTCGATAGGAGCTCTCATTTTGGAGTTATTTGTATTAAATCTTGCAATGTAAGCAGTCCATTTTCTAATTGCAGTACTATAATAAAACAACTTTAACGCTCAATTTGGCACATTTCTCTGTTATTTTTATATCAGTTGCCTTTGTTTTATATTATTAGGGGATGAGGTATGGACATCCGTTTAATTCCGATATTCGATCAGTGAAGTTAAGCAGCACTGATCGAGTCCGGCAATTGGATGGATGAACGATAGCTCATCTAACAGTCGGTAGGCTGTCAACAGACAATCCCGGGAAGGCCGCTAGCCTGATGCAGGCGGACAGGCAAGCCCGGGTGAAGGGTCGAAGAGACCTACCCAGGAGGTTTGCCACTCTGCTAGCGGTGCAGGCGGGCAGGCCCAGGCGGTGGGTTAGTTGACAGTCGAGGACCGTGGTTCGGAGTCCACGCTAAACTGTAGGTCCCTAGGTAAAAAGGGCCCATTGTGGCCTACTTGCCTAGTAAAATAAGTAGCTACTACTACTACTACTTTATATTATTAGCATAATTTTATAGTGAAATATTATTGAATTTCAATGTTAAAATGTCATAATTATTTTGTGAATATTGATTTAATATTGGGCAACTTCGACGATTCATTTTGAACATTTTTTGAAACATTCAGACAAATTAATATTGTTAGTTTTAAGTATTTTTAAAATTATTTTTCTGATTTGCGTTACAAAAAATATAATTAGAAATATTGTGGAATTATTTTTGTAGGGGTATGTAGTTATCTATCCATTGTTATATGCCCATCCTGTATTGCAATATTGAAATATAATTAAGGCCAAAATGAAGTCTTCTATCGAAATTTAATAAGAGCACCTTTTTTATGCAGTTATTTACACTGGCACCTTTTTTAAAATGTCTATAAACATATAAGGCAAAAAAGTTATGACGGAAATTCACCCCCACCCCCTCTGTAACTACCCCAGCAGGACATGACAATTAGAAAGAAATTTGACAAGATATGTACAATTATGAAATTAATACATTGCCCAAATTTAATTTTTGCAACTTAAGACGTCTCAAATTTATTGGCAAATAACTATGTTGTACTTACCCCCTTTAAGGTGTTGTAGCTCCCTTTGTGAACTAATTTAAGGCAAATTTTTATATATAAAAATAACCTTATTTTTTTATAGTTCTATCACCTCCTTGAAGGAAGGCAATTAATTATAGGAGACCCTGTATAATACAGAAAATTACGAAAGAGAACTTACACTTTTTTACAAATATTGCTGAATGGAAAACTATACATTCTGTCTCTGCAATGGGAGCACATTCCTCCTGCAACAATATGGTGATTTGACAAATTTTCCAGATTACAGGTCCAGCGGTTACACAAGCTGGTAGTTGGTCTTGGTAGTGGAAATAGGTATTAAATTAGTGGTCAAATATATACATCAAACTTCAATAATTGACAGAAGAAGTGAAAATAATTACTGTAGAGACTTAAACGGAAATCTCAACCGTTTCCCATCATCACAAGGTGATAAAATTTTGATTTTTTCTTTCGTCGATGAAATGGTCTTAGAAATCAATTATCTACTCTCCCAGTCAATACAATCACTTTCTGAGGATGTTGATAGGTTTCTGTGCTATCTAAAACTGAAGTACCATAAAGAGTTGCCGCGACAGAGAAAATAATGTTTAGCAAACTCTGGATTTGCTTGACATATTTCCAACATTTCTGGGCAAAATTTTGTGTGAAAATTGGCCTCCGATGGCTCATATACTAATTACGCATAAAATATTTGTGAAACGGTAGTTTTTGTAATATTAAAATTTAAAGCAAACTTCCATGCGACTTCAAATTTCATTACAGAATTTTAATTGTTTAAAGAGTTTCACCGTTTTGAAATTTAATTTGGAATTACGTTTTCATTGTGCAAATTTCGTCGCAACTTTACAAAGAAATCTATTTAAAAAAAAACCGCTGCTCATTACTTGGGGATTTGAACTTCCTCACCGTAGTAAAACTCGACGTGTGGTGGAGTTTACAACAAAAGCAATTTTTGACGTTTCAAAAGTCACAGTTTTTACGTTTAAAAAAGTCACTTAGACGTGTCAAAAAAAGTCACATTTTGACGTTTCAAAAAAAGTCACATTGGTGGAATGTCACTAATATTTTTTTTAGTCATTGGAACCGATTTTGCTCATCAACTCTTCCTTGACCTCTTGAATGTGTGTACCAAATTTGAAAGCTTTATCTCAAAAACAGTAGCTAATATCGTAAACTAGACAGACACACAGACACAGAAAAAATTTTCTGTCTGAAATTTTGTGTATCGTCATAATTCGTCGAGATTCGTCCAGAAATGCAATAAAAATTTTCAAAATGTTTTCACGAATATATAACTTCCTCACTTTGAGGGGTGAGGAAGTAATTACATGTTGGAAAAACTTTTCCCTGATTAGGAAAAAATTATTATACTTATTGTCTAAAAAATAACTATAGGGAGTCATGATTTCCGTAAAATTTTTTTTAAATTTTAATATCATTCCTTGTTGCAAAACTTCTTCATATAAATATTGGTAGTAATGCCTCAAAGTGCGAGCCTCAATATTAACACATTTAAATCAAAAATTCTTAATGAAACTTATAAAGTACGGTAACGTGTTCTGCTGATTATAAAAAAAATTGTCGCAAATGTTTTAAAAACTGTCTAACAATTTCCTGACTGTAAACCAATTGTTGCGACTTTCTTTTCTCAAATTTTAATTCTAAACTTTTTTTGTAAAATTTCTTCAAGTCGGTATAACTTAAAGTATTATTTGGATCCCTTGCTCCAGTATAAGATACGACATAACCAAATTTCACTAGCCACTATTGAAAAGGCCACACTTTCAATAACCTTTTCATAACACTTTGGTTTGCTCACTAAAGTATAAAAATTAAATTTCTGCTACAACAAAATAAAATTCAATCACAAAAAAATGTTTTTTATAATTTCATAGGCCTGAAATATAGCCTTATATAATTATATTTTTAGAGAGTTAACCTGTCTAGTCTCATTTTTTCTTTACACTTGTGCGATATTAAACTGTCACGTTATATGATTCAAAGCAGTCTGAATACAGTTTTTATAGGCACATGAGCGGCAGTAATTCCTCAATTCTAGACTTTGCCGATGCCCGACGTACATATAATGTTCTTGTCTCTACAGTATTGAAAGAGCACTTCTGAATAATTGTATCTTACAAAAAATAACGTTAGAGAAGTAGTATCGTCGCTTAAACAAGGAAAAAACTTTGTTCGAAATTCTTTATGACTTGTTTTTTACAACAGCTTTTCTCCTAGTTCTAATAAAAACAGTTGTATTTTGTTCGTTATCATACATTAAGTATGAAAGTCAAAATTATTTTAAATATATTTTTTTTAATCTAATGTTACAAATATTTTAAAAACAACTCTTTTCTTTCTCAGTTTTGGTGGTCCTAGAAATGTAGTCTATTTATCCAAAAATAGCTGTAAATTATTATGTTGACCCTTTACCTTGAAGTATTTGATAAGCTTAGTGTTTTGTATTTGCCTAAATGTTCAGAACGGGTAATTCCAATAAATGAGCATCGCTCGTTACTGGAAAAGCAAGTAAGTTACTAGCAAGCCCTTGTTCTTTCCCAAAAGTTCGATAGACCTAATCGCATAAAAAGTGGCACAGTGACCATAGTTGCAGATGATAACACCGTTACAGTATAGACATTTGAAATAAAAAAAATTACAGATGTAATTGCTTGGTGTAATCGTGATAAATTTATTTTAAATACATCCAAAACAACTTAGGATAGAACTGTATTTTACTAAATCTTTAAGTTTGCAATAAAAGAAAATTTCAGATGTTGTTTTGGATGCAGACTTGTCTTGGAAATCTCAAACTAACGTTATGGTATGCAAATTATCTACAGCCACTCATTCCCTACATCCCGCAGGCTTAATACCTATAGATCCCAAAATCATGTATCATAAGCAGACGAAGAGAACCTAAACTGACCCCTGTCTGTATATGGCCTGCCAGCCACTCTGTTACTTTTTGGCAGGCTGGTTGGTCCTCAATTTCAAGAGCAACGTAGGCCATATCCCTCCGAGTAAACCGATTATAGGGACGACCAACTTGATCGAGTAGTCTGGGTACAAAACTTGGAGCTCGTACTGGAGGTCAAGGTATTGGGTCTGCTTTTACTCCTACTTCAAGGTGATGTTTTTCTGGGGGAGGAATGGAGAACTAGAAAACTATTATTATTGTCATTATTATTTGTTTTACCAAGTTTCTCGTGTACCATTTCACAAAATTAATAAAGTTTTTGTGTTATTTGAATAACAAAAACTTCTGTTTGTTCCAATATCATTAATATTTTCAAGAAAAAAAATTGTACAATCACTTTCAAGACAGTTACATTCTGTCTGTTTTATTGAACATGTTTCGTTTTTATTTTCATCAATTTCTCAGTCAATTTTCATCCATTTGAATAGCGCATATTGATCGAATAGAATAACTATTAAGTGACTATCTGGAACATTTCTGGTTTTAGATAAAAATATAATATTAATACAGAAATTCCAACAAGACACATATTTAACTGATATAATATTTCCTGATTTCTTGCTCCTCAATGAGTGATAAAACTGTGATGAAATTCTGGTGTACATCACTGCGGAGTTAGTGGAAGCTGGTGAAAATCAATGAAGGTCCGTGAAAATCGGTTAGTCAAAGTTAGCGGAAATCAGTAAAAATCAGGAAAAGTGGAAGTCTGGTGTACAAATTTCGATCGCTGTTTGCTCCTCTAAAAGAATTTGATTATCCAACACAAAACAAATTATTCAACTTCAAAAGTGAAGGTTTCCTGACAATGTAACAAATTAAGAATATTGTGATCCTTTACTCCCTTTATTTACTAGTGTATCATTTCTTAGTCTATAAATATCCATATAATTGCAAATGATAGATAATTGTAGATGTTATAAATTTCATCTAAATTTTTTAAATTATCTACATTTTGGAAGAACAGTGTGATAGTATTTCCTAATAATTTCAGTCCATATGTTTTCATGATTAATATCGTCCTACACACTACAATGGACGGTGTGAGTTTTTATACCAAATTCGCATATTATATAATTAATTAAAATACAAAATACACAACAGAGAAGTGAGAACCAAAACGACGACCAGGCGTATAATAATCCTGATCATTAAATTCATAAATCTACAAGTTGGCAGTCATCTGAAAGTTTAATCCCATGTATCCATTCATAAGGGATATTTGTTTCCCCCACAAAGACCATATATCACGATTTTCAAAGTTGTGTGTGTAAGGACCTTTTCCGAACTAATATTTTTTAATATTCAAGCTCTTTGTTTGTACGCGTTATGTACAAGTCTAAAGATTTAGTTTTTCGACCCCAAACTGCTTTCCAAACAGAAAACTTTATAACCAGCAGAAAATAATCATATTTTGATTATGTCAAATTTAAACAAAATGTTCCGTTATATTATGGGTAAACAATTGAATAAAAGAAAGTTTTCATTTAAGCCAGGATTGAATTACAACTGTGGCATTGTCAAATGCATATTTTAGATTTATGTGCGGAAGAAAATTATTTTGCGACAATGTATTAATTCACAAACTTTCGCTGTATTTTAGTTTTCACTTCGGGTAGTAGTTAGAGAAAATTAGTATGCAAAATAAACCTCTATGTTATTGTTATTAATGCATAAAATGTTTTTATTAAAATAAAAGTAGAGATACGGAAACGCCTTATAAGGCTGAACTAATTTCCACAAAATATCATAATACAACATTTAACCAACCTGTAAAATATACCACAAGGGTCCATATTGGGGTCACTTTTATTCATTTAATATACACAGTAGTGCGTAAACTTTTGTAGGATTCAGACATATGGAAAACCTGGAAAATCAGGGAATTTAAAAATTCTAAAAAAAATCATGGAAATATAAGGGAATTTGATAAATCTCGTCAAAAATCAGAAAATTATGAGGCACAAGCTGGAAAACAATAAAGTACCTACCAGTTTCCAGTTTTTCAACTGTTATTTTGATTTAAGTAAGTTGTTTTTTTGGTTGCGATTAATTACAGAAAGATAAAAAACAGTCTAATCTGTTACGCCACTACCTTCGTTCAAATAATGATCAAATCGCGCATGACCGAATTCCTACGTCTACAAACAGCTACAAGCTAGCATGTTGTATAGTGAATGCTACACAATAAAAAAAAGATACAATCGGATTCAATGCATATTAGAAAAAGAGGAACATCTCTATGTATAGTGATAGTCAATCGCAGGTTTTGTTAGTATTTTATATATTTTTTTTTTTTTTGGCATTTGGCTAGTAGCCATACAGCTAGGCCCAAAATGATGATATGGCGTTTTACCTACATCTAACTTATACAAAATAAATAATATAGGCAAGGGAGAAAAACAGGGACACACACTTCTCGTTTTAGGGTCTACCAGGACATTGTTTTTTTTTTAACAAACAGTTTTAAAGATCTACTTTAGTATAAAGGTTCAAAAACACAGGAAAACAACAAATGATACAAAGTTAAATTATATTGAATAATTTTTGGAGTAACATTTCTGTTTAAACTAAAACACTGATGATGCAGTCATACACTGTTTTAATGTTGAGACTAAGTAAAGAAAGTTTACTATGTTAGATCTTTTCTAATAAAAAACACTTTTATTTGACGTTACTGTGTTGAATATAATAATAATATATGATCTGCATCACTCGTACTAAGTACAATATAAGAAATTAAGTACCTATTTTCTTATCGAATTAAAAATCAGTTAAAAAAAAAACAAAAAAGTGGAAATCATGCAAAATCATGTTTAATCTCATATTATCAGGGAAATTTTTTTTTATGGAAAATCTGGAAAATTCAGCTATATAATCTCTGAACTCTCTTTTGCCTAGATTTTATTTTTAGCTTTAACATTATAAAACAATCCACTTTGCTGTAATAATGTTTTAGTTATATTTCTGTTAGTATAGTTAGTATTGAAATACTGAATATACTTAATTTAGTGTTACGAATGCATTTGTTTTTTTTCAAGTCAGTATGTAGTTAATTCAGATATTTATGTTAAACTCAAAATAAGCATCCGTTATTATTATGTAGCCTACTTATGGTATATTTGAAAGTTATGCAGAATGCTATGAATAACATAAATATTTTCAATGTAAAATCAACAGCATCGCTTTTTCTACCTCATCGTTATTGTAAACATTCTCAAGTTATTTTTATTATTATTAGGAATAAGGAAATAAAACTGGTGACGCTCATCAAAAAACAAATGAAAAATAGATCTACTTTTGACTTCACTCTACTTTTGAATTCATGTTTGTCTTCATGTTATTCTATAGAATAACTTTCTAAAAATTAAAGAATTTAAGGAATTAGAATTTTGTGGGAAACCCGAAAATTACAATGTTTTGGCTAAATTCTAGGGTATTTAAAAAAATCTCAAGAGATATTTGACTTGATATAATCTCCATCTATTGTTTTACTTGATACTTTCCCATCTCTGGCATAAATGATAAGAAAGAAAAAAATAAAAAAAAAAACTTTTTGAAGTATATTTCAAATCAACTTTCAATATTGCATTAGGTTTTATTGTTAATTTAAGCAAAGTTCTTATACCAGTAGCACACATATTGCAATTTAATGTATATGTTGTATTTTGTGCCACACTGTAATTGGACAGCATCTGTCTGTTGTGTAGCCTCTTCTTAAATAAATAAATACTGATAAATGTGCATCTAGTCCGATACTTTTGTTACAACAATGTCTTTTTAAATATACGATATGAAATTCCGCATACGATAAAGCTGAATATTTCACTGGTTTTCAAGTGGGAATAATACGTAGAATAAGAAAATCTAATATTCAGCTTATTCTTGGATATATTAGTTGATTCGCAGTTTTTTATCTGAAAACAGATAAGAGAAAATTACGTTTTAGACAAAGGAAATGGAAATCCAGCAAGCCGTATTTAAACTGGAATAAAATAACATTTAGAACGATGTACTATTGCTGAATATTATAAAAATCTTTTAAGCTGCAAAGTTCGTTTAAACGAATGAAAATTGAAATTTTATTTCAACAAATCTTCTAACTTCAGTAGGTTATATGTTATACAGAGCTTTTATTTCATAACTAGCCATCCTGAATGTCTCTTGATCTAAAGCAAATACCGTTTTAAACAATAACGCCGCATCAATTTAGTTACGGAGAGGGAGGATAAAATACACTGTAAAAAATATGTTGGCCCCGCCAGCTACTTTCCAAATTTCAAATCCAACCATTATCTGAAGGATATTAAAATAACAATTTTTTAACACCTGAAATGTAGTTCATTTGTTCGTAGATACAGTCAAAAGTTTTCAATTATACCCACCCTGAAAATTTCGCCATCGAAAGCAACTATCATTATGAATTAAAATACGTCAATTTATTGATGAACTGAAAATGAGGGTTGCGGGACAAGTGTCTTTACTGCTTGATTACGCGCCATATGAAACTCAAGTGAATCTAGATAATGTCCGCGAAGAGATATGAAGCTAAATTTATATTTTACTTGTTTTACCCAAGTATTCAGAATAAAAAAAATATGAAAAGAGTAGATATTTAAAACCGAAGGTGGTTAGTTGGTATTAATGATACGACTGATACAAAATATATTTTTTTAAATGGTGTATTCTTCAGCTGTAAATCGTTGTGCTCGTAGAACTGCTCGTGTTTCCATCATCCTGGCAGAAATATAGGCCACTAATATGTATTAGATATGATGCTGAAGTTCACGGAAACTTGTTCTGCATGTAATAAAAAAATACCCAACCCAGAATTATTCTAACTAAAAATACATGTCTTGAAGTTCTCACTAATTTCGTTCTGGATCTCACCACCTCTATCCCCAAAGTAACTAAATTCGTTGGGTACACAAAATGCTGAAAATAAACAAGTTTCTGTCCATATGCTATCTGCATGCCCCATATACGCGATTTCGGCCTACATCCACCGACATAACGCGGCGTTACGAGTGCTATACTACCATCTAAGGCACTCGTACGGAGTAAACCAGACACCAGTGCTGCTTTACGTCCCCGGAGATATTTTAAGTCCATTGTCGAGAACGAGAAATGCCGGATTTATTGGAACTACTCGTTCCCGACTGTCAGGCTAATCTAAGCAAACAAGCCTAACATTGACCATCAACTCAAGGTGATGTATGTCATCGAGTTCTCGGCACCTGCGGAGAAAAACATCACCTTGAAGGAGGAGGAGAAACGGACCAAATATCCGGTACGAGCTCCAAGTGATGTACCTAGGCAACTCGGTGAAAATAGTCGTCCTTATAATCGGTGTGCTCGGACGAATAAATCCTACGCCGCTCTCGGAAATGAAGAGCATACCGGCCTGCCAAAAATCAGCCGAGTGGCTGGCAGGCCAAATGCAGAAGGCGGTCAGTCTGGGTTATCTCCGTCTGCTTAGGGCACACGATTCTGGTATCTACAGTCACTAACCCTGCGGGATGTGGGGAGTAGCTGTAGTTGATGCGCTGGCGCAACTTCCGTGCGGCGTCGGAGACCACGGGAGGACTGTCCGGCATCGGGAAACCGAAAAAAAAAAAATAATAATATGGGGTGCAAGGCCGGCAACCTCCGCGTTGGTGCACCCTGCACAAGCAGAGGTAACTCTGCCTGACTAATGTCAGCCGGGGGTACCAAGGCTAACCACTTGGTACCCCTTCTACTTTGGGTTCCAGATGACCTTAGAAGAAGAGCCCTTCACGATCGACCCCAAGCGGATGGGGGTCAGAGACAGGCGGAGGGGCATCACCGGATAGTCTCAACAACGACGACATTGGCATTGTACACGGATTGCATGTACTTTAGTGCGAAATGCATCCAGAATATCGCGCCTTCTCTGAACAACACCTGAGAGATCAAGTATCCTTCTTGCGCAGGACAGGTTATGTAAGGGCACCCCGTCAGCTGGAAGAACTGCCAGCCGCAGTCCCACCGCGGCAATTACCAGCTGATGGGGAACATCCCTTAGAGTTCACGATGTTGACTTAAGGACGAGAGTTAGCCTTAACACCAGGGCTAACCTAAAGCCACAAGACCTGGCTAGAATGGACGCGGTATTCGATGAGGAAATTCCGGAAGATGCAGACATCTGGCAAATCAACTGTGCCGTGTACAACGCCGCGAAGCAACTCGTCCCCAGTGAAAGGTCAACCAATCACGGGGTCGAGAAAGCTAAGCGGCGTGCACAAAAAGTCGAGGGCAAGATATAGTCGGCCAGGCAACAAGCTTCTCGGATCCAGAGTGTGGTGGAATATAGAACGACTGGTAGAGTTTTTACTCCCACAATCCGGTGAATAGCAGCCGGATTAAGACGTCAACACCATACCCTAAATCTGACAGTGATACTTACCATCAAGTAGCACTGTCTAGATAGGATCCGAGCGCTCATGGCGATAAAGAAAACGTTGAAGAAGCGGGTAGGATTATAGAACAAAACAATTTGTTCCATTCGAATCCTTTCCGCCTCTTTCAAGAGCCACAGCGTGTTGTAGATAATCCGCCGACTGTAGAAGATGTCGAAACCTTCTGAAAGGGAATCTACCAAACGACGCAATTGCACACTTCGAGGCTCTGTGCCACAGATATCTTGAAGAGCCAGAAGAAATGTGCCCGGCAATCTGTACGGAGGAAGTCCAACAAGCACTTGTTGGTACCAAGAACTTCGCCACCCCTGGCCCAGACGGCATTAACAACTGATGGTGGAAGAAATTTCCTTCCACTCACCGCCGTTTGGCGCGAGTTTTCAACTAATGGTTGAACGAGGGCAGCAGATTCTGGACTGGTGCGTCGAGGGACGTACTGTGCTTATCCCTAAAAAGGGTGATCTTTCCGACATGAGGAATTATAGGCCGATCACTTGCCTCAACTCCTGCTACAAGATATTTACACGTATCTTGTATGCTAGGACACTGAGGTCTGTTGATCCGGTCTTCCAGTAGATACACGAACGGCGTGGTGCCAAAAAGGGCATCGCAGGTTGCAAGGACAGTCTGCTGATAGACTGCTGTATTACACAGGATTCTGTGCAATACAGGCGGAATCTGTCGATGGCCTGGATTGATTACCGCAAGGCATTTGATACAACATCGCACGAGCTATTGTTGCACTTGCTCGAATGTCTTGCGGTACCAGCACCACTAGTGAGATGCATAGAACAGCTGCTGCCACTCTGGAAGACTCGTTTCACCATAACATCAGGTGCACAGCGAGTCACGACAGAGAAGGTGCCATTTAGGAGAGGAGTTTTCCAGGGTGATTCCCTGAGTCCTCTCCTCTTCTGCATCTCACTGCTACCGTTGTCTGCTGGGCTCCGCCAAACCCGCGGATTTCAATGTGGACTACCCAGCGACCGGAGGCATAAGGTCACCCATCTATTTTATATGGATGACCTTAAACTTTATGCCTCCGGAGAGCGCGAACTACAAAACGCTCTTAGGGTGGTCGAAGAATATACGCGGGCAATTGGTATGGAGTTCGGGTTGGACAAATGTGCAGTCGTCCACCTCAAGAGAGGACGATGCTGGGAATTTCCTGAAGATGCGCAGCTCGCATACGGAAGCATCCTAAGACATCTGGATGCCGGAGAAACCTATATATACCTAGGTGTGCAACAAAGGCACATCCAGAATGTAACACAAATAAAGGATTCTCTCCGCGGCAAGTACAGACACCGTCTCCGAAAGATTTGGTCTTCCGAACTTTCGGGGAAGAACAAGGTGTCCGAATCTAATATGCTTGCCGTTCCGGTTCTGCTCTACTCCTTCGGAGTAGTAAGGTGGACAGTAGGTGAGCTGCGCCAATTAGACAGAGATACCCGCAAGATGATGAATATTCACAGAAGTATTCATCCTAGATCGTCCGTTCCTCGTGTGTACCTCCCACGTCAACGGGGGCCGAGGACTCTTGAGCCTGGAGTGTACGCATGGCAGAGTAATACTGAGTATGGCATGTAACATCCTCAGGAGCTCACATCCCCTCTTGCGGTTCGTAAAACATCACGAAACTGTAGGAGTGGGAGCAGGATTGTTCAAGGCAGCAGAAAGAGCCGCAGATGAACTCGGTCTCGCATTTGACATCAGGCGAGGAGGCTGGCGAGGTGCCGATGTAGAGTCAGTCACCGAAATTCAGCCAAATCGTCTGAAATCCCGAATTAGAGCTGCCGAACAGGAAAATCTGTTTCGGCAACACGTCGATAAACCCCAGCATGGTGTCTTCTATAAGAACATAGAAACGCTGGGTTTATCGACCAGGCTGACATTCGCCTTTCTAAGGTTAGCCGGGCTTAAGTCAGAGACCGAGGGATTCATAATGGCCTGCCAAGATGGTGTTATCAACACCTTGGTTTACTGTAGCCGCGTGTGGCGTGTAGAGGTTCCTGATATCAACTGCAGGACCTGCCATCAGGCGCCGAAATCGCTCATGCACTTACTATCTGCATGTCCCATATAGGTGATTTCGGCTTACATGCACCGACATAACGCGGCTTTACGAGTGCTATACTACCATCTAAGGCACTCGTATGGGGTAGACCAGACACCAGTGCTGCCTTATGTCCCCGGAGATATTCAGTCCGTTGTCGAAAACGAGAAATGCCGGATTTACTGGACCCACTCGTTCCCGACGTTCAGGCTAATTCAAGCCAACAAACCTGACATAGTCCTCTTCGACCATCAACTCAAGGTTATGTATGTCATCGAGTTCTCGGCACCTGCGGAGAAAAACATCACCTTGAAAGAGAAGGAGAAACGGACTAATTACCACGATCTCCGGTACGAGCACCAAGTGTTGTACCCAGGCCACTCGGTAAAAATGGTCGTCCTTATAATCGGTGTACTCGGAGGGATAAAGCCTACGCTGCTCTCGGAACTGAAGATCATACCGGTCTGCCAAAAATCAGCTGAGTGGCTGGCAGGCCAAATGCAGAAGGCGGTCATTCTGGGTTCTCTCCGTCTGTTTAGGGCACATGATTCTGGTATCTACAGTCACTAACCCTGCGGGATGTGGATAGTGGCTGTAGTTAATGCGCCGGCGCGACTCCCGTGAGGCGTCGGGGGCCATGTGAGGACTGTCCGGCATCGGATAATCCGAAAAAAAAAAATGTTTATTAACAGTACGAAACAATAACTACAAAATAATAGTTACATAATTTAAGAAAAAAGAAAGACAAAAACAATTTTTCAAATATTATTTTCCAGTATTTGTAAAATCAATAATGTTTAAGTAATTAATATACGTATGAATTAAGGGCAACAAATAAGCCTCACAGAAAACTGTGTGTGTGTGTTAATATATAATTACACTATGTACATAAAAAATTAAGATTTTTCAATATTATACACAGAAAGAAAAATTATTTACAATGTATAGGGGAGAAAGTATACTAAAAGAAAAACATTTAAAGTAATATTGTAAGATAATAGAAGAATAAGTATGTGAAAAGGGTTTTGTTTACAAATTTTATATAGACTGACGAAAATATATGTGTGTGTTTAATATATGTTCATATATATTTCGTTTATATGAATTATATGAATAATTCCTGAAATTTGAAGGTATCGTGATAGATATACGAGGCGCGAGGTAAGTGAAATATTTAGTACCAATGGATGTTTTTGCTCTATGTGTTTTCATATTTTGTGCTACATTTCTTCTAGTGTTGTAGTAATGTATAAATGAGCGCTATTTAAATATTTGTATTGGTGTATTAATAGTTGCTGACAGAACGTTTGTCTGATATTCAATAAATCAGTTTCTTGATAAAGTAAGTGCGTGGGGTAATAATAATCTTTCCTTTGTACAATTTTGATAAACAATTTGCATTTTCAACAAGTCGGGGGTCTCCTCAGTATGCCCAACTTATGAAATAATGGTTGGACCTAAGATTTCGTGGGGGATGGATTGGTAGGAGAGATACTAAGACCTACCAACAAGATCTCCAGTTTTAACGCCGCTGGATTTCTTCCTTTGGGTCCAAGTTTTCAAAATTCAAACAAAGAGTATTCAAAAACTCTGAATCAGCATTACCCAGGACGAAGACGGAACACCCGTAAAACATTCGAAAAATCCTGGGAACTGTTCCCAAATAGGTTATATTATTGCATGGCTAATAAAAGAGATCATTTTGAACATTTTGATATATTCCGAGAAGCATGTTTACACCTTATTATTATTATTATTATTACATAGTTTCTGGCTTTATTTTGTGAACATTTGTGCTAATTTAATATATTTTTTTAAATACTACATTATTTTTATACCCTTCCAAACAATGTATCACAAAGTAGGAGATGCTATCTGAAATTTTCAAGTTGAGGTAACTAAGAGAGGATGGGGAACACTGTATATCAACTTCCTCTGGGATAACTATATCGATATATTTTTAATCAAAAGATGACATTTGATTTAGATCGAGGATATTCAGAGTGGCTCGTTTTAAAATAAAGGCACTGCATAAAACGAATTTTAAAATTAGTTTACAAAAATCAATATGCAATGAACGGCTAATGTATGGAACAAATTCATTACAATTGAAACAGGCTCTTTTTGAAAATCCTCAGATAGGTCGTATATATTTTATAAAATTATATATATTTATATCAAATTCAATTTCCGACTATCATTTGTTCTCGAGTAATGACGTTGTCGAAATTTTTTTTTAAATGGCAACCCTGTATTTCTTTTTTGATTTTGATAGATCCTTTAATTAGAACATAAAAGCCTACACCTACATCTACATAAGAAAATTTTCGAGCAAAAGATAATTGCAAATTAGAAAATCAAAACTACATAGCTTTTTAATTTATGTAAAAACACAAAACAGAAATTTTTACAAACTGGATGTAGAAAATATCAATAAAAATATGACAATATGCTACAACAGAATAATACAATAATAAAAGTTAATGATTAAAACAGTAAAATGTAATACAAAAACAAAAAAAAAATAGTTAACTATTAAAATGAAATTGTTAACAAAAAAATAAATAAAAACTCTCTTGCTAAGGAAATAAAATTATTCAATAAGGTGTTCGAACTACCTCATGTTTTTATTATCAAGTAAATTCTCTGTTGCTAAGCAACTAAAATTATCAGATTTAATTTATCGAAATGCATTATGTTTTTGTATATTATCAGGTAATTTATAAATCAATCATTTACAAAGGAGTTAGTTTTATACCAAATACTATTCAACGTATTAGTTTTACAAAATACTCTTAAAATATAATTAATATGGAACATTATCAATGGGAAAATATCCAGGAGGACCTATCAACCGACCCACCGTTAGTAAGATTGAGTGTAAATTTAAAAAACTGGACATGTTAAAGACATTCCAAAACTGGCCGGTCAAAAGTTAGTGAATATAAGATGATTGACATTTTATTAAGTATAGAGGAGAGCCCTCATAGTACTTCTCGAGTAGTTTCAGTAGAAAATTAAGATTATTGTAGGAGAGAAGATCCTCATTGGATGGTTGAGGCACATATTCAAAAACCCGCAGATATTAAATGTGTGGACAGGAATAGCTAACAATTAAATATAAGGTCCTTTCTTCTTTGAAGGAACTCTTACAGGGGAAAGATGTTTGGAGATTTTTCAAAAAGACTTTGTACGTACACTTGCAGAAATTTTCCCACATGAAGATGATCCTGACCTTTAAGATAATACTATCTGGTATCAGCAAGACACGCACTTTGCGTGTCATGGTCAAGATTTTCTGGACAACTGAATTCCTGAAATGTGGTTTTTCAGGCGAAGACCGATATAATGGACCTCAGGGTTTCTAGATCTTACACCCCTTGATTATTTTTTAAGATTATTTAATGTTAAAGTTTATATCAACATACCACAACATTTAAAGGATTTAGAAGATCGGGTTAAATGCGTAGAATTAGTCATTCAAAATGTACAAGAAAAATGTGTAAAAAAAAGCTTGTCTTATTGTCAAGAAACCGGTGGATGACAGTTCGAATAATTAATTTAATTATTTTGTTTGCTTAGCAACAGAGTTTTTGATTTATTTTCTATTAATAATAAAATTTAGGTTTTCTAATAGTCCAAGAGCTGGCGTCCAAAATGTGCAAGAGTTTTCTCAAAGCTAATTTTTTTGAAATTAGGTTACTTTTTAGTGATGGAAAATAATTGTAGAGTCAGCATTTCCTGTACCGGGACACCTGGCGCTGGGACGCTCGCAAAGGTGTAATATTCATTAACGTCTCTAAACTGTTTTCTCAAAGCTCAAAATTTATAGAGAACGAGCAAATATAATATAAAACAAGAATCCAACAGTCAGACAGCAAAATATAGGGACACGTGGCGTCAGCGCTACTTCATACCTGTCAAAAAAATGACGTGTGTTAAAGTGATTTCTCAAAGCTGAAATTCTCCAAAACTTTAATTAAAACTATAAAGTTAATAAAGGAGACAGTCAGACTCATTTATGATAGGACCACGTCAGTCAGCAGTCGATAGATGTGAGAACGGTAACTGCGCACATTACGCCTTTTCTCAATACATATCATTTATTTTATATAAAAAAATAATTTTAATTGTTTCTTAATAATTGTAATTGTTATATATCAGTTATTATATAGATATCAGTTATTTTATACAAGAAAAAATAATTTTAATTTTTATAACAGAAGAAAAAAGAATCATTGATTCATTGAAAAAAAAAACATCTAATCGTCAGAATCATTGCCGTCGTCGTGTTCTTCACCACTATCTTCATTAGAATAAAACGCGATTGCACCATATTCTTTGGCGTAATCAGTGGTGGTTGATTCCGAATCTGTATACAAATCAAAAAGTCAGCGTTAAGCAATACATTACATTAATAAGTAAGGTTTTGAATCACATTTGCGAGTCGACTGGCAAAAATTACCTGCAGGTGTATCATCCGGTTGAATCAAAACGTCAGAAATGAAATTAGGTAGCTGATCGTCTTCGTACCAACTGAAATCATATCGGCCATCGATCAACTGCCAACCGTTTTACTCTGGAATCATTGTATTGGGCACTTTTCCATCAGCATTACTCCAATCAGCATGACTCCAATTCTCTTCTTTAGCAAAGAGTAGTTTATTCTTTGTTTTTAGTTAGAGAATAAATAATAAAATTAAATACAGAAAATTCACTCGGTCAAAGAAGACTGGCAGTCGGCGCTCTATATAAAAACGATAAAACGTAAACATCATAGCCACGACAACACTTGTACTCCGCCGGCCGGTATTACTTTGATTTTTTGTTATCATACAGCACGCTTACCGATAGGCGGGCAGGTGCGGACTTATTTGGAGTGCGTGCTTTTGATTAAAATTTAAATTTAATTATTTAGAAACTACAACCGACTTGCGGCAAGTCAGCGCCCCCAAGATTCAGCGCCCCAGGTGACCGCCTGGCTCGCCTGCCCATCGGGCCGGCCCTGATAACCCACATTCCATTGAGTTATAAAATAAACAATATTGAGAAAAGGCGTACTAATGCGCGCAGTTACCGTTCTCACATTTATCGACGGCTGACTGACGTGGTCCTATCATAAATGAGTCTGACTGTCTCCTTTATTAACTTTAAGTCTTAATTAATGTTTTGGAGAATTTCAGCTTTGAAAAATCACTTTAACACACGTCATTTTTTTGACAGGTATGAAATAGCGCTGACGCCACGTGTCCCTATATTTTGCTGTCTGACTGTTGGATTCTTGTTTTATATTATATTTGCTCGTTATCTATAAATGTTGAGCTTTGAGAAAACAGTTTAGAGACGTTAATTAATATTACACCTTTGCGAGCGTCCCAGCGCCAGGTGTCCCGGTACCGGAAGTACTGACTCTACAGTTACTTTCCATCACTAAAAAGTAACCTAATCTCAAAAAACTAGCTTTGAGAAAACTCTTGCACATTTTGGACACCAGCTTTCCTACTATAATTTTCAATTGTCTTCTGCTCGATAATTTCCAGACATTAAGTGTTAAAATTTTTATTGTCATTTTGACAAATAAAGGACGTACCAAACTCAGGAAAAAATACGCAATTGCCGTTTAAAAAATGTCTCATACTCGAACACAAACGATGGCTGGAAATTCATTTTGATATAAAAATCTGTATTATTAAAACATAAAATAGACCTGTGAGATCATTTTTCCCAATGTTTTTTCAATTTTAAAGAATTTCTTCTATATTGTATTAATATATTAATGGTTATTAATTTCTAATATGGAATACATCTGAAAGGAAATATAAGGGAAATATTTAAGATCTGAAGTTTATTTAAAATTTATTTGTAACATAAAAAACGTCGGCTACTTTGATCTTTTTACCACCGTCAAAGAAGCCATCGTTTTTCATACTGCAAATAAGTTTGAAATCAACTTTAACACGTAGGATTTCGATGCGGATTGTCCACACTCCTATGTGCATTTAATTAAAAACTCAGTGATTGTGTTTGCCCTCAGGGCAGTAATATATTAAAAAATTGTATAAACACGTAAAGTTGTGTAAATCTACAAAATTATCATGTAAATAAATTCACTAGCAGTGTCAGCATTGATTATTTTAACGAGAATGAGTTGTATCGTATACAATTTAATTATGCTTCAAGTTGTTTATGTTTAATTGGTTTTCTATTATGTTGTAATATAAACGGAGGTAGTTAGTTAGGTATAATGACAAATTAATGTTAAACTCCAATCAAATACATGTGAGTGATACGGAATTTAATTTAGTCAGGTCAATGTAGATAATTACATGTTTCATGTTAATACCAAAAGCCCAGAGAAAAATTGTGTCATAGTTAACCTGTGACATAGAAAATAGGTCTCAATACTTATATAGAGACCATATGAATAAATAAGGGCACTACGAAATACGAAGTCTTACTGCTCCTTCTCCTTCGCCACAAATCCTGTGTTCTGAATTTTGCGAAAAATTGCGTTCTGAAACTAAAGAATTTAATATAGTTAAAGTAGTTACGTGTCACTCGATTAAATGTTGGAACTGACGACCACCAGCTTCCATACAATAACAAATATTTTGCTCAAAACGTCGTCACACATTCTGAAGCATTTGTGGAGTGATTTAACGGCATTCGTTTATTATACATTGAGTTGCGTAAATTTTATTTATTAAGTAACCACACAAAAATAAATCTAACAGAGATAAATCTGGCGACCGTGGGGGCCATTTAGTATCACCCCTTCTTCCAATCCATTGATCTGGAAACATCTCCTTCAAATATTGTTGAACAGGCAGTGCATAAAACGGAAGGGCTACGTCCTATTGGAATACTAACTAATCCTCGAGCATTACGCTCATATCAGTTAACATTGAGTCAATATTGTTTTATAGCAATTGTAAATACATCACTCCAGTTAAATTACCAAGTGAGAAAAAAGGGCCTACGACACCTACGAAATGGTTCCCACAACTGCCAGCTACAACTATGACGGTTGATTATACCATTTACGAAAAAAGAGCACTCGTCGGAAAAACAGACGTTAAAAAGGATATTTGGATTATTAACACCACGTTCACTTACGAGTATAACGTCACAAAATTTCAAACAGCGATTAGTCGTTTTCGTTGAGTTCCTGTAGTAACTGAATTTAGGATGGATAGAACTTGTCATGTTTTACAACCCGTCCAACTGGTTCGGTTGATACCAGGCACAGCATCCAATTGCCTCATACTAAACGTTGGAGCAACAGCAACGTGGCCTATAACAGCTACTTCTACCGGTTCATTTCTTTCCGTGTTTTCAGCATTTCGCTTTTTATTGGCTACATACCCGGTCTTCCGAAATTTTTCCACTAACTTCAAGACATACTTTCTATTGATTTGCTTATCTGCATGTTGTTGATTAAACAACTGGACTGTTCTTTTATCACGTTCACTTTTTCCAAAGAAAAGTGCAATAATTTCAACCATTTCTGCAATCGAGTAAACCATAATTTTCAATGTGCAAGCAAAATGAATACTATTAAATTAGTCCTGCAGTGGGTTGGAACTTTTGATGTGAAGATAACACTGACGTAGTTTCTCAAGAAACACCAAAACACCATATACTGCACTCGACGTGCGTTTTGCCAACGAAATTGGCATCATCTAGAGATGATTTTTACACTTTGTGATTTCCAAGCTTTCAAATGCATCCAGCTGTCTAGTATTCCTAATTAAACTTAAATTGCTAATATCTATTTTATAGTTGTTCTCCAACGCATATCGGGCAACACTAGACATATGTTTTACCATATTTGAGATGGGCCATAATATGCTCTATGAATCTAGTTTGAGTTAATCGTCTAGTTTGTCCAACATACCTTTGATTACAGTCGTTGCAGCTAATTTCGTAAATCCCAGACTTTTCGTTTGTATCAAATTTGTCTTTGGGATTGCCTAAAAGTTGTTGTAGTTTATTTCCCGATGAATGAACCACTGCCATACCTTTATTTTTAAAAATCTTACCAATACACGGGTAGGTAGAGGATAGAATGGAATCGATACAAATTATGGATTTTTTGTTTCACTTTGAAAAGTCGAGGAATTTCGAAGTCTCTTTATATTTTCGTTTCCTAATTATTTTGTAAATTAAACTTACAAATATCCAGTACTAGCAGCTATATCCTTTATCAATGTCTTTTCATTTTATATTATATGCCTATTGAGGGGAAAGATTAATAGATGATGAACTAGAAAATTCAGGCTCGTAATTTTGTGCTGATTACAATAAGTCTTTAGGGATATGCCTTAGAGTACCTTTTATATATATATGTCAAATTCTGACTTATTTTCACTATCTCTAATTACAGATACATCTAAAAATGGTAGTTATCCAGAGTTCTCAATGTGATATGTGAATTTAGCTAATGAGAAACAAAGTTGTCAATATCAGCGACTTTTGTATCGAACACTGCTAAAATATCATCCACACAAAGCCAAACCCTGAGGAAATAATCGAATTCCTTTTTTGGTTCTGTCTCCAATCTGTTTATACCCATTGCTGTCCTTTCATGTTCTTCGAAGAAATTATTGTTGAATTAAAAGCAATTTTGTTTCATACAAAGTTTAGTGAGTTGAGGATATACTTTTACTACATCTTAACTGAGATTGCTTGACTCGAGTAGATCCTTAAGTTAGTCCAAGGTCTGTGTTCATGGAACACTTGGAAAAAATTAACAAACGTCAAAGAAGATCAAAATTTCACCTTCTTGAAATTGAATATTTTTCATCTTATTATTGAAGTCATTAAAATTAATCACAGACAAACAAGTGGTGCAATAGATAAACTTTCAAACTCCTCTGTTAACTATTTTGATAAGTTGTAAGTAGGCGATCTATTGCTGAAACAATAGGATGCACCGACTTTCCTGGTTTATGTATCTTAGGCAAGCAGTGCAACCTAGGTACACTTCGGTTAGACTAGATACTAAATAGTCTTGCTTTAAGAATGTCAGCTAACTGTTCTGTCGTTTATTACTTTCAGTGTGAACAAGATAAAACAAAGCAAAAACATAAAAACATTAAGAAGCGTATACTGAGAAAACATTTAATTTTTATTGAGTTTAAAACGCAATATCTCGCAAATTATTAATCCAAATTTAAAAAGTATGATACAGTTGTAAGAGAAATTTAACATCTTTAAAACAATGTCCTACTTGCCCCCATTGCCATTTTAAACTTCAAGAGTGGATTTGTAACCTACTAACTTGATTCTCCATTTTTTTAACTAAACTACTTTGTTGTTATAAGAAAATATTAGACAAGTCCTTTGGAAATGTCCATCAGATATGCCTGAACAGGTGGACTAGTTCGACATACGAAGAAAAGTAGAATGCACATGCACAGTAAATCCCGTAACCAAAGCTTGTAAAATGTCTGCAGGGTTGCCAAAATGTGCAATTTATACCACATTCAAGGAAATGTATCTCTTTCTTGACAATAAAACTAAAAGAATTATTGGATAAATATATGATAACTGACAATAATTGTAATTAATCAGGTAATCATGTTATAAGTTATTTAATATTAAAAGTCATTACCATCAATAATTTAAATAAACTCCTGAAAGAGAGTAGCCACTTATGACAATTTGGCCACACTTGTTAATATTTCAAACTAACGACTAAGGGCTAATACACATATACGATTTTTTTAATAGTACTAATTGGTTGTATCAATTGCTGTCCTCAATATATTTTTATTTTTAAGGTTAGGTCTAACTTTTTCGCCTAGTTCAGACACGTCCGTGGCAATGTATCTAAATTTTACTTCTCCACGAAATCTCTAGAATATATTATTTAAGTATTTGGTTTTGCGCAAATGAAATCAGTAGTCACACTAATATCGACGGTGTATCGTACACATGTGGTATGTGCATTTTTTGCAAAAATGAGTTAAATACACCAAACAAATGCAGCTGACTGCACTTCTTTTAACTCATGTTCGCCAAAAATAAAGTTACCACATGTGTTATCTACACCATCGATATCACTTGTAATAGCCTTTACATAAAGAAATGATACACTACTCTTTTTTTATAAAACAAATCGTTACAATGAAAGTTGGTTGGTTACGTATCTGAGAAAAAATATTAAATTTGGCCCACATAATGTCCTGAAGAAACATAGTTCAGTGATAATGAAGTTCAGTCCTTTCCATTAGTTCATTGGTGAATATGTAGTAGACTCAAATTATCAACAAAACCAGGAAGGTATGCCTCATGAGTTAGAAAGTTTCCATGAGAAAAAAAAAAACAGCTGCCAATTACTTGGGGATCAGAACTTCCTCACCGTAGTAAAACTCTATGTGTGGTGGAGTAATTTTTGACCTTTCAAAAAAGTCACATTGGTGGAATGCCACTAATATTTTTTTAGACATTTAAAATTTTAAGAAGTGTCAATCCAAACTCAAATTATATAGTGTCAAAATGTTTAGAAAATTTTAATTTATAGCTTTATTTAAACATTTGAACACAATATTACAATGGGTTTGTATAACAGATCTGATTTATAATCTTATATCACGAATAAATTTTTTTTGTAAAGTCGGAAATAGAAATTTTTGAGTCCGGTAGAAACCGTTCCATGGGACCGATTTTTTCTCATTAACGAACTCAATTTTTCCTTGACTTCTAGACTGAGTATACCAAATTTGAAATCTTTATCTCAGAAACTGTGGCTGCTATCGCGAACCCCCCCACACACACGCGCACACACACACGCACACGCGCACGCACGCACGCACTCACGCACGCACGCACGCACGCACGCCCACACACACACAGAGAAAGTTTTTTCTCTGAAATTTTTTGTATCCTCATAATTCGTCGAGATTCGTCCAGAAATGCAATAAAAATTTTCAAAAATTTTTTTTACGAATGCATACCTTCCTCACTTTGAGGGGTGAGGAAGTAATATAAAATAATTTAGGTAAAAAAATTTAAGTCTGAACGTTTTATTCTACCAAAAAAAAAACGAAAACCCTGAGAGCTGAAGAAAATTCGTGAGGTTTGTCTAACATGACTCGATATCACATAATAAATTCAAAAGCCTATTTATAGATTTAATTTCCGGTTTTCATTTTTTTTCATCTTTAATTTCAGTATAGTGCACGTTCATGTAGTGTAATTAAGAAATATTATTATAAAAAATATAAATGGAAATGAATAACAGACCACAAGGTTCGGCAAGCTTTTATTCTTATCTGCTTTTTGATAAGAATGGTAGTAGCTTTGATGAAAATTATGCGATACTCTGGGTATAAGTCGGGTCAACTAGAAAAAAAACCTTACCATAAACTTAAAATTAAAAATCATTTTATTTACAGGACCGACAGAATTTGGTGGAGAGGAGAAGGAGTTGCTATTTTGGTGAAGAAGGACGTCCGACATATTCCAACCACGTCCATAAACTATAACATCGAAAATGCGACTCCAACTTGGAGTTGGCCGCCTATAATCCACACTTGAACCGAATTACCAAACAGGACTTAAATCTTTTATTTAGCAATAATAAAGTAATTCTTGCAGGGGACCTATATGCCAAGCATATCTTCTGGAAGAATAGACGGGGCAACACCAACGGTACCATCGTGCAAGACTAAGAGAAGGTATTGCGGTTTTGTCGACGAATATTCCTACCCACTATCCTGAAAATAACGTAACTCCTACCTATATAACTATCACACTTAATAAAAATAATTTTTTTCGATATCAACTCGGTGTCCAGGCAAGAACTAAGCTCGGATCATAACCCTGTAACTTTTAGCCTTATCAATGTCGACCGAAATAAGCTCACAAAAATCTCCTATAATTATAAAACTACAAATTGTGTCAATTACAAACGAATATTAAATGATATTACTATAATTAATTCAAATGTTAATTCAAAAGAACAACTAGATAATGAATCGAACAACAAAACAAAATAAAATAGGCCCAAAAATTAAATAATTCCCGACAATATTAAAAATCCCATAAAATTTAAGAATGAAATACACAGAAAGGGGCAAAGGAAATAAAAGGAGAATTGACAAGAAAAGGCTAAAAGACTTACAGGGTACAATCAAACAAAAAATAACGAACCATCGCAATACAGAATGGAATGAATTTGTAGCCAAGCTCACAGTAAAGGATATTTCTTTCTGGACAATGTCTAAATTGCTTAAGCGGGACAATCAGCAGATCCCCGTATTAATTTCAAACAACCAAGTTATGCTAAATGACAGAGAGAAAGCTAATGCCGTGGCTGGCTACCTTTTTCAAATGTATAATTCAGGACCAACGAAACCGAGTACCAGGTTGAATATACCAATGCAAATATACCAAATATCCCTATTTCTGTCCCTATCCCACCCCACAAACTTTTCAAATTAATAACCTCCCCTTCAGCACTATAAAATATTATTAAAATTCTGCCTAACTTTAAAACTCCTGGCCCAGATACAATTCCCAACCTCCTCTATAAAAAACTTCCAAAAAAGACCCTTGTCCAAATTACCCACATAATTAATTCGTCATTCAGAGTACAATATTTCACACATACACACACACACACACGCACGCACGCACGCACGCACGCCCGCACGCACGCACGCACACACACAAAATTAGAAAATAATAATGTAGTAATTTTCATGTTACAGAGTCTAAGTCCAGAATCCAAAAATACGCAATGAAAGTGTTACCCTTGAAAATAAAATCGATGGGTCCGAGCGTTTTTTCGTAAAAGGGCCTAAATACAAAAAACTACTTGCTTCATTTTTGGTGGTACACCCTGTATATTAGGCAGACGAAATCCGTTGAAACTAATACTTTTCATTAACTTGTAGATGATAAAATTTCTAGGTAGGATCTGATCAAAATATGGAGAGGCGAATAATATGGCGAAACTGAAACGAAAAGGAAATGGGAAAAATGTCCAGAAGACATCACTTACTTGATTAAAAAACCTGAGCAGTTCTGTGAATCAAACAATCCTGTGATTTACCTGTCGCATAAAGATCCATGACTTCTGAGAAAATTATATAAAAACACGCGGGCACATCTTTTTTTTATTTAATTCTCATTTTATTGTATTTTATTAAATACTCTACCTTTAATTCCTCATTTGAGAAATAGTAGCAGCTTCTTTTTTAGAGTGTCAGTGTTTGAAAATAGATCTATGCCTAAGATAAAATTATCTATTAAGATAATCTAAAGGAAATTTAATTGAATTTTCGCAAAACATACGTCAGGATATTCACCTCGTTATTTTCGACAACTTTATTTCAACAATGTCGCTATAAATTCACAGTATTGCAGGGACTAAACATCTGTTACAGTGACTTGGCTAATTTCTCATTTCAACTTCTACCCGGGTGGTCTGGACTGATTTTCAGGGTAAATAAATTCACATTGTGCATCACACTTTATATATAAGCCCGTCTATTTATCAACATCGTTTGCTGGGAAGTTCTTCCCTTGGAGATTGATACAGCTATATGTTGTGTTTGAATAATTAATATCTACTCCAAATGTAAAGACATTATGCTTAATTAATAATATTTATATTGAGGAGAGACGAGGAAACCTCGTAACGGTTAAATTATTAATAGAAGAGAAATAGGTGAAATGGAAATGATTCTGGGCGACTGCCAAAAATGCGAATAGTTGTTAACTGGAGACACAAACAATTATCGTCTATGCCAATCTTGTTAAAAATGTTGGCTTTTATTGAAAGAATAACAGTTTTGAGCTAAATCAGATATCAGAATTAGAAAACATTAGATGTTTTAATTCTCATAAACCCCGCAAATTCACTGTTACTGTGGGAAAGAATTTAATTGTTGGGTGGCATTTACCTCAAACATTAGACCAATAGGGAACTTGCAAATTTTTTTTTACTTCATAAAAATGTTCTGCAATACTAAAAAATAAGATATGCAAATTATGACGCCTTAATTCCCAATAATAAATTTGTTATAAATTATTAAAGTTTCGCGCGCGAGCGACCTGTTTCAAACAGGTTCAAAAGCGCGGGAGTAGTCGTGACATCACACCATACAATTTACAAGCGACGACGGAGATCCCAGCACTCGGCCGCTTGATTTCAGCCGTAAAAATACCAGCATCGCCATAAATTTTAAGTGTATACTTAAAATGGAAACAAAAAACCCTTACTTTAAATATTGCATTGTACCGTTGTGTAAGAATACTACAGTGAAAGTGCCAGATAAAATATTTATAATATTGCCAGAAGATAAGATTCGTCGATCAAAATGGCTAAAAGCGTGTGGAAGAAATGAAAAAGACATTTCATAGAGCAGTAGGTCTCTACATGTGTGTGAAGATCATTTTAATGTAAGTATTATTAAATACTATATGTCTATCTACTAGTTTTTCGCAGGCGGGCAATAAAATATTCCGAATTCCGAATTATTGAATTTTAATTAGGGTAGGATTAAGTAAAGAAAGAATGTGTATACAATGTTAGAAAATAAGATTAGTAGATAGAATGTAATTTAGTGATACTAAGTAAAGATAATTTCCTGGTGCGAAAGTAAACAGCTATTTATTATTATACTCTTCGCAAATACGAATACGAAGAGTATATTGCATTTGATCGGGACATTTCTAAAATCGTTAATATCGCTCGCAGAGAAAAAATCATTTCGTTCGTCATCGAATTCTGAACAACTTTCAAAATGTCAGTCTGTTCATCTGTCCGTCCGTCTGTCCGTCCGTCACATTTCTTGTAAGCACGATAACTAAAGAAAGAAAAGTCCGATCGAATCGAAACTTGGGCTATAAGTTAGTGTTAGCTAGAGGAAGAAATCCATTGTTTTTGAAAAAAATCAAATAGTAAATAAAAAAGTCGTAGGACATTTTATTTAAAAATATGAATCTACAAAGGGTTGCAATTTTCAATGTGCTACTAAAATTGAGGTAATTTTCTATAGACACCAAAATCCTGTAAAATATACTACCACAAATTTCGCCTACGCAGTCGGCATCATCAGGAGATGAAAAAAAATTGAAAATTAAATATGTGATCAATATATTAGGTATTGTAAGAATGAATCTTAGTTTATACTATAAAATATACTGCCACGCTTTCGCCAATACAGTCAGCACCATCGGGAGAGAAAATGAAATATGTAGTCAATACATTAGGTATTGTAAGAATGAAGTTTATAAAACAAACACAAAATTCTTTTCAAAAAACTGCGAAGAGTATCCTACAGAATGTGCAACAATTATATAAAAGTTAAATAACACTACTGTCTGCGAAGAGTAAAATGTTTACCTCTAGTATATATAGTATATTGCAAATACCTTTCCCTTGCCCTTTAATTTATTCTATTCAAATCTTACATTTATCTATTATGTGAATAATAACACCACACAATCACTCATTTCCCTTGCCCCAAAACATAGTACGAAAATACCTACGATAGGTAATTATACATTTGCGTAACATTTCCTTTGCAGCAAATGTCTTCTATAGAGACACTTTACGCGTGTGTACAAAAAAAAAAACACGAAAAATATAGAAGTGGCTGTTGTAAAGAATTACCCTAAATTCTTTCAAACATAATACTAAGTCTGCTAAAAATGCTTAGTTGCGACTAAGCATTTTGTAGTTATTTCTTTTTATTCCGTGATCAAGTCATAACTATTTAATGTTTATAAATTATTACTAAAGGCTAAAAAAATACGTACTTCTCTGCCTAGACTCCGCGGACCTTTCCAAGGGAAAAACTTTCACTATTTTGTATAAAAGATGCCACCATAAACATATCCACTTTAGGCAAATTATCAGATTGGCCCTTTGAAAAACCTTGATCAGTCATTTTAAAATATCTGTACAACTATAATAAGCGGTACTATAAAACACAATTATATATTTATATCAGAACAGTCACTAACAACTCAACCATAGTCTAATAACACCATATTGTACATATGTTTATATAGAATGTCATACTTTGTTAATTTGTTTGTATTATTATTTTTAAGTATTTTATGAATGAATTGATTTTTACTTTTCTGTATATATGTATATATTAATATAAATCTTACTCTGTACCCCATACAAGTTGTAAATAATCTACTTAATTGTGAATAAAGATATTAAATTGGAATTGGTAAACATCTGATTGTGTTGCTTCCCGGCGCGACGACTACCGAATATTGTATGGTGTGACGTCACAGTCAATAGTAGCTCGTTTCGGGCCACTTCAATTTTATCGCTGTTTAGATCCTTCATACTGATCGCGTGAAATTAGAAATCTTATTTTTTGTGAAGTACACGTTCTATTACAACGTTACGCTATGTTTTTTAGTATTATTTTTATTTTTAAAATTATAGGCAAGTTCCCTATTAAGCGTCGCACTGACTAAGCAGTTGAATGGGTTTAATATATTTTTTTATCTTCCGCAAATTACTTTAAGTTGAACTGATAAATTGAACAGTAAAATTATTATGTTTTGGTACAGAATTATAAGAAAATACAAAGACCCATTTTCATATAACATTTTTTTTGCTAACAGTAATGTTTGTTAAAAATACCAATTTATTTTTATCAGTATATGGCAACAGAAAAGTCTTTTTACTCTGAGCAAATTTACCTTTTAAAACGTTTTCCGATCCGTCATCGTTTATGGGACAATAAACCGTAATTCGTTCGCTGAAAAAAAAACTTGTTCGTTTGGTTCCCTATATTATCTTTAAATACAAACACCCATATATTATCTGTCTAGTACTGTTAAAATGTCGATTAGGTTTAATTACATATATTTTTCTTCCTAAATCAACTTCATTTGTAATCAACACATCATTTCATTTAACAGGAATCATTAATTAGGCCTTTGTAATTAAAACACAGTACATTAAATTGATGTGCAAATTAGACTGAGGCTATTTTTTATCTCTGAAATTCATTACCGCTGAAGTCATTGTCGGGGTTTTATAAAGGATTATTTTAAATAGTGAGATTTACACACCTTGTAAAATAAATTTCGTTTTGCTCGACTACAGTTTTTTTCAGTTATCCCCCTCGTGTAGTCTTGTATTTTGCAATTTAAATATCATCACAAAAATTCTGAGCTTATGAATTCAAATAACCACAGAGAAAGAATCAGTTGAATTACCATGAATATGAATTTTTTAATAAAGGATGTTTTGTTAAACTTTGCCAGTACAGCTGTTTGTTTGATACCACAACAAGAGTTTCATTGGACCAGTGAATAATCAACAATCTCCGAATTAATTGAAATTTTGATTCTCTTAATTTTTTTATTAGTATGGTGAATATTATTGATATGAAGCACTTGTAGTAAAGATTTTTATAAAAAATAATAAAAACAAACAGCAAATACATTTTCTCATTTTTACAAAATTTGTATTCTTTTGTCTTTGGGTAATAGGACACTGTTCTACAAAATATTTTTTAGAGTGGAATGAAAAATAATATTAACTGAAAATTTTTTGTTAATTATTATTTACTAACTTTTACAAATCTTATCACAGATCTATCTTATGTTATTTTTAATTTCAACTATTCTGTCTAGTAAAACCAAAAATAAATAAAACACAAGGTACTCACCAGTAGACACTCACTTTAAAAAACTTTAAAATATCTACCGACACGTGTTTCTGCTTGCCATAGCGTCATCAGCGTAGCCAGCACATTTAAAGAATCCAAAGTAAGGGAACTTGTAAACCTTAATGTAATAAACATTAATGGCTTCAGAGAACAGAATAATTGAAATTATATAGCGGAAATACCCCTTAGGGTCAATGAAATAATTTAAAAACAAATTGAGTTCCTCTTCTTGATAAAAGTTAAAATATAGAGTGGAATGAAAAATATTATTAACTGAAAATTTTTTGTTAATTATTATTTACTAACTTTTACAAATATTAAGAAGAGGAACTTAATTTGTTTTTAAATTATTTTTTAAATGTTTCAAGCAAAACTCTAGGCCAAAGAGAATATATTAAAAATGCTGACTCACCAAAAAGAAAATTTACATTTAAGAAATGATTCCCTCCAATTCTTTAATCTCAATATTTTTTTGCTTTTAATACTACTAGCATGAATACTATTATTTGATTCAATGTCTTTCTGCATGTAGGTAAAAGTAGTTGCTTTAATAGATAAGAATGTTCTTAATTTATCTTATATTTCCCGACGCAAACCCACCCCGTTTACAGTATTTTTTTGCTTCGTGAATTTCTTCATCAACTGCTGTTTTTTCTCTCTAATATCACCAACAAGTTACTCTTCTGCGCCTCTGCATCGTTCAGAAAGTTAAAATTCCATCTCATGCCGTTCCTTATTCTTCTGTCTCCCAGCTTGCTGTTCTGGACACCTATTCTTGAAATGTACGGAACGTGCATGTTCCTCGAGAGAACTGAATGCACACATCATATCAGCTTAGTTAGATGCCTATTCTTCTTGCCTGTGAATATGATGTGATCTTCTTCACCGTTCGCTACCCCACTTGTTAGCAGAGCACAGCTGATTTTTAGGAAGTTTAGACGTGCACGTTCGGAAATAATGTTGCACATGGTTTTGTTTACATTTATTGTAGAGTAGCTTGAAGGATTTAAAACTGATTAGTACTGATTAGTACTGATTAATAAATATCCTTCGGGTTAAAATCATACCAAATTAGATACAATTAACTTCTGCCGGTGGTTAACAGGCAAATAAATATAGTTTGATAGTAGTATTGCGATTTTGAATCCATTTTTGTCTGTTTACTATAGGTATCTAGAGATTTCGCGAACTTAAATTTTCCCCAGTTATTCTATGTATGGGTAGATTGAACTTATATATTTGTTTACAAATTTAGTTTACTTATTTTTCCCTGATAAATAGTAAATAGTGCAATATTAATATCCTAGTTGCAGGTAGAATTAGTGATTTTAGGACCACTAACAGGGACGGCTTTTGGGGTCTCTGGGTCTTAGTTAGTGCGACCTTTTGTTCACGTAAATCAAGACGTCAACGGTTAGGACTGATTAATTTGTTCACGAGAAAATACAACTTAACTAGGTTTTTTCTAACATTCTATTTTCACCAATTTTTAGATTTGTTTCAATTAAATTTGTTTATTAAACGATATACCATGGCAAGGCAGATAAACTTAAGAAGTACAGAGCGTTTCAGACATCAGAAATTAATAGGCTAAGTGAAATCCATGAAATTTCTCATCGAGCTTCAACTGATAAGCGATATCATAATGTTTTTAAAGCTAGATTTTCACAGTTAGAAAATATAAAAAGTGAGTTCGATAAAAACTATAATGGCATTCTGAGTATCTTAGCGGTTGACAGAGATTCAGATTTAAATGATAAACATAAGATTTTAGTGAATTTCGAAAAACAGTATTATGATAAAATAACTTCATATTAAGACATTTTTGATGAAAATAAGAAAGAAAAATCGGCGCATAATGCTTCTGTAGTTGTGCCTAGCCACGTTAATCTTCCTAAGATTAAGCTGGCCAAATTTTCAAGAGATATCAAAGCTTTTCCCTCCTTTTTACAAATTTATAACGCTTTAGTTCATCATAATGATAGTTTGTCGGAAATCGAAACGTTTAATTATTTATTGTCCTCGCTAAAGGGGCAATCCCTTAGTACGGCTCAATATTTGTCAATTAGCTAGCAATTATCGGGTTGTTTATGATATCCTTGTAAAAAGATACCCGAATAAGCTACTGCTAGCTATTGCCTATTTTTCGGAATTAGAAAATGCTTCTAAAATTTCGTCAGAAAGTGTAATTGAACTGCGTCGACTTTTGGATGTTTATCAGGAGAACTTACCTTCGCACTCTGAAATTTCCAGTAGAACATTGAGGGTTTATTATCAGTTACATGCTCATGAAACGTCTTGATAGTGCCATAGTTACACGTTTCGAGTTACGTTATAATAGTACAGAAATAACCTCATACGATAGTTTGATAGATTTCTTACAAAACTACTGCGTGACTTTGGAGTAAATTGTTCAGTTGTCTCCTAAAATGAAGGGGAAGCTGGTAGAGGCTGTTAAGTCACCACGTCTAGTAGTCAACCGGTCACAACAGAGATCGGCCTTTTGTTTTACCACTTCGAGACCTACTCAAAGTTTAGATTGTTGCTTGTGTAAATCGCCGCATTTAATTCAAAAATGTCCACAGTTTATAGAGAAAAATCCGCAGGAACGTTACTTTTCACTTAGTAAAAGAGTTTTGACTATGTTTTATTTGTTTAAGCTCTTCACATAATATTAGAAATTGTAATACAACGTCGAAATGTAGAACATGTAGAAATAAACATGTTACACTTTCTCAAAAATTCGGAGCCACCAGCTTCTAGTATATCGAAACTAGAATCAACTGGTCAAACGTGTAATGTCAGCGACGCTGACGCGTTACTGCCCGCGAACCACAGCGCTACACCTAGCACATCCTTTAGTTCTCTATCAACTTTTGTACGTACTAAAAATTGAATTTTCTTATCTACCGTTTTAATACCACTTAAAAATAGTAGAGGTTGCTAGATAGTGGTGCACAACTTAGTTTTATTTCGCAAGAATGCTCTCAGAGATTAGGAATACATCAATTTAATACGTCTATATCCATTCAAGCATTATGTCAAACACAATTGGTCTCTCAAGCATCTGGGGTGGAGATAACTTTACGGCCTGTAGGCAGGCTAACTCCGACATTCCATATTAACGCAATAGTTTTACCTAAAATTTTTTCCGATTTACCGTCTTCACCGTTAGAAATAGACGCATGGCCGCACTTGTTAAATGTCACGTTGGCTGGGACCTGTTGACATACTTCTAGGCACGGATATCTTTTCCTTACTTTTAACTAGTGGACGAATACACGGAACCGAAAATACACATATAACCATTAATACTGTATTTGGGTATAATTTAATGGGGAATACACAATGGTCAACGTCCACCATTAATTCATTTTTCTGCTCAATATATAGCAATTCGATAGATAGTTTAGTAGCAAAATTCTGGCAGTTGGAAAATGTTCTGGAAAGTTCTAAGCATTCACTAGATGATGTTATCTGTGAACAGCATTTTTTAGATAGTCAGTACCGAAATCCTAATGGCAGGTTTGTAGTGTCGCTCCCTTTTAGGGATAATGCACCGCTCTTTCCGGATACTAGAACGCTCACAGTAAATAGATTGCTTGCGTTAGAACGGCGCTTAAAAATCCTCAGTTGTATTTAGAATACTCAAATTTTCTTAAGGAATATTGAGCATTAGGTCACATGGAACGAGTTTATGATAAAATCGTATTAGAAAACACATTTTACATACCTCATCACAGTATTCTTAGACCTGAGAGACCTTCCACAAAATTGCACGTCGTGTTTCATACTTCCATGAAAGCCTCGAATGGCTTTTCATTAAACGATAGTTTGTTCACGGGACCCAAATTACAAAGGGATATCTTTACAATATTATAAAATTTTAGGTTGCATAAATTTGTGTTTACCGCCGATATTAAGCAAATGTATAGGATAATCTTAGTAAACCCGTAACAGGTAGATTATCAACGCATAGTTTGGAGATTCTCTTCCATTGAGGAAATCAAAGATTTTAAATTATTAACTGTAACTTACAGGTTAAGCTGTGCACCTTATTTAGCAATACGAGTGTTCCTATGGTCGACGGAGCACGGCGCTAGTAGATTTCAGTTGGCTGCAAACGCGTTAAAAGTGAGCACTTACATGGAAGACATCGTTATTGGTGGGGATACTTTCGAGGAGGTTGATCTATCATAAAACCAGTTAATTAAGTTATTGCAGGAGGATGGATTCGAGCCGCGAAAGTGGGCAAGCAACGAATCTTCTCTGCTTTCGAATTTGCGTTCTTCTCATTTAATTTTCAATTCTCTAGCCTTTGAGAGGGATGAGAGTTTAAAGATATTAGGTTTGAGATGGGATCCTTTAACGGATACATTTTCATTTAAGGTGCAACCCCTCGAGAGGTATTGTACCAAGCGCTGCATTCTATAGGACTTAGCTAGAGTTTTCGACCCTTTAGGAATCTTGGCGCCTATTACAATTTTTATTTAATACAACGCTTGTGGTGTTTAGGTTTGGGGTGGGATGACGCTCTCTCCTCAGATATTTGAGAGCTTGGTAATAATATCGCTCGGAACTATCGCTGCCTTTTGAACTACATTTGCCCAGACGTATCGTTGGTAATTATGTACGATGTAAAATTCACGTGTTTTGCGATGCTAGCCTTAAATTCTACGCAGCTTGCATCTATATTCGTGCTTTTGACTCAGACGGTAACGTATCTGTAACGTTTCTTTATGCCAAATCTCAAGTCGCTCCACTTAAACAGATTACTATCCCCAGACTTGAGCTGTGCGCAGCCGTATTATTAACCGATCGGTTGGTATTTCATCGTATTGTGACAAAGTTCAGTTTAATGGAGTCTACGCTTGGTCGGATTCTATGGTAGTAATTTATGTGATAAAATTGTCTCCACATAGGTGGCAGACTTTTATTAGTAATCCGGTTGCGCATATCCAAGCAAAACTTTCTCCATCGGACTAGTACCATATCGCTTCGACTTATAATCCTGCTCGGAGTTAGTAAACCATGCTCCATGGTGGGGGGCAACCCCTTTTCTTCATTGTTCTGCATCTGAATTACGTTCGGAAATCAACCATGAGCTCGCTTCTGAATCATTCGTAGAGGAACGCAAAACTACTCTAACTATTACTGTAGTGGAGTTAGATATTCTTAGCCAGCTTTTAGAAAAACATAGGAGCTTAGAAACTTTAAAACGAGTAGTAGCTTACGTTTTGCGTTTCATTCATAACATTAAAAATGCGGCTCAGCGTGTTCGAAATAATTTTATGAGCTGGAAGTTACGTAATGCAATTTTTGTTTTAGTCCGTCATACACAGCACTTATTTTTTAGTCCAGACATTGCTAGGTTAAAAAAAAAGACTATTGTCCACAAAACCCTTTGGAAAATTAAATGTGTATTTTCATGATCACTCGATGTTATTACTGCGTTCTTGCCGCTTAACATCTCTTCTTAGAGAAAATGTTCATCTTAACTATTTACATGCTGGACCCCGGACGGTACACTCAATTTTGGCACAACAATTTTGGATATTATCCCCTATTAGAAATGTTTTGTCAAGGTGTGTCAAGTGTTGGCGTACCAACCCTAAACCCCTCCAACCTTCTATGGGAATGTTGTCCGCAGTTCTCGTGGCTCAATTTAAACCTTTCTTGTCAGTGGGTTTAGATTACGCGGGTCCGTTCATGATAACAGTGGCTAGGATTCGGGGAGCTAGAGTACAAAAGGCATATTTTTGTATGTTTGTCTGTATGACCACAAGGGCTTTGCACTTGGAACTCGCGTCGGATTTGTCCGCCGAGGCCTGTTTAGCTGCTATTCGCAGATTTGTCGCTAGGCGTGGTCGACGTAACAAAAATCTACAGTGATTGTGGCTCCAACTTTGTGACAGCGCACAAAGAACTTTCTAATTGCGTGAAATTAGCTTCTTCTCAAAAAGCGATAGATTGGCATTTTAATCATCCCTCTGCCCCTCATATGGGTGGATTATGGGAAAGTGGGGTTCGTTCTGTGAAAACTCATATAACAAGAGTCATAGCGGAGCAGTTACTAACTTATGAAGAGTTATACACTGTTCTGGTACAGGTGGAAGCCATTGTAAATTCTTGACCCTTGACTGGTATGAGTACGGATGCAAATGAGTCCGCCGTTACACCGGGCCACTTTCTTACTTTCGAGGTTTTAAGAGCGGTACCTGATCCTTACGTTACTGATATCTCTTTGTCATGTCTCAATCGTTGGAAATTAGTTCAAAGATTGCAGCAAAGCTTTTGGATCAGATGGCAATCCAAATATCTGCATTCATTGTAACAAAGAGAAAAATGGTTTGATAAAGCATAAATCCATTTCTCCTGGATGTTTCGTAGTAATAAAGTTCGATAATTTTCCGCCTTTACAATAGCATTTAAGTCGCGTAACTGAAACTCATCCCGGAGCGGATGGTGTAGCACGGGTGGTGAGCGTGCGGAGAAGTACAGGTATTTTCAAGCGACCAGTAGTAAAACTAAGTGCGTTACCTGTCAAATGACAGTTTGTTTAGGTTAATTTAGTTCTAGTAAATTGATAAAATATTTGTTATTTTAGGTTAGAGGAATGTTTGGGATTAATTTAATATCACGATGTTTTCTTTGTAAGTTAGTAATTTAGTTTAAGTAGCGTGTGCCATCGTTACCCATTAATTAAAGCACCCACTATACTTCTAGCCTATTTTTCTAGTTTTCTATACATATTCAGTGAGTCTAGTGAATTAAGTACACTCACGGCGTCGACGTAGAAGAAAGAGAGAGAACGAAAAAAATGGCACGAGTAGACAGAACGCTGCCAGTGTTAGCTTAACAGAAATTTGTGTATTTTGTGAACGTTTAAAACCTATATTTACCTGCCGTTAGCATTAAAGTCTCACCTACCAGTGGAAAATAGGAGAGTAGACAATCAGAGGCCTCTGAGACACCCAGCCAATCTTCAACAACGTGGTAAGCTTAAGCAAAAAAACTAGATTCATTAATTTCCTTCATTTATCTATTAAATTCCTTCCCATGAAACAATAAAAACAAAAACAGTCCGCTTTATCTCTAGAGTATCGAAGTCTTTGTCTTTAGATACAACATAATATAATAAATAATTGTCTTATTTCCATTTGGTACTTCTAGTGAAAGCGCTATACAAACAGGAAGGCAAATCTGAATTTTAACAGAAATATTCCACCTTATTTTAACTAGATTAAAAAAGATATATATTCAGACCAGGGAGTCTGCATTTTCCGAATTCAAGGGAATCGTTAATTTAATTAAGAAATTCGTCGGAACGAGCATACTTACAACATTTAATGGATCTCGAGCGGTATTTATTATTTGGGGTATTAAATTTCATATTCGATTTATAAAGACAAGAGGTTAAATATATTAAGAAATGATTCTTAATACTGTATAGCGAAATTTAATGTTTTATCTAATTTTAACATATGGAACATCCGTATGCATAGCTAGGTTTTTTTGTAAAAATAAATTGTCTCGCATAATTTAAGGACATTCGTAAAATGTCTAAATTCTAAAACAAGTGAAAATTTTTATATATTATTATGGAGATAGCAGAAGGTGGTTACGCGACAAAACACAATCACTAACGGTAAATAGTTACCAGGAGAGAGACAAGCGGTGATCCGAAAGGATACTACTATTGGTAATAGAGACAGATAAGGATAAAGCGGAAAACGGCACAGCGTCAACTTATCGTTTAGAACTCCGCCCACAGTGACAAGTCACAGAAAGCTTAGATGGGGAGAATGGGGAGAAAGAAAAAAGAAACGTTGTCAAAACTCAGTAACCAGATCTCCCCATAAAGTAGTAAGGTAACGAAAATATTGAGAAAGATAGTACAAGTCGGTGTCTCAATTTACTACCTAGGGTACCACAAAAATTAGTAAGTAATAAATGCTTGGAGAAGGAAAAAGGGACAAATTTTATATTGCAACTTGCTACATAAAATAAAAATGTAATGAACATTAGAAAGAAGAAGATGTTATGTTATATTATATTTAGAGTTCTGCCCCAAGTAAGATAACTCGAAAAAGAGCAGTAAAACAGTGGGGTCGATTTTAAACAACGACGTCATCAATAGTAGAAACTGTTGCACTTGGGTAGGAGAAAATTCTCGTGTCAATTACGAAACTAGGTCCCAGATGCTATTTTTTTTTTAATCCCACCTCTTTGAGAAATTACGTCATCGCCATTTTGTTTAAGTGGCAACCCCCACTTTTTTATGGATTCTGATTCCCCTTGAAATTCTGCATACGCAATATGCGGATGTGTGATGTTAACAAAAAATCGAGATAGCTATGGAATGCTTATCAATTTATTTCAAACAAATTAATAACAAGTTGACAGAATGCTAAATAAATAATACATCAGTTCAAAAAATATTAAGCTATCAAATCAAATGTTCAAATTTACTTCTTGGCAGAAGGCAAGTCGATGGATGAATTCCTGCCTAATTATTTGAATCATATCTGGGGTAATCGCCAGGATATCATTTCGGATTCTTTCTTTTAAGGCTTCAGCAATTTGGTCTGATAAAGTAGACTTTACTCTTTGGATAACCCCAGAAAAAATCTGAAGGTGTGAATTCAGGTTATCTTACCGGTCATTCAATTTGCTCCTCGCGTCTCAATCCAGCGACCAGCAAAAATATCGTTTAAATAATCCCAAACAATAAAGCGGTAAGGGGTGCCCGATCTGGAACCATCAACAATGATTGAGAATATCGGGGTTGTCGTGATTTGGACTCAGCACGGCTGTAGCAGGAAGAAGATGGTCTCTGAGTAGTTCCAAATACTTTTCACCTGTTGGTATTCTTTCAATGAAATAAGGTCCTAATATTTTATTCCCCACAACGCCAGCCAAACATCAACATTTCTGGATATTTCATATGGGTCACCATCATCCAGTGTGAATTGTCGAGAGCCCAATAGGGAAAATTCATTTTATTCCACTAAGATAAAACAATAATAAATAATATATCTTTTTGTTTTAATTGACCCATTCATTTACATTACATTTGTTATTACTAACCTCTTATTTTTTTGAGTATACATCCGAGTTTAATTTTTACTGGTTTTAAACTAGAGCATGACATAAATATCTATAGAGTACAATCTTGGCGTATAAAATAAATACACAATACGTTATTTAATAGGTTAAAATCATAAACTGCTCGTTGTGATTGACATAAAGCTAATAATGAAGAGCATACGTCTCTTCCCTAATTTACGTCTATTGCCAAATCACTTCTATATAAAATAAAAATAACAGCTGCTGTAATCTTAAAACAAACAGCTGTTAACTACACTACACAATTTAATGAGATTTTAAATCACCCATGAAAACACCCGTAAAACAACAATAGACGACACAGGAACGTCTTCTATAATTGCATTTGCAATTAATCGTTGAGAATGAATACTAAAACGTGCAGGAGTGCCTTAATAATAATTTATGTTCGTGCCACAGCTTCTATAAAAATAAAACTTGAGTTAATATTAGATTTGGAAGTCTTTCGCATACTTTGAGCGAATGAGACAACTATCTGGAATGTCATAGCTCACTTAACTTGTGAATGCCGTTTTCTAGATAGGTAATATAAGGAATGAGGAATATTACTTTTACTAAAATGTTTTTTTTATCTTTGACCTTGAAGGCTGAAGATTGTTATCAAAATATTTTTAGGACTTTTGTAGACTGAGGTTTTTTCATAATATGCATTTTATTAAAACGTGAATAATAAAATATGAAACATATGTCAGAGTTTCAGTAATTAAATATACTCAGTGACATAGAAAATAGAACACAAGGAGTCATTAGTTGTCGACAAACACTTCTTGTATACGATTTTAATATTGCCAAAATAGGAATTGAATATAATTCAAACATTATCAGGTCAGCAGGTTTTTTTTCTCTAATTTTTTGTTTCATTCTCTAGTATGCGATATCAGAATATTATTGGCAAAGTTGGTAATTTATTTTGCTCTGACCGTTTCTTCGTATTCCCTTGGATAAACCTCCTTGCCTAGATTACGTAGACATGTTAGTTTTAGTCAATTTAGTGACTATGATAGTTGAGGAATAATCGGGTTATACGACGCACGAATTTCATTCAGCAAAATTGCCAATAGAGGGAAAAGGAGCCAAGGCACTGCGTTAGATTATCATCGGTACAGGACATCAGCTTAGAACGCCGCCTTCGAGTCTTAGCTCTAAGAGATAAATTTGCTACATCATGATCAATTGGGCACTAATTGCTTGCAGAGGAAGGAAGACCAATAACAGTGAGCACTGTGTACGGTAGAATAAGATTCTTTGGACTCTCTTTTTATCGTCCCCATTTAGTACTATCTCTAACGGCGGATTACCGATGCACAGTGGTGCCAAACGGACATTTCCTTGCCAATAATCTGTAACTTTGTCATTTTTAGACCACTTCTTATAAAATTTGTTATATGGAGCAGGAAAGGATTAAGGTTTAATGTTTAAGGATTATTTGGTTTCTGAATCCAAATATGGTATTAGAATTCCAAAATTCAAAATGGTGGATCCAAATTCCAAAATTTAATCAATTGTTGTTCATCTCAGTACTTAGGGATGCTTGTGCCTGATTACCACTTTTTATATAAATTCATGGAAAACTCTTCGAAGAGATGAATTTGTGTAAAAAACAGCAAGTTTCGACAATTTATTTATTATATCTATTTATTGAATAAAAATTGGTTCTTGCATACATTTTTTATACATGATTTAGGGAACTAGAACCTTTAAACAAGCAAATAAAACTGGGAAAAGAGGTCAAAAAAATTAATAAAACAAATAAAAACCGAGGAAAAAAAGTGGGTCACTGAGTGACTCATCATGACAGAGAGGGTTAAGAAATATAATTAATTGTACGTATTATGCATAAAAACATTTAAATCATTATAAAATCTAGTGGAAACAAAATATTGTTTTAAAGCCTTAGTAATAATTTTCTCAACAATTACAAAGTACATACATATATTGTTTGGAGCGTATTTGTGTACCGTAAAATAATAATGAAGAGCGTAATCCACAATTATTTAGTTACTGTGATATATTCACGTTTCACCAGTGAAATAAAACTACACTTTTAAATACCAGCAAACCGTATATTAATCATGGGCAATCACTCGGCTCAACTGACTGCTTGTCACATTTGTTTTCGCCGTTTGTACGTTTTCTATACAAAAAACTGCACGGAACAATTGCATATACAATATATCAAAATATGAATATATTACATATCTCTCACTTTAAAGAAAGTAACATTTCTCCCCCCCTAAAAAAATTTTTTTAACTTACATAGTGCAATAATATACATCTATATATACAACTTATCGTAATTCAAACGCGAAACTGGCCTAATCCTACATTTAGGTATGTTGAAATTTGTGTTATTAGGAAGCGCACGACTATTTAAGAGCTATCTAACCCATGTTTTACAGTAAGCTTAACGTCGTCGTTGAAAATTGTATCCCACTATGATGAGTCCCAATACTTTATGATAAATAGTCGATCTATAAGATGAATTTTTCTCAGTTGTCGCCATGTGTTTATTTTATAACTGTGCATGAGGTTCATATACAATATTGTGCATGAATCAAGTGAGCGTAGCCCTAGATTTATTTGTATCTATGTTTACTTCATTAAATACAAAATGTCAGCTCAAAACATTTGTGTGTGCCTTTTAAGTTTTAATATGGTACCTATCCTAACCAAGTATTATTTTATAATACTCTTCAGTCTTCAGATACTTTACGAGTAAAGATTTGGACAATTTTGTGGAATTTCGAAAATTGTATCATACTGTTTGACTACAGCCGACAATTGAACCGAATAATATTATTTATGGCTTTGACTCTTTGAGGCGAAATTTGCAATTTATTAAAGGCTTGACAAATACCTCAATAAGTTAGTAAAGATAAGCCAATAAAGAATAAAAGGTAATTTAGTTTAGATACAACTTCTTGAAGACTTTTTAAAACTTTCTTTAAGACAAAACTGTGCTTAAATGCACGTGGCATAAATGCACGTGGCATAAACCACTAGTTATGAGTTGGACACTATAAAGCACTGATAAAACCTAAATAAATCTAAAATGTATTTGAATTGCTACTTGAGGTGTAAGAATTGAGCCACTAAGTCGACTATTATACTCGGATTAATGAACAGAAGTAGTTAAGCCACTCCCCACAAGCAACCGCCTGACTTGACTCCATGAAAGCTAAGATTTGTTGTCGGCTATTGTGCTTTGGTGTTTTGAGGAGGTTACAGTTATTCATGGCTTTGACTTGCTGCTATTCCTATTCATATAAAGAAACTGTATTTATCAAGACTGGTGTATATTTGTATACAGGGTGTCCCAACCAAAAGTAGGCATCCTGAATAACTTTGGAGATAAAAATTTGTTGAAAAATTGGTGAAACACGTCCACCTTATTTCCAAGGGGGACATATTCTAATGTAATACTTGTGTACCTATCATCATCCCTCTACCCTACACGGCCACCCCCTCAAAAAATTCAAATGGCAAAGGAGGTCGAGTGATACATCTTTTGAAAGGTCTTTCAATTCTCTACATAACTGTGTATTTTATTTAAATTTTTATCGATTCGTTCCTGAGAAATAATTGTTTCATTATTTTAGGTTCGGGAAATAAAAATAAAAGAAGCAGTTTAAATTATCGTATGTATTGTTCAAAATGACCGCCACCTACTTCCATACAGTAGTATAATCTGTCTTGAAATTCTGTACGAACATTTCTGAACACATCTGGAGTCAATAAACGGCATTGTCGAACAATTTTTTCACGTAACTCTTCCAGAGATGCGGGTTTTGTTGCAAATACCTTCGATTTCAAATGTCTCCACAGAAATAAATCCAAGAGAGTTAAATCGGGTAACCTAGTGGGCCACTCCACAGGACCTCATTTTCCAATCCATCGCTCAGGAAACCGATTATCCAAAAATTGACGGACTGCTATAACAAAATGTGGAGGTGCCCCATCCTGTTGAAAAAACAGTACGTCCTCTAAAAGATTATCGTCTTCTTCGAGGATTTAGGTAATCATTGAGTCGATGTTATGTTCTAACAGATCGAGGTACCTTTCGCCATTTAAATTGTCAGGAATAAAAAACGGCCCGATAATGTGATCCCCTAAGATGCCAGCCCAAACATTTAACTTCTGAGGCCTTTGGGTATGAGTTTCCATGAACAAATGTGGATTGGTTTCACTCCAATACCTACAATCGTGCCTGTTTATTTCCCCATTTAACTGAAATGTGGATTCATCAGAGAAACACGTATTGTACAGTAGATTGGAATTACCGTTTAATTGTTCACTAAAAATCTTACAGAATTCAAGCCGACGATCGGGATCATCTTCGTTTAATTCGTGTACCAATTTAAATTTATATGGATGAAATTTGTGGGCGTTTAATATTCGATGAACACTGCTTCGTGATACACCGGAAGCCTCAGCTACTTTCCTGATCGATTGAGTATTATCCATCTGCAAATGACCCAGAACTGCCACTTCGACTGCTTCATTCCTAATCGGTCGCTGAGGTTCATGCTTTTTGTTTCCTACAGAACCTGTTTCCATAAATTTTGTCAATAATTGTAAAACATACTGAGAACCAACCCTTCTATCTGGGTGATTTCTATTGAATATGCGCTCCGTAGCTCTAGCACAATTATCGTTTTTAAAATAAATGCTGACAAATTCTATTCTCTCCTGAAGGATATAAACCATTTTGAGAACTCACTCTGGTAAAATATATCTCGATTTAAAATTAGCTGTGAATAAATTAATGTTCAAGAACTATCAAATACTTATGAATCTTTTATTATTCTAAAACTAAACGGACAAGGAAAGTGTTTTTTGTCAAAAAAACTCGTGTTGATTTGAGAGCACTAAAAAATGTAGTTTTTTTTATAAATTCCAATTCCCAGTGCCGTGTATTTTAAATTTTTTAAATGATTTCGATTTTGTGTAATCATCAAAAATAAAATCATTCTCCTTAAGAACGAATTGATAAAAATTTAAAAAAAAATACACAGTTATGTAGGGAATTGAAAGACCTTTCAAAAGATGTATCACTCGACCCCCTTGCCATTTGAATTTTTGAGGGGGTGGCCGTGTAGGGTAGAGGGATGATGGTAGGTATACAAGTATTACAATAAAATATGTCCCCCTTGTAAACAAGGTCGACGTGTTTCACCAATTTTTCAGCAAATTTTTATCTCCAAAGTTATTCAGGGTGCCTACTTTTAGTTGGGACACCCTGTATATTAAGATGAAAATGATTAATTTTTATTAAATGTTATAAATAATAAAGAATTTTATATACTTATTTGAAACTTGAAATTTCATAATTTTAATTCCTCAAAAAATTATATTTCAAATTACATGGTTTTTTAATTCCGCCATTATTAATTTGTAGCGTGTGAAACTTGCTGTTAGGTTGCACAACCATAAATTAGTGGGGAGTGGTTTAAATATTTCTGTTTATTAAACCGAAACCAAAACACCGATAAGTAGCAAATTTAGTAGAGCCACATTTTTTTAAAAAACTAGATTTGGCAATTTTTGGCGAATTAAGCGTATAAATTATGTTTAATCAAATGTTTCTTGATTATATTTCGAAACCAACAGCGTTAGAAGCATATTTGCAAGAATGGTTGGAAACCACCCCTCTTTTGACCTATTCGCACTCACTTACTCTAAACCAACAATCATAACAATCATAAAGGAAGAATCGGCAAACGATTCTCAACGGGATCCCAGAGTGCAATAATTGATTGTCCTAAAAATTTTTGTATTATAATCTTTTATTCCAGGTGACATTCAGCTCAATTAATTTCCCTGGTTCCAACAAATATTTGAATATTCATTGAATCTGAATAAAATATTCATGAAATTCTGTTATAATGAATTTTACATTCAGTTGCAACATGGATAAATAATTATTTAAGTAAGGTTGTAATTTTTCGCGTAGATTTGAATTTGCATTTATTTTAATTATACTTAATCCACTAAGTACAGAAAGTATATACAATAATAATAATCAAGTAAAATACTATTTAAAATTTACGAGTCTCCCAACGTTATCACTTATCAGTAATGTAATAGAAATTTCATTTCAAGAAACTGAAGTGTCTAGTTATCGTGCTAAGTTGCAATATTGGTTAAACGGCAAAGATCGTGTGATGATTGAGAATAGTTTGTAATTTTCAATCTTTTATTTGCGAATCTTGTTTTTTTCTTCTAATACTAATAATAATATTTATTGGCAATAGCTAAATATACATATGCAACTTTAATAAAAACATAATTTTTAAATTTATCACTATTAAATATCTACACTATTGTGTATATAACTATAACAGAATCTTTTAAAAGTCTGTAGTGTTTGAGTTGTCTTTATCTGTACAGGTAGATTATTATACATTACCATTCCATTATTATATAGATCATTCTGTCCATAATTTATTATAACTGTCTATATATACAAATCATCTCTAGTTCTCGTCATGTATTGGTGAAAACGTCCGCTCAAAGCATTTGTGTGTGTCTTTTAAGTTCTAATATAGTACTTATCCTAACCAACTATGGTTTTATAATACTCTTCAGATACTTTACGAGTAAAGATTTGGACAATTCGTTGACTCTTGAAAGTTTTTATAGTAGTTTTAAAAAGAGGCATATAGGCCCTTCTTTAGGTGGTCCCCTGTATTCTTATAAGTGATTTAAAACAGTTTTATCAGACTATTTACGATTATAAGTTGTCTTAGAAATAAGCTTTGGGCATTTTAAAACTAAAATTGTTACTTGGGACGATAGGTTGCGCCCTTGAGACCAAGGGTTCCCAGGTTCGAATCCTAGCTAGGACATGGATGTATAGTGGCGTTCTTAAGGTGCCCAGATAGTACCACAGTTAGCTAGAGCGGTGTTGTCTGGCAGAACAGAATTAGTCACCGTCTATCATTCCTGTGTTCGAGACTCGGCTGCTGCATCTAGTAAATGTCGGAGGTAATAGCTGTTGTGTGTGTCTATCCTGGTTGAGTGGTGGAATAACAATGTGATAAACTCCGCCAGGACGTTAATATAAATAAGTTTTAAAAAAGGAACATTTTTGTTTTGATGGTCTATCATCCGGTAAGTTTGATCCATTGGTACAAATGACCTTGTATAAATATCAGTACTCAAGTATTTTTAGAAGTGACTACGCAGGAAGCTTTTAGATATACCTAGAGAGACATTATTTTTTGTAACTTTCTTTTATTACACAACAAATAAAAACCTCTAAAAAGTAATATATCTGTAATTTGCTTTTAAGAAATGAAAACTGTGGGAAATTGGCTACAGCTGGACTAAAATTTTATACTTTTCTATCCGAAAGGGAAGCTAATACCTAGAGGCCCTTCAAAGTGTTCATTTTATAGCATCATCAAACGCCTTCATAAGGTGACGTGACCGGAATGCTCCTTTAGTTAATCTAAAAGAACCCTGCAACTTTCTCAGCCTGAATACGTACGAGGTGTGTCGTAAATATTTGAAGGTTTAAGCGTTGAAAATTAATGGTTTTATCGCGTTTTTCACAAGGCTATATTTATATACAGAGGGAATGGATTTGAAATAAATTCGATATATTTTTTAATTAAAAATAACATTATGGTGAGAATTCTATTGTACATAAGAAGTTTAATTCTCTTTTATAATTTAGTATTCATCATTGTATGAAGCTAGAAAGTAGTTGTTTGAGATGAAGTATGCGCTTATCTCTGACAAGTTTTTTTGTAAAATTAATAAAATAATTATTAGCATATTCTAGTAAATGATAGTTTATTCTGCTGGATACATTTTTTACTATTCTTTCGAAAATAGTAGGCTTTGTCTTCATCAGAAAATGTGGGGTTCAGCCCAATTCAACCAAATTAATCTATGGTATATTTCAGAACAAGGCTGTTAAATGCACATTACCCGTCTAAAGATTCCCCTTCCCTTCATCTCTCAACGAATTTTAATAAGATTGAAATATATTGATTGCGCTATTTTTTATGAGTTGATCTTTAAAAATTTAAAGATAGCGCTAGAGGCACTATCAACTCAAATTTTTTAAATTACAAAGGATTTCATTTTCAATTCATTTGAAATTTTTTACACCCCCTATTTTTGAAAAATAAAAATTTAGCTATTTATAATTTAGTTATAAGCATTGTTATGAATAGACTCAAGAAATAATTGATTGCAGTGAAGGCGAACACCTTAGTGAAATAAACAAATATTTTGACAGAAATTGTCAAACATTTTGCAGAAAATGACGACGTGGAATGTGAAATTTAGCGGGCACTGTATTTTTTAAACATTAAAATATTCAAAATAGTCGGAATCTAATTTATGTGAACCGGCTTGATGGAGACGTTGGTTACTGTGATAAGATAATCTTTCCATTGTTGCTGCGGTTTCGAATCTCGCCTTCAGCACTGGCAATATCGGTGGAAATGGATGTGTGCAATTTTTTATAAGTGTAACCATTGCCAGTGCAGCTTAGGCTTTGGATTTCTGTGGTGTTTATGTTTTTTTCTTCGGAGTGATCGATGCCGGACTGTCCTTGGCTCCAACGCCTCACGGGAGTCGCGCCGGTGTGTTTATTATTATTATAATTATCGGAATATCCGATACAGGACAGCCCTCCCGTGGCCTCCGACACTTCACGGGAGTTACAACTTAAGATGTTTCGAATTTATTGACAAATAACTATGTTCTATTTACCCATATTAAGGGATTGTAGCTCCCTTATGACCTGATTTAAAGCAAATGTTTATATACAAAACTCGACTTATTTTCCCCCTTGGAGGAAGGAACTTAATTATGGGACACCCTGTATGTTAAATATAATGGAGAAAGTTATCGTTGCAGAACACCAATACAAGCAATAACGAAGAGATTTGTACTGACAAGTAATTTATGAAGCAAATTTTGTTATACGTGTAAAGTACTGTTTGGCAAAAAATTTAAAATTTTAATTTATTTTCATAAATTATGCAATAAAACATTTATAGTAGCTTCCTTTTATCTAATCTAAACAAATAAGATATAAAGATCACGCTAAAGCTTATCTCGAATAAGTTCTGAAATAAACCGTTGATGTATGACAGTAGTTCATACAACGGGAAATAAATTACAACAACTTTTGCGCAATCCAGACAAAATTGAAATAGATGTAAGGTTGGGGATTTACAAAATTAGGTGTAGCGATTGTAATCAGAAGTATATTGGGCAAACGAGACGTTCTATTCAGAACAGACTTAAAGAACTTGTGACTCATCTCAGATATGGAAGAAGAAATACGTCTAGTGTTAATATGCATTTGAGAACAACCATAAGAGAGATATTAACAATTTAAGATTAATTAGAAAAATAACAAATAATAGACGGTTGGATGTATTTGAACACTTAGAAAAGATGTAAAACTAATATGAAGAGCGACAGTTTACTGGTTAGTGAATTATGCGATGACGTTACGCTGACGTGACCTCGAATATTAGTTTTTGATTGTCGAACGGAGAAAAATCGCAAATGGTGTCATCGTGTGTGATTATGCACTGCAGGGTGGTATTGCCGTTGTATCGACAAATATACCGACATGTTACCCAAATAATAACATGACACCTACTTACATTGACATTTTGCTAGTAAAAGTCTATGGACATGACCTGGAACCGATTTCACGGCCTGAACTTAGTTCTGATCATAATCCGGTGACATTTTGTTTACAAAGTGTCACCTGGAACATTTTAATAAGGGATACGTACAATTACAAGACTACAGACTGGACTAATAAAAACGCATAATGAACAATAACATAACTACTAAACAAGAACACGACTACGAAATTACGCGACTTACACAGACAATACAAAACGTCAGAGACAGTACAACTAAACCAACCACACTAGGACCCAGACAGGACAACTTGCCTATTGAAATCACTAACTTAATCAAATTTTAAAATAATATTCGCTACCGATGGCAACGGCATAAAAGACGCATAGACAAAACAAGACCTTCAAACTAACATCAAAGACGAAATAGCCGATTATCGAAACAGAATGGAATAATAAAATGCGTAAACTTTCCACAAAAGATAATTCGCTATGGACTTTAACGAAACTAATCAAACATGATAAAAATGACATACCTGTTCTAATAACAAATGGACAGTCTGCACTTACAGAGACAATACTGACCTACTGGCACAACACCTACACCAGACGTACTGCACTAAAGACAACACAACAGAACAGCAGACAGAAATAAACAGACAAGCCCAGAACATCCTCTCCCATGTTCCCATCCCGCTAGAAAATTTTCAAAAATGATTATATCACAAGAAAAAAATCAAAAGTATACTTAAAACCCTCCCACCCATTAAAGCTTCTGGTCCTGACAACATCCCAAATATCCTTTATAAAAGACTTCCTAACAAAACTATAGTAAAATTAACATACATTATTCACGCGTCGATGCGACTGCAATACTTCTCGACAGCGTGGAAAACTGCAGTTATAGTACCTTTCTTGAAACCGACTAAGGACCCTACTCATCCAACTAACTATATTCTCTGCTTAATTTCCTAGGGAGAATTGCAGAGAAAATCGTGTTATTAAACCTCAATAAAATTATTAGCAAAAAGGGCCTGATACCAAACATCCAATTCGGTTTCAAAGGAGGATATAACACCACGCTGTTGTTGTGCAGAGTTGCACACAACGTCATCAGCGTTTTAATTTAAGACACTGAAATTTTGTTACGTGATATAGAGATACGTTTTGCATGGGGGTCTCCTCCATAAATTCTAAGATTCACACAAACTACCTGATTACTATGTAACATTTATTAAATTATATTTATCTAATAGACAATTTTGCATTAAAATAAACAACACAAATTCTAATATCTATGCATAAGGGTGGGCGTACCGCAGGGTACGGTACTCTCACCCACGTTAATCAGTGTATACTTAACTGACTTTCCTACCCATCCCTTGATACATACTATTATGTACGCTGACGATATGACTATTTAGGCACAATGCTTTTACGCCTAGACTAAGACGACAAAATTACGTCCACCTCGACATACTCACAAAATATTACGATAAATGGAAGATAACAATAGACTAGACAAAGACAGAGACTATTACATTCACAAAAAAAGAATTACATAAAAAACTTTCACTTCTTTCAAACTAAACAACAAGACTGTCACAGAAAACAAAACGGTTAAATACCTCGGACTGACATTAGACCAGCGACTTTCTTTTAAACTACACATACCCAAAACAATCAACAAGAGATACATGAACTTACATAAATTTTACCCCCTCTTTAACCGACGTTCACAGCTGAATACCAATAAACTACGTTTATATAAGACAGTACTGACATCGATAATGATACTAAAAATATCATCGCCTCCAGGTGACGTAGAACAAATTACTAAGACTTACAACTAACACCAACAAATGCGCACGAATCGACGATCAACATGAACACGCTGACATACAGTCGATGCGTGAATATGTTATCAATACGACTCAAAAATTTCTCAAGTCAAATATTCACTCATCGAACCGAACAAGACACACAACAGACATACGAGGACATCACAACTACATACATACATACAAACTGTTACATGAAATGCTAATACGCCACGCATAACGACAGACGAACGCTCCTATCCACTATCTACATCCTACACTAACCTTTATACACTCCCATCCCACATCCTCTCCCTCCTTCCCCAGGGACTAGGTTCGCTTTTTCCCTCCACCACCCATCCAAAAACCTAAACTGTAATTTCAATTCTCTCAAGCAGGTTTTTTCTTGGTTTTCCTGCATGGTTGCGATAGTCATAGTATGTAAAGTCTGTGTTTATATTAAATATCAACATCGACAATCGTAACGCCTGGCGAAAATTCTCACCCCGACAAAAATATCTTGTAATAATAAAATATTGTACATTCTTATTTCCGTGTTGTTCGTTTATTTTTATTTTTATTGAATGAAATAAATAATATACTAACTAGATCCACGTATAAATTGGGAGCGCTGTTAGAAAATTTAGTTAATCATATCCCGATGATGCTAACTTGGTTGACGAGTGTTTTTGTGTTTTTACTTCATACCTCAGTGTTAGTAAAAGTATGTTAATTTTTTCATGTTTTTGATTTTATATAATATGGCTAAAAATAATACTAATAATAATAATAGTGATAATTTCACTATTCAAATTTAAAAAGTTTTCCAAATGATTTTCTAAAATCTTTGTTTTTTACTACTAATAAATGTTTACTTTTATTACACTTTCTCTTTTCCTCTCAACCATAAGTTACCTATAGGCCATTTAAACCAGGTTAAGCCATTATAGATTAATGGCAGAAGAATAGAAACAGCAATCGTAAAATAAATGAAACGTTGACAGACGAATGTCCTGAAAATTAAGTTAGTCTCATTACTATCTTTTGGACAAATAAATATCCGAAAGTCTGAAAGCTTTTTGTGGTACTTTGTCAATTGGTTAGTAAAGATGGGACTTCTGAGTTAATCTTTTAAGAGTTCTATATAGTTACATACACGTACGGACATAAGATGGTAATTAAAACATACAGCGTTAGTTAAAACTGCGAAAACAAATCTTTTTCATTGCTGTAAAAAGATTCTTTTGTTGTAGTTTGATTTTGAATTTAATCCATATCTGCGGACATTTTGTGATATTATGAATTTTCTACTAATTCCGATTGATAGCTGAAGTAACTACAGTTTTATTACTTTAAATGGGATACCCTGTAGATTGTCAAGCCATATAAAATTTAGTGGTGTCATCTCCACTCGCTGTTAAGGCGTTGAAAAAAATAATGGAACTGCCTATTAGGTCTGAATTAATTTATTAATTAGTACACTTATTAGTTACTGTTCAAATTGTCTACCATTTAGTTTTTGATAATGCCAATCCGCTTACACTGTCCTTTATTTAAGTTTAAAGTCAAATAATTCGAGTAATAAATAAATTCCTTACAAATTTCAATTTAGATGTGTACGTTTTTTTTTTTTAATTATCCTGTAGTGCCTCCTTTAATGATCTTATACAATGAGAATCCAAATGATTTGATCATTTTTAATAAACAGTATGAACGAACATATTCTATCAATCGCTAAATTACTGATAAAATCGAAAGAGGAGGGAGGCTTCGTATATTTAATTTCCATTTTAATGTTTGCATTTTCCACCGTGCAATTTTTTTCTTTATGCGGGCGTGCCCGTTAATTCATGTTGCTTGTTACTGTAATGTAATTAAACCCGCGTCTAATTCCTTCTCTGTTTATATATTTATATATATATATTATATATATATATATATATATATATATATATATATATATATATATATATATATATATATATATATATATATATATATATATATATATATATATATATATTATATAAATTTTTTTTTTTTTTGAAGAAAATGGTGAAACAGTCACAGCCATTTCTCAACGATATGCACATACTTCAGATATTTTTATACCATAAATTGAAGAAGAAAGAAATCACCTTTATTTTCAACAAGACGGCGACTTTTCATATTGCACAAACAGTTATGGAGGTCCTATGACAGATATTTCGGGATAGACCAATTTTTCGAAACGATAATTTTGATTGGCCCTCGATATCTCACGATATTACTGCTCCAGACTTTATTCTTTGGGGATATTTAATGAGTAGAGTGTTCAAAAGTAAGCTAGAGATACAGAGGAGGTCAAAAGAAATATCTGACAAGAAACTGAAGGTATTCAATTAATAAATATAGTTTAAAAAAACTAAAAAACACGCTTTTAAAGCACATCAAACTAAAAAGTGAAAAATAATTATTAATATAAACTGAAAACAATAATGAACGAAAAAATACTAGTATTATTGTGAAAAAAGCGTGGGTTGCTCGATATACGAAAAATATGGCACAAAGCGCCCCACGCGTTTTTCACAATAATACTAGTATTTTTCGTTCATTATTGTTTTCAGTTTATATTAATAATTATTTTTCACTTTTTAGTTTGATGTGCTTTAAAAGCGTGTTTTTTAGTTTTTTAACTGTATTTATTTTTCACTTTTTAGTTGATGTGCTATGAAAGCGTGTATTGTAGTTTTTTTAAACTATATTTCTATTGCTTATTGATGCTGACATTATAACATATTACGATCCAACAGATATTTCTGAAAAAAATTTTTATTTCAGCCATGGGATTTGAACTCACGCCCGAGGAGTCCGTCGTTTCGCGTCGACTAATACTTGCCCGCTCGGCCAACGACCGAACTGAGAATCACGGAATATACTAACAATATTAAGCCTCTTGCTCTCACGCAGAGGATACGTGAGGAAAGGACTGGCGATCCTGATCAGGATAATGATATAAACTTATCAAATTATTGTATTGTTACCGGTTCTTCGTAAGTGTACAAAGTTTCAATTAAATATGTCCGTTTAAAGTGGGTCAAAATCGAGTCCAAAGAGTCGGTTACAAACAAACAAACATACAAGTGAAGCTAATAATAAAAGCGTGTTAAAAATTGGAATTGGATATGCTTCAACGAGTTACGGTTGATTTTGTCTGTCGTTTAGACGAATGTGTGGAGAAGGGAAGTGAACATTTAACACACAAAATATTCAAAAAGTAGAATTCCCAATATTATTCTTTAAGATGCCATTTATGTTATTTTTGTATTTAAAGTAATTAATGCGTTTATTGTCTATTAAAAATGATCAAATAATTTTGGCTCTTGATGTATTATTAGAACCCCAGTGCTGCAAATCTGCCTTCCAAAAAAAAAATAGATCTTATGATACATGTGTGAACAACTTAGCAGAAAAATATTAATTAAACTGAGGTGTCTTTTGTAAGGGATTTTCTAAACCGCTTTTAGGCGAATAATAATTTCATAATATTACAGCTGTCACTATCAAACCGTAGCTTTACTGTGAAATATCATTTGCATTGAGAGTTGGAAACTTTTAAATTCTGGGCCGTAAAACGATTTATGGATTACAGACGCCTGTCCCGAAAGAAATTGATCATGCAGTCTAGTTGATCCTGAACTTAATCTAATATTCAACTTAAAGTTAGATGAATGAATCATTCATCACAGCATAAATATATAAGCCTATTATCATATCAAACAGTTTTAATGGTATTTCGTTATTAAACAAGAAAAATTGGCAAGTTATTCATCTGAAAGTTTTCATCACAGCCATATCAATTCCGAATACGTCATTGTAATGTAGACTAAAATATGTTCAAACTTCTTCCATTGTTCTTGATACATGAATAAACTCTGCCAATTTGTTGGAACAGTTTATGAGACAAGTAAGTTACAGAAAATGTATTTGATTAAACCACTTCAAATTTATATATTTACTTATTTATTTTCCAAGTTATTCAAAACATCATTTAGAAAATGGCTTATTGGTATGAACACACTAAAGATTTGTATAGTCAAAATAACTTATTTCATAAGCTTTAGAATTTTGTTTGACAAAGAAGAAAAACAGAAAAATTTGTCATTTCGGGGCTATCCAAAGAGACAGACCGCAAGGAATAATAAAATAACGGTCAATATCTCACCAATTCTATAACTTAATTCTCTATTTAGCATCACAACTATTACATTATACAATATACCTAATATAATGCATATTATATGCATAGTATGACTAATACTTACGATTAGGCTTATACGATTCGCGAAATACTGAATCGATTTTCAATTCGAAAAAAACATAGGTTCGTATCGATTATTATAATTGGATTCGGATCGCGAGTAGAATCGTACGTAACAGGATCAATTCGATTCCAGGTTTGATATTTATATTGATAATTTAAATTTTTATAATTAATATCGCGCATTTTATGGTATTCTAGTCACTATTTTTAAATTTATTGGCAAATAGCTCAGGCGGTATAAAGCAATTATAAAACTCATTTTTGGAGCAAATAAATATATATACCTAACTTCTTTTTATAATTCTAGGAAAATAATAGATAGTGTATATTCAAAAAGTAAGCCTGGGAAAAATTGATATTATGTAGGTTCGATTCGATTTTCTTTTTGAATTAATTCACCGATTGAAGAAAAAAATTGAAACGAAATATCGAATCGGTATGACGAATTGATTTAGATTATCGAATCGAATCGGCATGTCGATTCGATTTAGATTATCAAATCGAATCGGCATGTGGCATCGAAGTTGCCTATCGAATCGAATCGAATCATATCAGCACGTAGAATTTAACGTAGAATCTAAATAACACGTGAAAATGAAAAGATCTTCCAATAAAAAAAAACATTACTTTTTCAACACACCCTTTATATAGAAAGATATTTATGAAATCTGTGCGTCATGAAATGAAGATGTACTATTTCTGACTATTATTTTTTGTGTATTTTAAATAGCACTGGCATTAATGGAACACTCTGTATTTGTATACCTTGGTATTTATGAAAAGTACCGTATTAAATTAACAAAAAGTCAATGTTTTACATATTGTGTTAAGTAATGTTAGTTCATGAACAAGCTATCTTTTAAATATTTTTGCGTATCGACATTTATTATTATCCTAGAGTTGTAAACATTGGCTTAGAGGTATGTACATTATTTCCTCAAAAAATGTGTTTTATAACAATTGCTTTGTATTATATCGCCTGAGCTACTTGCCTATAACTTTTACATACAATGACAAAAATGTATCAAAATACGTAATATTAACAACAAAAATTTTAATTTTCATTATAAATTCAAATCAATTCAATTTATCTAAACAACACATTTGTGAATAATTATACAGATATATTATTGCAAGGAATTGCCTAAGCTAATGCAAATTAGTTTGTTTGCATGTAAACTCTAATTTTCTTGTTCTTTTTTTTACACACTTTTAGAGTTGTCTTTCTAATATCGCATTAAAAAAACAATTATTATGTAAAAATAATGTAATATTTCACAAAAAAAAAAAAAAAATATTACGAAAGAATCAAATAAAACAGGAATAACAAAGTACCTAACTAAATTAATTATAAAATAATTCAAAACTGTAAAAAAAATATAATTTTCAGAAAAAATGCTTACTGGCCGCTATTAGACGCTTTAAAAAAAAAGTTACTCACTGTCCTCGTATTATACTCATTCCCTTTTTTGTAGGTTTTTAAATTTTTTTAAAAATAATGATTCTCAGCGGGAATATGTTTAAGCAGACTTAAAAGGACTTCTTTCTTTTTATACGGGATTATGTGATTATCAGCATGCGCCAAAACAGATCTGTCGTTTTCTTTATTTTTTGTGGACCGTAGATTTTTTTAAAAACATCTGATTTCATATTTTCATCGAAGAAGAATTAGCTTCAAGAGGAATGTCCTTACTAAACGCAAGTCGCCGGTATTAAATATTTGAGTTGGCAAGTTTGAACTAATATCTGGTTAACTATAGAGACAACTATGAAATAATCTCTTAATACTTCCTCACCCCTCAAAGTGAGGAAGTTATGTATTCGTGAAAAAAATTCGAAAAATTTTTATTGCATTTCTGGACGAATCTCGACGAATTATGACGATACACAAAACTACAGACAGAAAAATTATTCTGTCTGTGTGTGTGTGTCTGTCTGTGTAGTTCGCGATAGCAGCTACGGTTTTTGAGATAAAGCTTTCAAATTTGGTACACACATTCTAGAGGTCAAAGAAGAGATTGAATTCGTTGAAGAACAGAAACGGTCCGGTCCCAATGTCTAAAAAAATATTAGTGACATTCCACCAATGTGACTTTTTTGAAACGTCAAATAGCTATTTGTATGACAAGGGAGAAAAGTGCATAATTTAATCCCGCGGATAGTTTGATAATATCCAAGGGAGGAAATGGCACTTTGCTCCTGTGTAATACATATGATTTTTTCTACGACCATTTACAGTGTTTTACATTGGTTTTACATATATTTTATTATATTTTCTTATGCATGACAATCAAAAAACCAAATATGTCAAAATGTCATAATAGGTATTTAGATAAGTAAATATTGTTAAAAATCAAAGTACATGGAACGTTGCTAAGGTTGCTTCTTGTTTTCAAAATGAACAAACTTCCAAAAAGTTTATAATAATGTATTGCGAATGTGAAGATGAAGTTCCTCAAGATATTCTGGAAGAAACAAACGTGGTTTCGTTAAATCTATTACCGTTAAAGTCTCGTGAAAAATATGAAAAAAAAGTACCAGCTATTTAATTGTTGGATGGAGACTAGGCAAATAAGAAAAATATGTGAAGAAGTGGTCCTATTTTACTTTTCCAAAAAATGCGCCAATTTGAAGCCTTCAACATTATGGAGCAAATACAGCATGTTGCGATCTACACTCCAAATTAAAGACAATATCGACATTAAAATCTGTTTCAAAGAAAAGCATTCATTTTCAGGAAGTTTGTGTATCAATAAAAGAAGCTTATACACTACTATTACAGCTATTTGAAGTTTTTACTTGTTTGCTTCCAGAGGGAGCCAAAGTATTTTCCTCCCTAGGGAAGCAAAGTACTACTTTGCTCCCTGAAATGAGGGAGCAAAATAGTATTTTCTATGTAGGGAGTAGAAAAAATTACTTTTATTATAAACTCCACCACACATCGAGTTTTACTACGGTGAGGAAGTTCTGATCCCCAAGTAATTGGCAGCGGTTTTTTTATTGGCTATTAAATTCGAATTTAGAACAACACAGAGATAACTTAAAAAAAAAACTAGGTAATTTAAAATTATCATTCTTATTTTGAGTAAAATACTGTTTGTTAGTGTAATATTAGGATATTACAAAATCACTATACGGTAAAAAATATATCTTCATACATTGTAAAATACTAAGACATCTTAAAATATCCTACTACATCTCAAGATGATGCCAACTCGGTTGGCGAATCGCACGTCGAGTGCAGTATATAGTGTTTTGGTGTTTCGTGGAACACTACGTCAGTGTTGTAATAAGTGTTCTACGGCTCCCAAAAGAACTCATTTTAAATATATGACTGCAGCACCAGAAAGAGCATTTCTTTAGGTCATTGTAACCAAGATAACTCAAAATAGACATTTTTTAATTTGTCCTAGTACTGTTCTAGCACAGCGATATTAATATTTGAAATTGAGAATAATTAATATGTTTAGTAAAAAGTATAATAGATTACGAAATTATTAAGTAATACAAAATAATATGAAATCAGTTAAGAATGAATACGTACAGAAAATTTTAAAGTGAGAAGAAATATTTTGCTTGCTTTGCATATTTTGGTAATTTATTAAATTCAGCTGTTCCCTTATTGCATTAAGGAATTTATCTTCATTAGATCGAAAATTATATATTTACGGATTTATTAGTCTTGTGTTGTAATTATGCACATCAATTGCAATTTAGACATATTAGTATCATTACATATTTAAAAGACACGAGTAGTAATGATAATGTGTTTTTTTTAATAACTGGCTCGATGATGTAGTTGACTGGAGCACGCGATGGCAAGTGTTACTAAAAATCTTTGCATCATAGCTGTGGGTTTGAATCTTGCCACCACCAGCATTGGCAATATTGATGGAAATGATAGTATGTCCACGTTTATCTAACTGTAATCCCATTCCAGACAGCTTCAGCTTTGGATTTCGGGGGTTTTCTAATTTCTATTGTATTTATTATTATTATTAATATATTATTATACCATAAATTGGAAATTGGATGAAATATGCAAAAAATGCATATACATGCACTTTGCATATATTCCGCCCTCTATTGATTACTAAAGAAACAAGGTTCTAAAACCTGCAAACGGATAGATATCCAGTTAAAGTTAGCACGTTACATTTATTAAGACATTTACGTTGTACCTAATTCTCTGTGCGTTTAATTTAGACCTATCTGTTATTTATTTCTGAACGTCGTTGATAAAAGGCGAAAAGTGGAATGGCCCAAAAATACTTCTTTGAGTCACCTCTGTCTTAATTTTTTTAGCCTTTTTTTTTTGTTTTCGCTATACCGGATGTCAACGGAATCATGAGACAAGTCATAGTCTCCAGAGTTTTCAAGATGTAAGTCCTAAACTTGGCAGGGGTAATATATACCAAAAACGGCCAATTTATCATTATTTGACACTTGAAATTTTACAAAATCGTATCCGCGAAGTTTTTGCAAGTATAACTCCTGCTATGTTGCGAAATGTTATGCGAAACACCATTGAATGAGCCAGAAAATTTTAAGAAGAAGACATACTTCTTATTTGCATCGTTGTTTTGTTGACAAAATGAATGTTTGGAATCTAGATTTATTTAATTTCCACGGCATACTTGATAAGAGTATTACCTCGATATTTTATTATTATTCACCAAACTTGCGTATTTGGGTTAATATCAACCGATTTTCGATTAGAAGTTGTCAATGGATTTGTCGTGAAAATAAGTATTTAACTACAGGGTGTCTAAAAGATGTTGCCATTTGAAAAAGTTCACATAATTAGAAATTAGTGATTTCAGAAATTTTAGTTAGTCATAGCTACTAAACCAATACGAAAAATCTCACGATTGCATTTTTATATTATCATTTTAGTCCATTTGATTGATTTGAGTAAATTCACTGCACTCTAGCTGCAAAAATAAAAATAGTACTAAAAAGTCAAGTAGTCTCAAAAATTGTTTTAAAACTATGCAGTCGTAGTTATAATCGTCTCCGGAATCCAAAAATGTAAGAATATACAGGGTGTTCCATTAAAAATTTTAAAGATGGGGTCATTTCCGGGAAATCCGGAAGTGATGGAAAAGTGTCAAATAATGAAAAAATATCCGTTTGTGGTATGTATTACGCGTGCCAAGTTTAAGACTTACATCTTGAAAACTCTGGAAACTATGGCTTGTCTAATGATTCCGTTGACATTCTGTATATTCTGTATTTTAAACATGAGCTGATCCAGTCCAGAGAACCTCTGACACAATAGCTTTAAAAAAAAATTTATATAATTTTGTCTTCTATGTGTTATAATGTAGCTCTTTTTTTTTTTGTAAAATGATGTGAATATTAATTTTAAAAACATAATTTGGTTTTACAACAGCCCTGAATATAGTGGACACTATACATTGAAACGTTGGCCTATACTTAAAATTGATTGTTGTTAATAAATTGTTAGACCAAATTGCTCGTCACTTCTGTCTCCATCACATAATAAGAAAAAAAAAGTACCTATAACGTAAATATACCTATATAAATATATCTAACACAAGAAATGTTATTTTTATACTTTAAAATAGTTATGAATCCTTTATTAGACTTTTTAAAGGACCTATTCATAAGTTTATTAAAATTTTTTAATTTAAAATGCTTGTATTGATTTTAATTAAGTACAACCGTTTTTATGAAGAATCTCAAAAATTTAAGCGAAATTGTATACCCATGCAAACGCTTTTTTTATGTTGCAAAAACGTCGATGTATTTTCTGAAAATAAGCTGATTAAAGGAATTTCTTCTACACTTCTAACAATAAAAATACTGATGTTCCTCTCAAATTATTAAAAATGAAATTTCCCTTCTGAAATTTCAAGCCATCCTAAATAGTAAGTAAAGATGGCAAGAGAGCGTTAATAAAATAAATTAGGCAAAGTTTTTCTTTTATTTTTTTCAATCTGTACTTCATCCGGGAATTGCGATGTTTATTTGATTACAGCTCTGGGAGTAATTGGGTCGTGTCGTGAGTTGCAGAGACGTAAACTCCGACTTGTAATGAAATTCTAATCAGTTTATGAAAAAGAGTATATGTAGAAAAAAACCTATTTTTTTATGAGCAAGTTTGCATTTATGAAATATTGAATTTCTTAAAGAAATTTAATTTCTCGTGACCCGATTGGAAATTCAAAGCGCACCAGAATACAATTTTTAACAACTGACTGAACAAAACCGGAAATAGCTACGAATACAAATTGTGGTACAAAAGAGATCTTGAAGGCTGTATTTGCGCTTGGAAAAAGACAATAGCTTTTCTTATACCATAATGAAATTTCCTTATTTTGCTCCTTTATGCATATATCCTCTGGCGAACAGAAAACTTTGTATTTGCGTCTTGGACGTAAGACATTTTATAGAAAAACCTATGATCGTTGCCAGATTTTAGATTGCAACCATTTCCCGCTTTACAAATAGTATAAATATTTCTTTAATGTTCCGTTTTGCATACTTGCATGGAGAAACTTCATTTAATTTAATCTAATTTAAATACTTTTGAAATTATCGTTCAGAAACGAAGTTAAACAGACACCTGTTTGCATAAAATGATGACTCTTTATAAATAATTATTGCTTTAAAATCATTAGAGCACCTCATGGTAGATCCCTTGGAATTTATTAATTATGACATCGAATTGCATTAGATATAATAATACCACGCAACGAAAATTTTTAAACAGTAATTAATTTAATAAATTTTTTCCCGGTGTTATCAATATTTTAAAATGAATTTTAACTTAAATGGAGCTTCAGTGACAAGAAAATGTATTAATCAAAATATAAATATCAGATAGCAATAATATAAGAATTAGTTGTACTGATTCTGCGGTTGGCTTCTTGTGAAACATTGTTAAATATTTTAAATAAACAAAGAAAGTTTGCTTTTAAATGTTTCAAAATTGTATTTTCACTCTACACGTGTTTCGATTTTTTAGGCCCTTTTCAAGAGTACTTTTGAAAAGGGCCTAAAAAGCCGAAACACGTGTAGAGTGAAAATACAATTTTGAAACATTTAAAAGCAAACTTTCTTTGTTTATTTAAAATATAAGAATTAGGTTTAATGGCTCATATTTATAACTCAATTTATATTTTTCTGGAATTGATGGTAATACGAGTATATTTTCTTGTCACTAAAACTCCCTTTAAGTTAAAAGTCCTTTTAAAAAATTAGATTAGATTAGATTCTTTTGTTGCTATTTTCACTTATTGATATAAGGTAGGTCAATATTCTACATCACAATACAAAATCCTTATAAGATAAAATTGAACATGTTATAGAGACAACATTAAAAAGTAAAATATTAAAAGATTTTATAATTAATTATAACAACATATATGATGACACTACAGCTGCAAAAACAATTAATGTTAAAATCAGTGAGTATTTTCAGAAAGCATTTTTGTTCAGATAATCTTTCAAATTAATCTTAACTTTTTATAGGAAGGTGAGTATTTTATGTAGACAGGTAGAAGGTGGCCTCCAGCATACTTTGGCGAATTTTTAATCTGCATGTAGTTAAAGTTGTTTAAATGTATATTTTCGTTATTTCGTGTCGAATATATATATACTTCTTTGATCTTTTTAAAATCTTTAAAATGTAAAAATACATACATAGCACAGTAGTTTATATACCATAAGTATATGGAATAGATAGTTAATTATGTTATTATTTTGAAAAGTTTTTCTGCAAGAATCTCTATAGGCGCTGCCAATTATTTGGGGATCAGAACTTCCTCACCGTAGTAAAACTCGAAGTGTAGTGCAGTTTATAATAAAAGTAATTTTTGAGGTTACAAAAAAAGTCACATTTTTTTTACATTTCAAAAAGTCGCATTTTGACGTTTCAAAAAAGTCACTTAGACGTTTCAAAAAAAGTCACATTTTGACGTTTCAAAAAAGTCACATTGGTGGAATGTCACTAATATTTTTTTTAGACATTGGGACCGATTTTGTTCTCAACGAACTCAATCTCTTCCTTGACCTCTAGAATGTGTGTACCAAATTTGTAAGCTTTATCTCAAAAACTGTAGTTGCTATCGCGAACCACACAGACACACACAAACACACAGACAGAAAATTTTTTGTGCCTGAAATTTTGTGTAGCGTCATAATTCGTCGAGATTCGTCCAGAAATGCAATAAAAATATTCAAAATTTTTTCACGAATACATAACTTCCTCACTTTGAGGGGTGAGGAAGTAAAATAATTTTGGTAATTATCTACTAATAGGAATACTTCTAAAGAACATTTCAATCATCTTTTATAGTCTCAATCCACATGGTTTTATTGGAAATTGCATTACAAATTTGTGCGGATCGAGACAATTTATTTTTCAGAAACTGTCAATTCGAAGAAAAAAAAACCGCTGCCAATTACTTAAAAATCAGAATTTCCTCACCGTAGTAAAACTCGACGTGTGGTGGTCTTTATAATAAAAGTAATTTTTGGCGATTCAAAAAATTCAAAAATTGGGACCGATTTTACTCATTTACGAACTCAATCTCTTCCTTGACCTCTAGAATATGTTTACCAAATTTTAAAGGTTTATCTCAAAAACTGTAGCTGCTATCGCGAACCAGACACAGACACACAGACAGAAATTTTTTTTATGTCTGAAATTTTGTGTATCGTCATAATTCTTCGAGATTCGTCCAGAAATGCAATAAAAATTTTCAAATTTTTTTTCACTTTAAGGGGTGAGGAAGTAATTAATGTCAGAATTCTTTTTGTATTACAAATAGTTTATTTGTCATTTGCTTGGCCCCATATGGCAATATTACAGCTTAGGACTAGGTATAGGAATGTATAATACATATTAACTAAATATTTTTAGCTGAAAAATTGCCTTTAAAGTTAGAAAGACAAAATATAGTTTATCCGTTCTATTATACAAATTAGGGTCTCAAGAAACTTTGTACTAGTACTCAATTTTATTATCGAATTATTGATGTTAAATTCAGACTCGCTAGGAGGATTATATTTTGATATAAATTCGATCAGGACTGTTGTTATTATGTTATTTATCGAGTGATTATTGGTATACTATTGGATAAAATCAGTTATGACACAAATAACTTTTTTTATTGACCTCGATATACGATTTTGTTTTAACAACAATTGTAGTATCGTCTGCGTACCTAAATACTCTGCCATCTGGTATATAGGATGACAGGTAAAACAAGACTTGCAAGTTTAATGAGGGCTATCGCGCTTGAATTCACCACGAGAGGCGCTAGTGTAGGGTAAGGTCCATGTGACTGAACGTTAATGTTTACTATGGCTTTTTAACGCGAGTTTTTAGTAATTTTTATAAAAATTAGCATTTAACACAATGATGGCAGAAGGGGAAAGTAGTCATTTACTTGCTCAGTAGGGAAATTACTGTACCTACCAGAGGTGTTTTATGTCATTGAAGTTAAGTTATATCAAGCATGATCATAATGAAAACAACGAATATGCATGATTATTACTTACGATTTTCTGTAGTAGACTCCTTTGGTAACGCATAATCGACAGGATTAAAGTGTTCCTTAGAAACACACGATGTTTCGAAGGAGTGAAGTTATCACTGCGAATCGCTAACAACCATTGTTTTAGACGAGTTTTATCTCTCGGAAGCATATGTCCGCCTTTTGTTTCCGAACAAAATGGGGCTGCACAACACTGAGAAGTTTTTGTTATTTACTGGTGTACTAAATAATTACAACAAAACCCTATACATTTTTTCCTCGCCTATCAGTCACTAATAACCCTGACGTAGTTTTCCATGAAACACCAAAATACTATATATTGCACTCTACGGGTGTTTCGTCAACCAAGTTGGTATCATCTGGAGATCATTAAAACTAATCGTATGCTAACAATCTACCCTATTTATACCTAAACTATTGTTCGGTGAACCGTGACTGTTCGGTGAACCGTGAACAACTAACCAATAAATCGGGATATTTGGGATGGACCCTCTGTTACTATTCATACTATGTTTACACCTTTTGATTACCAAGCTTTCAAATGCATCTAGCTGTCTAGTATTTGTTACATTCCTAATTAATCTTAAATTGCTAATATCTATTTTATGGTTGTTCTCAAACGCATGTTAGGCTACACTAGACTTATCTGTTCTACCATATTTGAGATGGGCCATATGCTCTTTGAATCTAGTTTGAATTGATCGTCTAGTCTGTCCAACATACTTTTGATTACAGTCCTTATAGTTAATTTTGTAAATCCCCACACTGCAAAAATATCATCCACATACCTAAGCCAAACCCTGGGGAAAACTCAAATTCTTCTTTTGCTTCCGTCTCGAGTCTGTTCATGAAGAGACTGGCAATGAATGGTGACAAAGAGTTACCCATTGCTGTTCCTTCATGTTGTTCGAAGAAATTATCGTTGAATCGAAAACAATTTTATTTCATGCAAAGTTTAGTGAGTTTAAAATATTCCTTTACTACATCTTGACTGAGATTGTTTAATTCGAGTAGATCCTTAAGATAGTCCAAGGTCTGTGGTATCGGAGTCACTAATACATCAGTGATGTGTGAATGGTAGTAGCACTGACCACTAGAGTGATACACTGTCACTCACTATGTCTGTCTTGCTTAGTCTGCTTTAGGCTAGCCTTGCTTGCTATTATTATTATTTTTTTTTATTACTTATGGAATACTGACGAGAACATAACAAGTTCGAAACCGGTCTATGTTTAGTGAGGAATTGACAAATGATCTTAGCTACCAAACAAGACCTGCAGGTTTAATTCAACGCAAGTCGGTGCCTTTGTTCGCTAAGTAGTTGTTTCCTGTAAATCTTATTCATTGCTTCAATGAAACAAACGTACCCTGCCAACAACAACGCTCGCAAGCACGCGTCTACAACATTAGAGAGTTCGCAACAACAGTGTTGCCATATGTAAAATGTTTCATTGACATAAAGTCTTAATCCCAAACATTATGCCAAAAAACATAAATATGCCAATTTTCAGGTTGATACTATGAAAACTTTCAAAATTATTGAGAAATTTCAAAATAAAATTCTAATTTAGAACACGCCATTTCTTTTAAACCAGCAACATTTGTATGAAGCATGTTAAGCTCAATCGTCATATTTTGGTCTCTAGGCTCTCCAGTTTTGGGGTTTCCCATTCGTAATGAATCACCCTGTATACGAAAGCAGATGGCTTTTTGTTTCGTTTTGTCACATTTATATCTCAATATTTCGTACAATTCCGTCAAAAATTTGTATAACCCACAAATTAGTAGAAAAGTATTTGGACAACTAGTTTCATTACATTTTTACACACGGTATATTAGAATAAAATTTAGAGAGAAATATCATGGAGAAAATTTTGTAGGATCGATAAATTACTTAATTAAATGCATTAAACACCATAGGTAATGAAACCCCCTATATATCCCTAAAGGTGTCTCGAGGTACCTTGTGCGGGAGGGGGTTACATATTTAGAGACAACGATACGGACACAACCCAACGTCCGACCATGCTATGATTAATTTCTGCTTTAGAAAAATCCTAGCTCCATGACTAGAGATCGAACCCACAATTCGGAGGTGAGAGACAGTATCCTTAACGCTCAACCAAGAAGCTGTGTAGTGTTATAATTTATTTCTCTATTTACTTTACACCTGCACATATCTGTTGAATACTGAATCCAAAAATTCTAGTCAGTAGAGCAAAAAATGAATGGCTTTTTTATCAATGAAGATAGCAGATATGTTGAACTTAAGCGGTACTGTTGTTGAGTACGTTCTTCCACAAACTTATTTTTTAGATTACACGGTTTTGCCGTCTATACTACATGAATAGTAGACTAATAAGTCGCTGGAGCTACTGATGTGAAAGCTGTATCAGAACACACACACTCAGATGGCTTTCTAACTTGTTAATATAAATAAGACTAAGAGTGTGGATACCACTGCAGGCCAGTGATCATAGTTTTGGGATGCTGAGTGCTAGTAATAATGCGTGTCATTATAAAATTATCCTTTTAGATCATATTGCAGGATATGAAAGGTAAAGCAACAGGTACTGCAGCTAGTAGTTGGATGGGTGACAACCAGACCAGCAAAACATGGCAAGCAGTCACGCTCCAACCTTCTAGCGGCTTGTAAATTAGCTTGAAATATAGAAGTTACGCAACTTTTGGCGAGGGTTTTGTAGTGGATATACCACCATCCTTTGGAGAGGATCTTATCTTAACTATAAGATGTCATGTTTCCTTCGTCGGTGATTAGAATGGTAACGGAAGTAGACTGACGCCGACGTTAAATAAATTATTAAAAAAAAAAGATCATGTCGCTCGGCGGTTCCGACGTTGTCGGTGGTAAATTACGTTTTACCCATCTAGTTCTTTAATTTTAGCAACTAGGTATGCGTAGTGAGATAATGAAATATATGAGCCGGTAAAAACCTGAATGGTGTAAGTCAACAGGATGAATATAAGTCATTTGTAAAATCGGATTTCAATTATTTTTAACAAATCATAGAGCCAGGCCGATAATACTCTTAGATAAATTCATCCCATTTGTAGAAAATATAATAAATTAATTATTGGGTACTATATAAGTATCTTTTCAAACCTAATAATATGAGAACGATAAAAAAAAGTTTCTTAAATCTTACACTGTCATTCTTATCTGAGTGCGCTAGTATAAAAGTTGTAGGTAGATAATAAATTAAACGCGACACTTTAAACACATTTTATCACAGACAACTACTTCACCTAAATGCAAGATGACATTTGATTAAATAATTTTATTCATAATATTACCTAGGTGACGCAGTAGTTTTAATAGTTTCAGCGATAAAATGTTTTTGAAGTGTTTATTACATACCTAAAACTTTTAGATTAGCGCAAGAATTACAGTGTAAAACGTAAGAAACTATAGAAATTTTATTGTTATCATATTAAGGTGGGCCCAGATTAAAGCGTTTTTGCTCCAACGAACAGAACGATACGAACGCGCAGAGTTGAATTCACTAGTATGGACGTGTCTAGGCGAATCGAACTCGCCAAGCTTTCAGTCTGGATGAGAATACAGAGAGTTTGTGATATTCGTGGCATTCGCGCTAAAGAACACGTGCTGATATTATTACTTTTATTAGTTTGGCTTTGAATTGGGATAAAAATCATGTGGAGAAAAAGAAGTCACTGTAGTTAATCGATATTTATGAACAGTACCCGAAGTTATGTAACCCTGCCCATACAATCTTTGTATCCATACTTTTCTTGCTTTTCTTATTTTTTTATAATTTGCAAAGAATGAAAAACAACGCCCCTTGTCAAGTCAATTTCATCCATACTTTTTTAATAATAATTTGCACAGGATTTAAAAAAGCATCTGTTGTCACCGAATCTGCTCCAAAAATAAAACTACGAACATGTGGGAACACACGGGAACATATCGATTACGACGAACGTACTGCATGCAACGAGCTTTTGTTCGGATTATTTACACTGGCCGACAACAAAATATATTTTTGATAACATGTACCTGAATAACATATCTCACTAGAATAAAGCCTTCTGATTACAAAAATGACAAGCAAAAAGTCGTAACACGTATTAACATTTTCTTGTTACATTAATAAAACATTATGAGCAGAAATAACATTATTGTTAATTTTACTAATCTATTTATTGTTATACTCTGTTTATCGAATAAATAGAATTATGCCAGCCCAACAAATTGCGCCAAATTCGAATAAAATTTTTCTGTTGGTCGTATTTTTAAAACCCATATCAAAAGATATTCTTAACTTGATAGCTTCTTGCTGTCAAATACGTTTTGTTTTGGTGTTTTGTGGAGATTACAGTTATTTGTTGCAATTCGTTGTTTCTGTTTGCTGTTATTCACATTTACCTAATAAATAGAGCTTTTTTAGCGCTAAACAAACATTTTTATTTATATTAAAGTACGTAATGAAAATGATTAATGTTGATTATATCTAATAACCATACTTTTTTTCGGGGATTAATACCAACAATTATGGCTCAAGCGGCTATTTCTCCACCGAAAAAACGGACATCCAGTATTTTGAACATTTATAAGACATACTGGAGACAACCCGGATAAACCTAGGGGAGAAGTCGTTGAGTTTGTTGTAAAGGCATCAGGTAATTTTAATTTTTTTATTTTATGAAGTTGCTCATAAAGTATATTTTTACTATTAAAGTATTCTTAGATTGTTTATATGTATTTATTATAGTTCATGTTTATATTATTAGGCATATTAATTTAGATGTGTGTGCTGCAAGTGTTTACAACATTATTCGTGAATATAAAGAAACACAACAAAAGTGTACCACGGACAACGAATAATTTTTTGGATAACATCGATAGACAACGAATAGTTTTGGATAACATCGATGATGGAACTAAAAGTGCTCTCAGATGTTTGATTCATTCATTTTTTGAAAGGAACGAACCACCAACTTTGAATAAAATGTTAGCGGTGGTGCATGAAGATAAACATCTAGCTCAATTAAAACGGAATACTTTGAGGACATTGATAACAGAAATTGGCTTTCGGTGAGTAAACCAAGTTTTTATTTCTACATGTTGTAATGTAATTATTGTGTTTAGCACTATAGGTTTGCAAATAGGTCAAGCAATAGGTTCTTAGGAAAAAAGATTGAGATCATCGCCTGGATGCGACGTTTCCTAAGAGAGATAAGTTAATACCGGGAAAAAGGCTGGAAATTGTACTTCTTATATGAAACGTGGGTGAACACTGGCCACATTGAAAGTAAAATATGAAAGGCCACAACAATCTTGACTTCAAGGCAGGCTTTCATTCAAGGATTAACACGGAGTTAAAAGATCCATCAAGCAAGGGAAATCGTCTTATAGTCCTCAATATAGGATCCAAGGACGGTTTCGTTGAGGATGACTTACTATGCTTCGAATCAAAGAAAACTGGAGATTACCATGAAGAATAACTGGTGAGGTTTTCAAAAACTGGTTCACTCACATTTAGAGATGCTTGGATGAACATTGTGTGGTTGTGATGGACAACGCTTCCTATCACAGTCGAAAAATGGAAAAGATCCTGAATGCTGGTACGAAGAAAGCGGACATACAAGCCTGGTTAACAAGTAAGTCAATTATTTACAAAGCAGACATGGTAAGAGGTAAACTCCTGAATATTGTCAGACAGGCCGCCATTACGCCTAAATATATGGTCGATGAGATGGCAAAACAATAGAATCGACGGTTTCGTGGTTGCCAATATCATTGTGAATTTAATTCTATTGAATTAATATGAGGGCAAATAAAAGGGGAAGTCGCAAGGAAGAATAATACGTTCAAAATGAAAGATCTTCACCCATTATTTAAACAAGCCATTGGAAATGTTTCTACTGAAAATTGGAAGAATGCCATTCGTCATGCGCAAAGTCAAGAGGAAAAAATGTGGCAGCTTGACATTGTAATGGACATCGTAGTAGCATCATATTGCTACTGGTGGCTCAATAAACGGCGAGTACTTAGTAATAAAGGTCGAGGGTTTAGTATATATTTTTTATTGTTTACGTTTATTCCATTTATATTTTCTTATAATGTAGACTGATCCCTCGTAAATTTCGTCTTGGTTCTTCTTACGAGCAGTAATCGAATCTTGTGAATATGGTGTGTATAACATGTATAGCTTTTATTGTTATTTTATTTATTTAATATTTATTTTTATACAGGGTGTAGTATGCACATTTTTTTAGTTTTTATGTTTACTCCATTTATATTTTCTTATAATGTAGACTGATTTCGTCTTGATTCTTCTTACAAGCAATAATCGAACCTTGTTAACCTTCTATTGCATGATTTAATATTTATTTTTTTTTTTTTTACTTTTCAAAAAAAATTTTTTTAAATAAATTATATTTAAAGGTGTAAATAAAACATGTTAAACATTCTAAGACAAACTTTTTATTTAAAATTAAGAAAAATGTGTTCCCAGTTGGGCACAGTATGCTTATAAGCTGCACTTTAATACATATTTAATTTGTATGAAACTACAAAGCAACTGCTTTTCGCATAAACTCGTATATTAGGGGATCGATATCACGTTGCATTTGGCTGTTTATAATTGACATCCATATGAGGATACACAAAAATCTTTCTAACTCTTCCTTCAGTAAATGCAGTGGCTTGTTATGCCGTATCTGAGTAATGAATAAAACTGTTTGATAAACAATACTATTTAAAAATATGACATCAAAGAAATACTTTAAAATTTTATAAGGATTTGTCAACTGTAGAACTTCTGAGGAAAGTAATTTCCTTGAAACTGGGTACCTTCTGCATTGGTATTCGTAATGGAATTCTACTATAACACACCAGTTCTTCATGCTATGTATTATTTTCCATCAAAATGTTGTACTCATCAATATCATCCTCCAAAATGGAATCCTCGCTGTCAGAAGAAAGATCTCTTATGTGCGGTGAGTTTTTCCCCATAAAATACTTTGGGTATCAGTGTACTAAATTTCTCTAGGTCAATATCCATAATGAACACCTAAAAATAGTAAATACCTAAAATCTACAATCATTCTATGCATACTGTTCCCCAATTGGCAACATATTTATTTGCCAAAAAAATAATTGCATGCCTTCACAAATACATATTACCAGGCCATTCCACACGACAAACAGATACTGAGAGGTTAAACTAACATTTTTACAAAACAAAACTTACCTATATTGCCATTTATAAAAATTATCAAAAACATGTCCAAATTGCAACAGCTGATCGTTAGGTTATGTCACAGAATATTTCAATTATATCGGAGTGCCGCTTCCTGTTGGTCGACAATTAAACATTATAATGGATATCAATGAGACACGATTAGTCCTAGTTTAAAAACATCATAATTATCTTGAATCCAAAAAAATTATTTTTATCCTACAAACTTCCGTATTAAAATAAATCCTACCAGTTATGCGAAATGCGCCGTCGTGGTAGATTTACTTTCCAATAATATTTGTATTTTTTTATAATGTTGTATACTTATACCTATTCGTTTTTATTTGTTACAAATAATAATTAATTTTAACCTGTCGCCTAACCTAACCTAATTATTTTAATTCTCCAAAAAACAAAAAATTATTTGTACCTAGTATGTGAAACGGGGTTTTGCAACCGGAAATTCAATAAGTTCCTCCCGAATTGTATCTGTTCATTAAACGGACTATATATACATATATCAATGAAGTATATGACATATATTAGGCTCACATAGATATATCTATAAAGATAAAGAATAATTTTTGAAAAGCATACGCTCAGTTATTTTTTTTATTGGTGTTCAAAGCGTCTCTCTTGAGGAACCAACAGTAATCACCCATCATGGCTGGATTCCATCGTCCTTGATAACGAATTTCCATTGTCTTGATACCTTGATGAAATATTTCTCCTTACTCGTCGCTTACCGCACCCAAATTTTCAGGAACAAATTTAGATGAGAATACAGATAGTGAATTTTTAAAGACATACGGCAACCAAGCGTTTGGTACGAATCTAAAAGTTCGCTTACTAGTTGCTTGCAGTTCTCATCCTTCTTGTTCTCAAAAATCTCTTTGACTACGCTTACAAATGAGTTCCAAGCTCTTGGTTCCTGTATGTTGAGTGTTCCTTTAAAATCTGCATCATCAGGCAATTTTCTAATTTGAGAACTAATAAAAATGCCTTTTTTTAAGTTTGGCGTCACTTAAGTGAGGAAAAAGTTCTCATCAGTATTTAAATTCTTCACCCTCTTTATTTATAGCCTTCATAAAATTTTTCATTAGCCCAAGTTTAATATGAAGAGGTGGCAAAAGGATATCTTTAGGGTCTACAAGGGGACATTACTAGTTCCTGGTTTAAATTCTTTCCTGGCCGGTCAAATTCTTTTCAAATAATGTTCATTTATTGCACTACTGACTCACAAAGAAAACAGCAATATTTTGTAAAGTCCTACTAAAATGGATATTAGTTTTAAATCCCCACATATTTGCCATTTGTGTTCGTAGTAATTAATTTTATTTAAAATGGCGTTTATACTCTCATAATACTTTTTCATTGTTACTGAATGGGCAATAGGTTTAGATGGTTTTAAATTTCCATTATGTAGTAATACAGCTTTTAAACTGTATTTGGTGGAATCTATGAATAAGCGCCATTCAGAAAAGGAATGCTCGATATTAAGTTCCTACATTAAACTATCAATATCAATACATGCGTATAGTGAATTTTCCATATTATAAAATGCGGAAAATGTGGTACTTTTTTTTCTAAAAGTCGTATTCTTCGTTTCTTTAGCCAGTAAGTTCCACTTCTTGAGTCGAGAACTAAGAAGTTCTGCCTGTTGTTTTGGCAGCCACAAGTCATGTACCAAATCATTCAATTCATATTAAGAAATTAAGTGAGAGTCACTAAAACTTTATGGAATATAGAATGGGTCGACACACTAGTCTGGACTGTCTGAAGAGTTGTTACTATTTCCATTAACTCCCAAAAAATATTTTGCCAATCTAAAGACGCACTTGACACATAAATAACCTACAGGACTACTACGAAATACCTACTAGGAAACTAACAAAACTTATAACTTCACCACATGAAATAAAGGACATTATAAAACGACTACCGAATAACAAAGCACCAGGACCGGACGACATTTTCAACATAATCCTTAAACATCTTCCCAAAAAAAGCCCTTGTTTCCCTCGCCTACATTATTAATAGCATAATAAAATTGCAATATTTTCCACCACAGTGGAAGATGGCTGTGGTGGTCCCATTTCTAAAACCGAACAAAAATGCACAAGACACTAATAATTATAGGTCGATATCGCTGCTAAATTCAATGAGCAAAATCGCCGAAAAAATCATTCTACGAAGGCTAAATAAAATTATAAACAAAAAACAACTTATTCCAGACAACTAGTTCGGTTTTAGAGGTGGGCACAGCACGGCTTTCGCACTGTGCAAAGTCGTGCAGGACGTCACGGAAGGTTTTAATAAAAAACATTCTACTGTTATGCTTCTGTTGGACATAGAAAAAGTCTTTGACACTGTTTGGCATTCAGGGCTCCTATACAAACTTAAAGAAATTGTCAAACTGCCAATCTATTTTGTCACATTAATTAATAATTATATTAGCGACAGACGGTTTAAAGTAAGAGTCAACGATGCAGTGTCGTCGCTCAAAACAGTCCAAGCAGGAGTGACACAAGGTACCGTCCTATCCCCCATCCTTGTTAACATGTACCTATCCGATATCCCTACTTATCCTAATACGAAAATAGTACTATACGCAGATGATACTACAGTATATGAACAATCTTTTTACGCAGAGACAGCGACACAGAAAGTACGGTACCATACAAATAAACTCACGGACTACTACAAAACTTGGAAGATAAAACTTAACGAGGACAAGACCGAGACAATAACACTAACCAGGAAATTTACCAACATTAAAACAATAAATAAACTGATAATTAATAACAGGACAATAACAGAAAAAAACACCGTAAAATACTTAGGAATTACATTGGACAAACGACTTAGATTCAAACAACACATAACGAACACAATAAACAAGACGTAGGGAACACTAAGCAGACTCTACCCTCTAATTAACAGACGAAGTATACTAACAACGGACAATAAACTTTTACTGTACAAAACGATACTAAGACCGACATTAACGTACGCTTGTGCTGCCTGGAGCCAAATTTCAGACACACAATACAAACGACTACAAACGACCCAGAACAAATTACTTAGACTACTTACAAACTCAAACCGATACATACGTATAGAAGACTTACATAGACAGACAAACATCGACTACATCCAACCGCACATATACGAGACTGCAAATAAATTTTTAAAAACCAACATACAAACGTCACGAATAATTAGGGACATGACTCAACTAAGAAGCTACGATGACATACCACACACACACAAATACATACACGAAAGACTCCCACCGTACAACGAACAGAGATAACCTAACTGACATACGGACAACTCACAATGACACAACAAATTCCCATCCCTCCATCCCTCCTTCCACCAAACACACAACACACGCATAAACAACCAACAACTATAACCCACAAATAAAATAAAAATAAAAGTGAAACAGGTCTTTTTAAAAATTTTTCCTGTACAGATCAAGACCCCACAAAAACAAAAACATCCAACATTAGTTTGTTAAAGCATTTAGCACAGGACAGCAATAGCTCTGTATTGCAGGAAAGAGCCACTAAATAAACTATAACCTTATAGGTATTTTTAGGCCATGCCAGCGACCTGGGTAGGTGTCTACCGCATTTTCGCGAAATGTAACACCTACCTTATTATATTTTGTTACATTGAAATATATGAAATAAATAGCCTAAATAAAATAAAATATCTTAGATTAAGGCATATACTGTAAATATTAAGTATCAATAAAGCTGTTAAAATGGAAATGGAATGGTAAGTCTGATGCATTGTGAGGAATAGGTCTTAGGGCTGATGGCAAATTCTGATATTTGATTTTTTTTGTTTATCTTTTTTGGAATATCCTTCAGTTCTTGTTACACAAAAATAGCAATCATAGAAATAATTGGTGGGTCCTCGCCATACCATTGGAATCGAAAAAGGCATGCTTTTTCTTTTCCCTTTCATCCACTCTACTAGTGACTCGCTACAACTTACACAACAAACGTGGAGAGCCCATTGTTTGTCTTGATCTCTGACTAAAACTCCAAGATATAGAAAATACGCTTTTTTCACATTTTCAGACAGTGGCCTCGCTTATGACTTCACAAGGATTTCTCCATTAAATGTAACAAAACTTTTCAGGTGAGGTTTTGCAACTTCGGCGCTTTTGGTTGGACATTTTTGTCTTAACAGATTTATGTAGACAAACGAAAACACTTTCTAACAGACACAATTGGGCACTTGGAAGGTCAAAACAAGACTGATACTGAAAATGTCCCACCTTACTTTAACTTCCTCTTCTAAAATTGCCAACCCATCATAAAATTGATATCTGGTAATATAATAGTGTCTATTGTGTTCACACAAAAATGGTACGTATGTTGGATATTTTCTCAGTTAATAGGGAGGTATTAACAATATAATATTAACAGTAGTGTGAACTATGTTATAAAAATTGTGCCAGCTAGTGTTATTTATTCGTGTTTTTGGTGCAAGCTCGGTTCGTCCTGTCCGTTCGGGCAAAAATGCTCAAATTTTGACCCAGTTTAGGTTTGAATGATGCTTATGTAATACCTATTGCTTAATTTATTAGTTTTTCTAGAACGAGGCCAATGAAATGCCAGATTTTTTTTGTAAATTCACTTCTTATCGACCTAAAAATATGAAATATAAAATAGTAGCACAGATTTTACAATTAAACTTGTACTTTATCTCTAGTTATATCAGAATGACTATAAGTTGGCTTTCACTACTCTGATATTCAATGGCTCATATGTAATGGTAGACACTGGTTTTCTAATCTTCGCAAAATAGAGAGAAACAGAGGAGAAAATACATTTAACACTCAGAATATTTGCTGTAACAGTGATAACTTGAGATCAGTCAGACGCCAATACGAAATTTGATTAATATCAGTAAATATACTCACTAATTTATTGAAATTTCATTAAGAACAGACAAATACTGTGGTGTTAATCAGACCTGAATAATACCAAAATAAATAATTAATAATGCAATTACTGAAATTAATCAAATTTCAGATTTACGTCCTTAATTAGAGAATTTATCCTCCTTAATGATTAAAATAAAACAATGCATTGGCAGTGTAGGTAGTTGCTAATTAAACAAAACATATTGTCGTCAGCGTTGCTTCTATACAGTGCATCCATCAGTAAAGTAATGCATAAATCCGATAAAATCGTTACAATATGAATAACAGAAATCATTTGGACAGGACTAATTTAAATACATTTCTGTATTTGTTCGTGTATAGGAATCAGGTGTTTCGATTTTTTTTGTAAAATTGATGACACGTTCAACAATTATTTTAAATGGCAGCCGCCATCTGTGAGAGTTACATTTGAAAGAGCACATTTTTTTACATATAGAAATTATATGTCATCATGGGCGCCGCCAGAAAATCTTCTTTGGGGGTCAAAGATACATGTTTTCGTGTATTTTTATTGAAAAATACTAAAAATAAAAAGTTAATTCTAAAAAATAAATGTAAACCTTAATCCTTGTTAATAAAACTGAAAAAACTTCAAAAGAAAGAACGGTCAACGCACTTTTTCTTTACAATATATTGTTGCATAATGTATAAAAATCAAAATGAATTAAAAAATTTAAGAATGCCATGCTCATTATTTGCACCAAATTTTTGGTATTAAAGTAAAAATAAATGTCTAAACCAAAAACAATAGCTTTGATAACACAAAATTTCAAATAATCTTATTCTAAAAAACTCGTATACAGGGTGAGCCACGGTGGGTGGAGTATTAGAAGTATATGGAGAATGGATCAACCGATTGCTTTGAAATTTTGGCTTCCAAGATAATCGAGTATGATCTCTCCAACTAAAATATTTTCGAAAGTGCGGTGTTGCCACTTATACGTAAAACTGGCAACAATTTCGTTATTTTAAATGGAATGCCCTGTATATTTTTGCGTTTTTTGGATCGTCGTCTCTTTCTGAGTAACTTTTATTAATATTTCCCTATACCTATCTCAAGCCGTTTTCGAGATAATACTTCTTTTCTGAATTTATTGCCAAAAATTTGACTTTCAGTAAATCGTGTTTTCTCCTACCTACGCAGCAATTAAAAGATAATTTTTTAATTGCGGCTAGGCAAGGCCTGGGGGCATCTCCTCCATTAATCAAATGTTTCGAATATCATACAGGGTGAGTTAGAGAACGCTTTCTACAAGTGACTTAGAAAAATGCACGAAAGTCAATTTTTTTTAAATAGAATGCCCTGTATATTATTACTGATTCGGAAAGGCGATACATTTACCTCTTTAAAAAGGTAATATACTCTATACCTAGTGCACACCGTTTTCGATTTATGGGCACTTTTCTATAACCTTACCAAGAATATTAGTCTTCTGGTATATCATAACGGGTGGGCCATGAAATTTTTGTTTTGTCATTTTGTAATGACAACAGATGTTATTTTTCTAAATAAATTTGACGTTAGTGATATTTGCACCTAATTTGAATAGCTTGTAGCACAAATATGGCAGAAAATAATTATACAAACACGGTTTTAATTGATTTGTTTATTATCCATGGACAGTGCAATAAGATTATTAGCAGAACTTGTAGAAGATTTAATGAGAAATATCCGAATTTGCCGCAGATCAAAGGAATTTTATGAATTTTGGTTCATCATTAAGAGAACAATAACAGTGTCAGTATTAGGAAAAAATAATAACTAAGCAGCAACAACAGTAACAAAGTCTAACTAGCAATAACAAATAATACCAATAACAGTAATAAATATAAAAATCTTATAAATATCGTTATGTGTTCGAAATGTAGACTTCCAGACACTTTTGTATACGACGATGGACGACGTTTGTTGTAGCAGCTCTTATTTCAGCGGGGTCCAAGTTTTCAATCTCTTGAATCACTCGACGTTCTAATTCTTCCCTGTTGTGGGACTGGAGTTTTATATACTGTATCTTTAAGAGTACCCCAAAGATAAAAATCTAACGAGGTAAGGTCAGGGGACCTCGGAGGCCAATTCCACAGTCCCAAACGTCTAATCCAACCATCATCGAAAAAGCGGTCCAACTCCATACTAATTTCGTGTGTACAATGTGCAGGAGCCCCGTTGAGTTGACACCAACAAGATATATATTTTTCAATTGACATAATATCAAGGAAGTCTTCCACAATTGTTCTAATTATATCTAAATATTTTCTGGAATTCAATTTTTCGTCGTATATGTAATATTTTATTTTGTCATCCATTAACATACAAAACACATTAAAACTAAATTTAACTTGAAAGCCAGCCTCTCTAGTAACGTGGGGTTGTCTGTGGCCCAATGGTGACGATTTCGTGTGTTACAAATCCCTTCCCTAGAAAATTTTGATTCATCAGTCCATATAATTTTCTTTAAAAAATCCTCTTGCATACGTACAAGTAACATTTCATAGAATTCTATTCTCTGTAGATAATCCTGAGGCATGAGAAATTGGACTCTTGTAAATTTGTAATTATGTATTTTATGGTTTGCTAGTATTCTTCGAATGGATGAATATGGCAATGCTAAATCTCGCTCAGCACAACGTATGGAATACTGGGGATTTGCATGAAAATATGCTAGCACATTGATTTCATTTACCTCGTCAGATGTCACAGGTTTAGGTAAATTTCTTGCTTCTCTTAATGATGAACCAAAATTTATAAAATTCCTCTGAATTCGTAAAAACTTTCTGTTGTTCATCTGCGGCAAAATCGGATATTTCTCATTAAATCTTCTACAAGTTCTGCTAATAATCTTATTGCACTGTCCATGGATAATAAACAAATCAATTAAAATCGTGTTTGTATAATTATTTTCTGCCATATTTGTACTACATAGCTATTCAAATTAGGTGCAAATATCACTAACGTCAAATTTATTTAGAAAAATAACATCTGTTGTCATTACAAAATGACAAAACAAAAATTTCATGGCTCACCCGTTATGATATACCAGAAGACTAATATTCTTGGTAAGGTTACAGAAAAGTGCCCATAAATCGAAAACGGTGTGCATTAGGTATAGAGTATATTACCTTTTTAAAGAGGTAAATGTATCGCCTTTCTGAATCAGTAATAATATACAGGGCATTCCATTTAAAAAAAATTGACTTTCGTGCATTTTTCTAAGTCACTTGTAGAAAGCGTTCTCTAACTCACCCTGTATGATATTCGAAAGATTTGATTCATGGAGGAGATGCCCCCAGGCCTTGCCTAGCCGCAACTAAAAAATTATCTTTTAATTGCTGCGTAGGTAGGAGAAAACATGATTTACTGAAAGTCAAATTTTTGGCAATAAATTCAGAAAAGAATTATTATCTCGAAAACGGCTTGAGATAGGTATAGGGAAATATTAATAAAAGTTACTCAGAAAGAGACGTTGATCCAAAAAAACGCAAAAATATACAGGGTATTCCATTTCAAATAACGAAGTTGTTGCCAGTTTTACGTATAAGTGGCAACACCGCACTTTCGAAAATATTTTAATTGGAGAGATCATACTCGATTATCTTGGTAGCCAAAATTTCAAAGCAATCGGTTGATCCATTCTCCATATACTTCTAATACTCCACCCACCGTGGCTCACCCTGTATATACACTGAGATCATTCGCTGCAAAAATTGAAATTTAAAAAAAAAAGACGGAACATATCGTTATCCTTCAATACCTATTTTAACTGGCCCATTAGATTATGCAATCTATGTGTCTAAGTCCATGGCGAGAGTATGAAAAATATGGTTGCCAAATGTTGACAAATTTACCGTTTTGCTATAGAAGCTTGAGAAAAGAAATTTTTTTGTTTCATGTTTTTTTATTTTATAGTTTGATTTGAGGATGTTAATATATTTTTTTAAGCGTCATGTTTATTTTACAACCTATATATAGAACATATTCAGTGCATTTAGAAAGAAGAGATCATCCACCTCCCCTTGAAATAAGGCTGGGTCATCAGTGACCCAACAATATTTGTTATGTTACCCAGAAACCACCATACCAGTTCAGTGTTAAGCACTTTATACAACAGTGTCTGACATCTGGCAGTTAAATTTCCTGAATTTATTTACAAAAGATTTCAAGTTGATAAGTATTTTTAGAGTAGCCAAAATAGTTGCAGAAAAAAATATTGTACGTAATACACCCGGAAAGGGTCTTTACTGGGCTGCCAGCTCGCCCAGTAAAGAATCACTTTCCGATCTTGCTATGTAAATAACTGCAACGAAACATATACCGATCATTCACCAATTCCCTAAACCACGATTAGCAGAATTGATTCTAAATTAAGGAATATGGCTACGTGAGAACAATCTGAACTACCATCGGTAACTGAAGAGAAAACATTCAGGTCCAATGTGCTGTTCCCAAATGTATGCATTAGTTTACGGACACACTATGTAATGTGAGGAGAATTACCTATCGAAATTATTGAGTAGAGTAAATTTTGAGAATCAAACACACACTAAGTGCATGTAAATACAAACGATATTTAGATTATCACTTTGTTACATACCAAACTTTTAGTCCAATATTTTAGCCCAAGATAAAATTGACAAGATTTGTATTTAAAAAATATACTTACTGTTTGTTGAAATTACTACCCTCTTATTGTAGTTGTTCCTTTCAAGGCAGTTAAAAAGCTTCTGTTTTGCATTGACCTAAATTTTAGAGCACGAATTTTTCCTTTGTCCTGAAAAAGCGCCTTTGTTTTGAACCACTGCTTTCATTTGAGGCTTTATAATTTGTTTTTCTATATTTTCAGTCAATAGCGTGAAATGAAAACAGGAGTTGTTATGTGTATAAAGTAATATCACGTCTTTCTAAAATAATATAAAGTTTTCCATCTAACAACATTTTAAATTTGCTAATGTACAGGGATATTCACGAAAGATTGTCCCCTCCTCAACATTTTTATTTTTATCCTAGAAAAAAAAAGCTAAATTCAAAAGTTTTAAGAAATTTTCTTCTCGCCAACTCACTAAATAAAAAATAATCGAGCATGGCGTTTTAAAGATATACACCAAACTTGTTTTTTTTAACGGATTTTTAAATTCGTTGTTCCTTACCAATTACTATCAGATATAATAGTTATATGTTTATTCAAAAATTAATGGCGATATTCCAAAAAAAAAAAAAAATTAAAACATGAACATTCACAAAATATAAGAAAATGTTACAAGATTTAAAAATTTTAACATAAGTAAATAATATAGTAATACAGTAAAGCCTATAAAAGCATGGGGAGAAGAAAGTGCAACTTCAAAAATAACATTGACAAAAGATAATTTAACAAACAGCATAAAACAATAAAGTGTTAACATAACTTTGTCCTTGTAATTGGAAAGAAGCAACGTCTCTCTTGACCCAACACAAAATCCTAGGATTCTTCTGGGGTTACTTCGTTGGCTTGAAAGGCGATTAAAGAAATATCTTTAAGGAAACAATTTATGGAAATTGTTATCATTGTTTATATTATGTATACATTAAGAAATGAGGCCAACCCTTTACAAAATCTACTTTGCTTTCTATATTACATCCCCGTTATTTTAAAGTTATGGAAAATTTGAATTTTGCTGACATGAATGATACTCATTGCCATTTTACTTGACAATTTTACTTTTTGTGGTTATGTTGAAATGTACTGCAACTTTGTCAGTGAATTATACGTGAAAAGTAATTTTCTTAGGAAAAAAATATTTATAGGATCTATTAAATTCTCGACGAATGTGCCCATGTGAGAAGTCATGATGTATGATAGGGGGTGATATAAAAAGTCTTATTTTTTATCACAAAATGAATAAATTTTGTGAGAAAAAATAAGACTTTTTATATTACCCTCTGTCATATTGTACCTATTAGTTAATGAATACTCAATCAATCAATATAATTAAACATTAAACACTATAGGTAATAAAAATACCTGTAGTTTTAAAGTAACTGTGTGCTGTAAAGACTCCAAATTTTGAGACTACAGACACACATAAATTTTCTAAGTATGCTGAGATATATTCCTGATTTCAAAGAAAAACCAAGCTCGGTAGGGAATCGACAAGGAAGCTCGGGGTGAGAGGCAAGTATTTTTAGCGCTTGATCACAAAGTTATAATTTAATATTTGCGTTTTCCTGTAAGTTACCTCATGTTTTTTTTTTTTTTTGTTAATATTGTGCAATTTTTAATTTTATTCAAATTAGACAAACTAGATATCCCACAGGACATAATTTTGGGTCCAATTTTCTTTTTGATTTTTGTGAATGACATTACAGCTCACGTGGAACTTAATTCAACCTCTGAATTTGCCGACGAAATTTCTACTATTGTAGGCATTTTTGTCACGCAAATAAACGACAGTCGTCTCTGAAGTGGTCCAATGGAGTAAAAAGAAGACTTAAAACTAAAAGTAGGCAATACGTCTGTATTAGTTTATGAAAATCGTTCTAACGATTCATTGTACGTTAATCCCGGTGGTAAATCAATTGAGCAGCTGAGTACAACTAAATTCTTAGAACAAATCCGTGGCAAGGATTTGCGTTAGTCTGAGCATAGAGAAATTGTACTAAAAAAAAGTTAGCACGGCGTACTTTGCAATTATAGGTACTTACGAGACCAATTCTATCTAAACGGTTTAAAACTAGTCTACTTACTGGTATCATCCGTGGCCGCTGATAAAACTTTTATGTCAGAAAGGAACTCTTTTAAATTTTCTTGCAGTGAGTATTTATAAAACTGAATATATTGACCATACATTATCTATATATTTTTAATAAAGCAGTGTACACAAAAAAAAAAAAATACTTGACTCCTTTTCCATAAATAGAGATTTCTTATACCGCTATTGAAACTAGGGGTGAAAACAATGATTAAATTTTATAAATAAATAAAACATTCCTTCCATAAAACAGTTATTATTTGATTTTTGAAATTGTCATTTTATAATTGCTTAAAAATTTATAACTCTTTACGTGGTCAGGCAGATGACTTATTCCACAAACAAATACTTTTACTAATACTTAATTTTAATTCTGAAATGGGTTGGAACCTTTGATGTGAAGCTAGCACTGCACTGGCATGATTTTTCACACGCATTTCGCCAACCAAATTGGTATTATCTGGAGATGATTAATATTATGCTAACAATGTGTCCTATTTACACCTAAACTGTCGCTACCGTTCGGTGAACCATGACTCACTATACAATAGAGAGGACTACTTGAGCTTAGCCTTCTATCACTATTCATACTATTTTTACACTTAGTTGTTTCCAAGCCTTCAAATGTATCCAGTTGTCCTAGTATTTGTTAAATTCCTAATTAATCTTAAATTGCTAATATACAGGGTGTCCCATAATTTAGTACCTTCCTTCAAGGGGGTGATAGAACTATAAAAAATAAGAGTTTTGCATATAAATATTGGCCTTAAGTCGGTTCATAAGAGAGCTACAACCTCTTAAAGCGGACAAGTACGAAATAGTTATTTGCCAATAAATTCGAAACATCTTAAGTAGCAAAAATTAAATTTGCACCATTTGTTAATTTTGTAATGTTACATATTTTGTCAAATTTTTATCTAAATATCATAATCCGTTGGGGTGGGTGAGGGTGAATTTTCGCTATAATTTTTTTTTGTCTTATTTTTTAAAGACACCAGTTTTAAAATCTGCATAAAAAAGGTCCTCTTACTCAATTTCGATATGAGCCATCGTTTTGGAGTTATTTGTATTTTAATATTGTAATACAGTATAAGTATGCAATAATGGAAGGTAACTACATATCTACAAAAATAATTCCACGATATTTTCAACTATTGTTTTGTAGAGCAATTTAAAATATCGCCTTACAAAATAAAGTATGTAATTTAAGGACAAAAAAATTTACATTAATTTGCCAATTAATATTATTTTAAATTTGTTCATAAGTTCAGAAGATGATCAAGAATAAAAGAAATAAATTGGTTATATACAAATATTTGTTAAATTACATTGTGTAAAGTGATTTTTGATAAGCTCCATTTTTGTAGAGGTATGTAGTTACCCTCCATTATTGCATACATATCTTGCATTGCAATATTTATTTTTATTTATTTATTTATTTATTTATTTCATACAAATCCAACAGGTAACGCCCAATTACAGGATAGGGAACAGTATCTAATAAAATATTATACAATAGATTACACAAAAAATTTTACAATAATTCAATCACATATACATATACACATATGCATGCATACATACACGCATACATACATATATACATACATACATACATATTTACAACAGCACAAATATACACACACGTGTATATACACTCAGATATAAACAAATTAATCTATCAACGATGGTCTACATTATAGGTAGTGCAAATTTAAAGAGAAAAATTAAACTTATAACAAGAAACAGATGAGTATGTTAACTTAAGAAAATTCTCTTAATTTGAGATACGTTACAACAGAATATATCAATTCTGTCCTCCAGATTACTATAGTTTACTGTCATTTGATAAAGTGGTGCAGCTATTAGTATATTGGTACGGGGAGTAGGGATAGAAAGAATATTATTATATCGAAATGACACTCTAGGGACACGATATGTGATTTAATTCAATAGGGCTGTACAGTCCAACTTATTATTAATTAATTTAAAAAGAAACACAACCGACTGCATATTTCTCCTTGTCTCAAGATGTGTTAAATGAAAATGACTTAACAGCGTTTCCTGGGAAATACCTCTGGGAGGATATTCACCATCAAGGGTATATATAGCTGATTTTAAAAAGCGTCTCTGAATTTTTTCTAAAGATGTTTTATGTACATTGTAGATAGGACTCCAGACTATCGATGCATACTCTAAGCGAGATCTTACAAGAGACACATAGAGTAAGCGGAGTGTATGTGCATTGGTGAAGCCTTTAAGGTTGCGTATAATAAATCCTAGTCGTTTAAATGCTGTTAAAGTGATTGCCTTAATGTGAGGATTAAACGTGAGTTTTCTGTCAAAGATGACCCCAAGATCTTTAATAGTATTGGGCCGTTGTAATAGAATATCGTTTAAGTTATATGCAAACATTTCAGGATTAGATGTTCTACTGAATGTCATGACATTGCATTTAGTGGCATTTAATGGTAAACTGTTCCTATTACACCAAGATTCAACCAAGTCTAATGCATTCTGGAGACGTTCGCAGTCTGCAATAGACGTTATTTCGACATACAACTTCAAATCGTCTGCATACATTAAACAATGTACATTCAGGCCAGATATGATATCATTTATAAACATATTGAAGAAAAGCGGCCCGAGTATCGAACCTTGCGGAACCCCAGACCTCTGAAGGAATCTAAAAGACTTAAAACCACGATATTGAACAAACTGATGCCTATCATGTAAATAATCAATAAACAATTTCATTAAATCTGAGGACAGTCCAAATAGACTCATTTTTCTCAATAAAATCCCATGGTCTAATTTGTCAAATGCCTTCGAGAAGTCGGTGTATATGACATCTACTTGGCTCTGTCTATCAAGTTTTTCACAGATAAACTGGGTTTTACATACAAGATTTGTAACTGTGGACCGTCCTCTCATGAAACCGTGTTGTTCGTTAGAGAGCATCACTGACACATGACTGTACATTGCAATGAATATTAAAATACAAATAAATCCAATACGATAGCTTATATCTAAATTTAGTAATCTAATTTAGTTTTATGCAGATTTTAAAGCTGGTGCCTTTAAAAAATAAGACAAAAAAATTATAGCGAAAATTCTCCCTCACCGCCTGTAACTACCTCAGGAAATCATGATTATAGACAATAATTTTACAAAATATGTAACATTATGAAGTTAATAAATGGTCAAACTTTAACTTTTGCAACTTAAGACGTTTAAAATTTATTGACAAATAACTATGTTGTATTTACCCCCTTTAAGGGGTTGTAGCTCCCTTCTAAACCTATTTAAAGCAAATGTTTATATACAAATCTCAAGTTATCTTTCTAGTTCTATCGCTCCCACGAAGGAAAGTAGTTAACTATGGGACACTCTGTATATTTTATGGTTGTTCTCAAACGCATGTTGGGCAACACTAGTCTTATCTCTTCTACCAGATTTAAGAAAAATACTAGGATTTTGTGTTAAGTAAAGAGACGACCTCGTCTCTCTTTACTTCAGTTTTTTGTGGAGGCCGAACCACATCTTAGACCAAAACAAATTACAAATAAAATTACTAACTTGCTCGAAGTAAAAGTAAACAATTTTTTTAAATTTTGTTGCAGATCTTCTTAATACAAGATGTACGTATTGGTAGATGTTTTTAAATGGTTATGTCCATTCTGAAAACATATTGCCACAATATTTTTTTATCATGAAAAATGGCATATTATATTTCTTGTTCTTATTTCTACCACCTATTTAAACCTATCCAACGGTTTTCTTATTACTTAGTATACGTCTGAGTAATTAAGAACTATATTATAATCAACCAAGAAATTTTATTAGAACCTAAAACAAAGTTACACACCAATGCTCTTTTTTTTAAATTTGCCACATCTACAGAATTTGTTGCTTTTAGTTCAAGAAAGAGACAATTTTCCTATGTTACGTTGACAATAATTAGGTAGTGATTGAAAATAGTTGACACTTATTCAGAATCAAAAACTGAGTATAATGATCAGAAGATTCAGATTAGTAGATTCAGATAAGTATGCAACAAATTAAAAAAAACATTTTAAAAAGGTGCGCCGCGACCCTTCACCCAAAACGCTTGAGAGAACCGTAACAAATTCATTATAAGTTTATATAACCAAAGCTGTAGATGATAAACTTCTCCAGAAAAAATCCACGATTTATCTTTTATAGTTTAGCCATGAGCCTGGGTCAAAGATATGCAATTAAAACCCCTGGCGCGCGGGAACGACTGTATTGATGAGTTGTTTAATTCATTATGTACATTTTGTAACTCTGAAATAGGTCCTAAAAATCCATGGACGTTCTACGCATTGTGGAAAAATTTACCAAAAATTCAAAAAGAAATCTCAATTTCATCGGGATTTCAGCAGAATTAAATTTAAGATATCTTGGTGGTTATTTATCATAAATCAAAAAAAATGTTTGCAAAACTGAAGGTCTTAACTGATAAATAGGGCTGTCAAAAATGTTTCATGGGACATTGACGTACGCGAAATTAACTAATACGAGAAACAATAAACTGTTACAATTTATAACAATGTATGTAAAACTTACCCTCTTAACTAGCCTAATGAACTAGCTTGCTTGTCACAAACTGGAGAAGATGTTTAGCCATTTTGCAGCATCAGGTATGTTTCTATGGTTGTCTCCATGAGTGATGTTCGCTTTGGTGAAAATATATTCTTATATTTTGAAAAAAACCGTTCGACATTTACTGATGTAATACACGCATGCGTAAAATAGTCTTTAATAATAATAATAATAACACCACATGAAATTACAACCCCCTTTATCCCTGAAGGTCTGGAATGACCTTGTGCGGGAGAGGGCTACACATTTAGAGACAATGGACACACACCCAATATCCGAGTATACTACGATTAATCTCTCTCACAGAAAAATCCCAGTTCCTCGACCGGGAATCGAACCCGGGACCCCGAGGTTTCGAGGCAAGTACGTTACCTCTAGACCACGAAGCCATTTGAACGCACTTAACGGATCACATATTTGTCTTAATTTGGTAAAACCTGTGTCTTTATTTAACACACTTGCGAACTTTTCTTTAACGCGCTCATTTGTTGCGTCACCTATATCGTGTAGCAGTAGATTTACTTCGTCCTCTATTTGCAGCGACTCCGCTAACGACAACGCACTGTTTTCTAATTTTTTTAAGCTTTCATGTAATGGTTTATAGGTCTTCACAATATTTTTTTAAGCTGTTTCAACGGAAATATCTTGGAATTCTGTCTGGCTTTCCTTAATAGCTGTAGCCTCATTTGGATAGAATTGTAGTATCACAGCATTTATTTGTTGGAAATATTCAACATAATAAAAAGCTGCCTGCAACCATGTTCTCCAACGTGTAAGAATCGGCTGTGGTGGTTCAGGAATACCGGGACACTTGCTATGAAATGCACGGAGACGTTTAGGAGATTTAAGAAATACTTTTTTTGTACTTGCTATTAATGCATCCACCTCTGGAGAACTTTTTCGAATAGTTTCTGCCACATGATGTAAAGCATGCACTTTACACGTAACGTGTATAAACAACCTTGTTCTTGCAAAGAACGGCCTACTGAACGCATTACCACGGCGCCATCAGTCACAAAAATCAACACTTGACTTTTTGACAGTTCAAATTTTTCTAACGTCTCCAGCACCACCCTGGTAATTGTTTCGCTAGTATACTGACTTAGTCTTTTGCTAGCTAGTAACAGTGGAACTATCGGTTTAAGAGGGTCCAGTACTCATACTATAACATTTAAAATAGAATAAACAGATAACCACAGCCGGTTATTTTTTAATTCACATTTCATCTTATTTACCATGTCTACGTGTACAGTTGGTAGATAGTTACATAACGTTGTGCGACTTGGTAAAATCACCTGGGCATTTTATTTATTCCAGAACTCTCAAAATGGTTGTTTATCGAGTATGTACAGCGGAACATCACAAGCAATCAGCATTAATAGTAAATCAAACATAAACTGTGTTGTCGAGGGCACGCCATTTTTTTTATTTTTATGGTGTACACTATTTACGTGAAGTCCACAATCACGCTTACTCTAACCCTTCAAATCTTTCTCGCATACTTTACAAAATTATTTTAGCACCATCATAGAATAAATCCGGGAATTCACCTAAGAATTTATTCACTTTCTCAGCAAATGGCCGTTTTCTACCCCTGCGTACGTCTGTCCAGCTTTATTATTAAATTAAAATCAACAATACAGTACAACAAATAAAATAAAAACACAAAAACAATATGCAATACGCCCAAGTGACTTAACGTGTACACAACTCGAAAGTCAATAATAGACTGGACTGGAGAAAGAGTTTTGCGGTCAAGGTGAATGCCGGCAACAGTAAGTACATCTCTACTCTACGACCATGATACACAGAAACGATTTGCAGCTATACTTGTAAATCTGATACCTTGATATTTTATGGTAAAAGCCATAGTTTCGCCCTAAAAAAAATGATAACTAAATAAAAGTACCATTTTTGTCAATCCCTTGCATGAAAAATGTTTAACAACGTTGATCTATCAAAAACTGTCAACTTGTTATATATATGTATGTATATATTATATATATACATATATATATATATATATATATATATATATATATATATTTTTTTTTTTTTTTTTTTTTTTTTTCCGAGCTTTTTCCATTATAATTTACAAATTCTTTTAAATAAGCAATTGTTATAAGTTATAAGCAATTTAAGAGAAATCGTAATATGTGCAAAAGTATTATATTTTTGTTTAGTTACGATTTGTTTACGGCGAAACTATAGGTTTTACAATAAAATATCAAGAGATTAGATTTATCAGTTATTAAAAGACTCTCATTATTATACTCAATTTTTAATTCTGAACAACTACCAATATTTTGAAACACTACCTAATTACTGTCAACTTCTCACCTGATATTCTAGGACTATTTCCTTTACTACTCCTTTGAAATTTACTTTAAAATGAAACGAAATCCCTTCATCTCTGTGTTGAAAGTTTTTCCTTTGAAATTTAAATTCTTGCTATATTTTTTTAATTTTAAATTCGTTACTGTCTACATTGGAAAGTAAGACGATGTATATGATCCAGACGTGCTTAAAAAATAACTGTTACTGTGGCAACATTAAATTCAGTAAGTGCGGGATATAATTTTCAAAGGGAACCGTAACCACAAGGATATATTCCACTTATTTATCGGATTACTTTATTCTCCCGGCGAATGCAGTGGGCCTTCTTTTTACGTTCCATTAAATAAGTTACATCATGTCAACGCTTTTCTGTGAGGGATAAGACCTAAAACGGAGGGGAGTCTAATACCAGATAAATATCCAGATGAATTATTTGCCTCTCTAGCAATTTTTAACTTATTCAGTGACGGTTGTGGGTGCAACATAAGAATAAAATAAATGATTTTTTTAAAAAGTAAAGACAACTGCATGATGTGATGGAATGATAAACACACATAGAAGTTGGCCACAAGATTTTTAACCTCTCCTTAATTGTAGGTGATATGACTACATGTATTTTTTTTACAAAATTAAACTGTTCTATAATGAAAACAAGTATCTAATAGTTAAAACTGGATACACATTTTGGTAACAGCTCAAAAAAGGAACATGTGCAAGTACATGCACTACAAAAATGAATTTTATAATAAATCAAAATTAAAAAGAATCTTGAATTTAATGTATATTTTTTTTTTAGTCAGAACGAAAGGAATTATACAATCTAGCCAAGGATAGATGTTTATATGCGATATGAAAATTATTATTATTTTATGTACTATAACATTCTACAGAAACAACTGCATGCGTTAAAAATCAAATTTTTGTAAAATATACCATAACGATAATTCTGAGAGCAGATAGGAAGATTCTGTTCAGACTTATACAAATCTGTAGTTCTAGCCAAAATGGATCATGGAAGCATACTCTCTGATCAGGGAATGGAAGCCCTCGGAAAGAATGTGCTATTTGCATTCTATTCACAATGAAGTGTAAATGAAATAATTTATTTAGTACATCACAAATTTTTGTGATCGTTTGCAGCCACATCTACTAATTGGGAGGTATATTATATTCCGTCTAATATCGCGGAAAGCTGGTGACTTATCCACAATCTCTCTCACTCCCTGGACAATAATATACATTCTGAGGCACGTAAGCTTAAAGCATTGTATACTACTCGGCGGGTATGAAGAAGGTGAAAGGAACCTTCTTTATATGCAGACCTGAAACATAGTACCATATTACCTTTGAATCGAGACCAACCACAACAAGACCGACAAGAGTAAACCAAAGGAGGTACTTGATGGCCTCGGTGATACCTTTCTATCAAGTGGGTTCTTGTTAGTTCCTCCTTAGTGCTTGAATCCTACAGCAGTTCACTTGGAGAGTGCTGCATTTAGTAAATCTTTTACTAATTGTGTCCTCTACTTGGCGACTTTCAATGAAACTATTAGTAGATACCTCAATTCTCTAATGACTGATCAAGGTGTGGGAAGTATATTTGTGAGTTTAGGAGAATCACACTCATGAAGCCTTCATCCGCTGGCAAGTATTTTTACAACGGAGGTGTATGCAATTTGGCAAGCTTTGTTGTACACCAACTTTCAAAACTACGGCATATCACTCAAAGCCATGCTTGCAATCGAGAATCTCTTTGATTTTGATCCGCTGCTACAAGGTATTCATGCCCTGATCCACTATTTGCATGGAACAGGGAAAGCAATATAATTTATTTGGATTCCTGGACTTTGGCATATTGTAATAGCAGAAAATAAATTAGCGGTTTATGCGATAAGGAATGCACTGTAAATGGAATTAGGTAGGAAATTCTTCCTCATTCTAATGACATAAAAGTATCTGTCAATCAATAGATCAACGATGTATAGCAAGCTGAGTCGATAAGCATGAGCATAAATCAAGAGAAATTTAACCGCCTGTAGAACCATGAAACCATCCTGTAAGCTGACCCGCAGGAAGGGTTTAGCTCTCATCTACTTGAGAATTGGACATACACAGCTGACGTCTGCATGTGTACTATCAGGAACTAAACAAACCAGGTGACCTACGTGCATGGTCAGACTTACAATGGTGTATATATTTCTGGAATACGCCGAGTACGAAAATGCCTATAGATAACTTAATATACCAGACATACTTACAAGGTGCCTGAGTAACAGAAAAGGGCCTGTAGTGTGGTTGATATAGTACTTGAAGTTGACAAAGTTAATACATAAACTGTAAAGTCACTAGTATTATCTACATGATTACTAATCACTATCTGCTTATTTATCATTTTATAATTATGGATAACGCTTTCCGACATGTATGCAGCTCTTAGCAGTCGATGCTGCAAAAAAAAAGCAATAATCGCCAGTACAAATAACTGCATAATAGGAATACGTCCAAATATTAATATAATTTAGTAAAATTAAAAGCTCATTTATATAAATATTGAAAAATATAGGGCCCTAAATTAGCCTTGCAGTACACCAAACTTTATGGACAATAAACCAGGTTCATATGTTGATTACTATTTCTTGTTTCATGTAACAGGAAATGAATCAATTTAAGATCATACTTAGATCCCATATTCAAGAAAAGCATTGCAGTAATTTTCGAATATGCGGTAGGAAACACTTCTTGATTATCATTATCATTCAAAATATTGTGCATTTATAAAAATATTATTACGAGATATAAAACTGTATGTTGTCGTACTGTAAGAAATCAGTTTTTATTAATCATATCAGAAATAGCTAGGTTGTACGTCACTATAGCAACTTGTATCGATATATCTGTTCATTTACAGTTGCTATAGCAATTAGTTTTCAGAAAAAAGCTAGGATGACACAGCAAAACAGTCTTTAACCTTATGGAACCTAAATTTATTGATTTATCCTCTCGATTATTCTTATGAGTTTACCAGTATGTAAGAAAGTGTAGGCCTTGTGTATATTATGAAGTTTCCTTGGATTAGCAAACTTTCTCTGTGTTTCTTAACTAGTACAAAGTCCAACAATGAGAACTTCATATTTTATCTCAGCGTGATGACTTACGCGAGACTGCTTTATCTACTGTGCTTTCAAGCAGGATTAAACCATAATTAAATGAAAAAATTATTCCTCATCTCTATTTTAATATTAGAGTTATTATAGACCATGTCTCAAAAATGGTCCATAATATCGAAGTCATTCTGAATAAGCTCACTTATTTTATGAAATATTTGAGGTTATATTGAAATTGCAATATTTGAAGAACATCGTAAATTGTTTAATAAAATATTCATGACAGCTTTGAATGGTCAATTACGAATGATTTTAGAAACAACGAATACATAATTTAAAACAATTTCTACTCCGCCATTTTTAAGACATTTGCAGTTAATATCAATACATCTAAATGGTATGGAGATATTGCCATGAAAATTAAATGCATCATTTTTTTTCTGATAAATTCTTTGATACTATCTCGCTAAATTTTAAAATTCCACCAATCATTTGGCAATTGACATAATTTTACTTCCTCTGGATGAATCTCGACGAATTATGACGATACACAAAATTTCAGACAGAAAAAAATATTCTGTCTGTGCGTCCGTGTGTCTATGTGTGTGTGCGTCTGTGTCTATATGTGTGTGTGTACGTGCATGCGTGCGTGCGTGCGTGCGTGTGTGGTTCGCGACAGCAGCTACAGTTTTTGAGATAAGGCTTTCTAATTTAGTATACACATTCTAGAGGTCAAGGAAGAGATTAAGTTCGTTGATGAGCAAAATCGGTCTCCTAGAACGGGGTCTACCGGGCTCCAACATTTTTATTTCTAACTTTACAAAAAAATTTATTCGTGATGAAAGATTATAAATCAGATCTGTTATACAAATCCATTATAATATTGTGTTCAAATGTTTAAATAAAGCTATAAATTAAAATTTCGTAAACATTTTGGCAACACCATAAAATTTTTATTTTGATTGACACTTCTTAAAATTTGAAATGTCTAAGAAAAATATTAGTGACATTCCACTAATGCGACTTTTTTTGAAACAAACAAACAAAAATTACTTTTATTACAAACTCCACCACACATCGAGTTTTACTACGGTGAGGATGTTCTGATTCCCAAGTAATTGGCAGCCGTTTTTTTTATGCTAATAATAAAAATCAGTCTGGGCTAGGTAAATTATATAATAAGACAAAAAATTAAATTAGTTAAATAGGATAAATAGGAAAATAAGATAAATGCTATGTGATCAAAGGAGTATGTTTTTTTGTGAAAAGTTTGACAGCATGCCAAACTTTGTCGTACTTTTTTTTAAGAACCTGTATAATGCTAACATAAGCATTCTAATAAAATTCGTATAGATTTTTTTGTACGTTTGGCATCCGAATTAAAAATATAATCGTCAAAATTGCATAGCTAGCAAATAATTTTTTTAGAATTTTTATTCACACTTATGTAAATACTTATTGTTAGTGTATTTGAAAAAAAAAATAAATCGACCTCTGCTAAGATTTTTACCAAAAATGTATGATTTGATATTTTCAGAATTTGTTCCAAACTTTAGGCTCATATTAGTTTAGTGTTTCTAGATTTAACAAACTTCTGATTCAAATCTTAAGATGTGTCAATAAAATCGTGCCACATTATCACAAGAGTTATTAAACACATTAGACTCACACAGTCAGCACACGCTTTTCCAAGTGACATTTCATATACAGAAATAATAAGGTTTATTCTAGTTGTATTTACAAACACAGTTAATTACGAGTTTTTGATAATTAAGCTAAACATGGACAAATATTTGCTTTATATTAATTGGTAACTAACTGAGGCTGGCAAACACAAAATACTATTAACACAGAGAAAGCAGCCACCCATAATTATGTAGGAATTGTTATAATTCTCAATAAAAACTGAGTAATAATAAGTTGAATACAAATATTTAATTCAATAAAATTGTTCAGAAGTTTAATTTCAATATTTTTTTTGGGGAAATAAAAAATACCCCCAAAACCCCATCATAAGTTACTTAAGAGTCTGTCGAGAAATGGTATTGTCCACCTTACGCACATCACCATTGGCATCGTGCGTCTGCAACACTGGCCTAACCAGTGGAAGGTCGCGGTGGTGTATCCCATCTTGAAGCCTACTACTATCGGCGGTATTTAAGCTAGTTGAAAAGGTCGACCTGAAGCAGCTAAACACCGCCCAGGACGATCTTGAAATCAACGACGATTTTCAATTAGGTTTCAAGAAGGGACACAGCACGACTCAGAAGATCTTGAGTATCGTCAATGATGTCAAGCGATGGTATAATCTTGACAAGAGCTCCGCCGCGGTGCTCTTAGATACTGACAAAATTTTCGATAACATCTGGTTTTCTGGCATCAAATATAAACAGCATCTGAGCGACTTCCCAGGCCACTTAATGCAATAATATACTCTTGCTTGCACGACCAAATGCTGCAAGTGAGAGTGATAAAAACTCTATCAGCACAGAGGGTCATTAGATCAGGCGTTCTACAGGGGTTGGGCCTTGGGCCAAAATTATGTAACTATACATGTCTGACTTTCCGCATTTCCACTTGATACGATTCAAGATGTAAAATATTTATGCGTAACTTTGGATAAAGGACATTATTTTGGAAAACATGTAAAGAGTCGATACGCAGAGTATATTTCCTATTTAGGCGTATTTCACCCTGATGGTGGGGACTAAACATAGATAATAAAAAATTGATTTATGCAATAAGAGTGAGACCGGCCCTAACGTATGCTGCACCGGCCTGGTGTTCCGCAAACGCGACGAAGTTACACAATTTGGAAGTTTTAGAAAATAAACTTCTGCACCTAATAAATAACTCAACACGATACACCCCTTTAAAGAAATTATGCCAAATTTGTAACGACATTGTACCCATAGTAGACCATATCAGAGATAATACATAACGGTAGTCCGCTAACCATCACCATCACTCAAATAAGGTGGCATAACGCGTCTTTTCGGATAAAACACAAATTACCGTACCAGACGTTACCAAAATTCGATAAACTCTTTAGGCCACGCCCTTCCCAGAAAAAGGACGTCACCCATTCTATAAACGGGGTACCAAAATTCAAAATTTTCACCTTTCTCTTCGATTCTTTTTATTATTTTTGTCTTCTAAATTTCCTTTTTCAAATTATAAGAACATCATCAGTAAACTGCGGAACATATATAATTGTCCTGTTGATTTTTGTAAAAATGTTTTTTGCCATTATTAATTACATTTAAAAAAGAAATGCAACATTTATGTATTTTTTGCATTGAAATATTTCAAATTAACTCAACCGTAAACAAAAAATACACAAAAAAAATTAAATACATATTTTTGGAAAAAACTAAAACATTTAAATTTTCAATCCAAACTTCACATTTATATTGTTAATGTAGTTACAAACAACTTTTCCTTATGGTACTTTTCCATATTTTGATAAATAAGGGCATTTCAGGCCATTTTAAAATTTCTAATGATATTTTGGAGGTGTCATAGTTGTGACATAACAAATATTTTTGTCAGTTTTGTGGTTGTTAATCATGCTGAAACTAATGTTGAAACCCGTTTAAAAAAAATCTTTGAATAAAATAGTTTTCCATATGGTGCAGACTTTTTGGCGGACACTGTATACATACGAAAATAACTGTTAAATTGATTCTGATGAAGCATGATTAAACGGGAGAAACCGGTCAATCTTAGTTAAGTGATTTTATTGTATTGTCCAATATCCCACAAAACGAAATTTAAAATATATTTACAATAATATTTTTTTACAATCGAGCGAAAAGTGCAACTTTGCGCTTCCAAAAGAAAGCGCAAAGTTGCACTTTTCCGAGAAGCGAGCGTTTTTTTACTTTGTCGCTCGCCGAGCGACAAAGTAAACGCTTAATTACCATGGAAACCATAATAAAGAAGAAGACTGAATACAGTCGTTTCAAAATATTACATATATGTCATCAAACACAGACATTTAATACCCTTTAATTCTTCGCATTGCTTTTCACCACTAAGGAAGAAGGAAGTGTTTGAAAAATTCCAAAAACATTTAGATTTTGTTATACATAGATATAAATCATAAGATGACAGTATTTAAATAAATAATTAATAGGTACTAAAGCCATTTCTTATTTTATTCTGCAGTGAATACCATTTTAACAAAAATTTCTACAAAACATGTGTAGCGCAAATTGATGCTCACGTTTTGAAATCTAAACTGTCAAATTTGAGGTTATCAATAATTATTAAATTTTATCAAAAATTTTTATAAAAACACCGGTTGTAGAAAAAATCCTGTGTGTAATTCGAGCGCAAGGTGACATTGCCGCTCTTGCGAGATAGCCGCGCTCGGCTACCCGTCGCGCGTCAAACTTTTCGCTCAGACCGACGATATATCACTTTGCGCTCTTAATACCCAAATAGCTATTTTGTACGTAAAAATAAGCGGAACTGGACATTCCCGCTCTCTATCTCAGTATTATTTGGAGACGAGCCTTTTTTTTACTGTGGTAGTTTAGCTCGTTGTAGCATATCAAAATGCTAATTTTAATTTTACAACTATGCTTCTCTTTTTAGTATTGTTTTAAAGTGTTTTCATTAGCGACGCATACGTTGCTAATTATATTATTGAGTTTATTATACAATTTAAATTATTTTATTTAGGTGTTGTATTTATTGTTTATTGTTATTTTTAAGCCCAGACCGGCCTCACTCCAACCGACATAAAATTACCCCGTCGCTCTCATATGCGGGGATGGTAGGTCGGCAACAGACCGGATGTCCAGCGAGAAACATATACTCTGTTTATTTTTAATTGTAAAATAAAAATTTTTGATTTGATTTGATTTTTGAATACAAAGCATGACGATTGAAATATGTCACCAAGCAAGTTGAAAGGATAATGAAGTTAGCGTCAATGAAAACTTTTGGCATTATTCCTGTTACAGGATATTTCATCCGTTTTTAAAATTAATTAATTATATTAATAATAAAAGTTTCTGCAATGCGTTATAATTGTATATATTTTCACATTTTTTATGTTTGGTGAATGGTGGCTGAAAGTCCTTAAATATTTCTTACAAGGGAAAAATAAAATGAAATTCTACGCTGTGTTTATCCCGCGAAAATATTATCTTTAAGAACATATGCAGTAAGGGTTAAGTTACAGTCCGATTGTCAGGCAACCCGTGTGTCACAACAGTATTACGTAGGTTGCATAATTATATGAGATCATACTAAAAGGGTCTATTCTAAGTGGTTTATAATTAATTGCAAACATCTGTTCCTCACTTGCACATTAATTTCTGAAAATCCGGCCCTGTACCATACGAAGGACTACACTTTTTACCGCTTTACCTAAATCCTACTTCAATACAAATACAATGCGGGCGTGGGTTGGTCAGGAGCTCTTGGGAAAATATCAAGTGGTGGACGAGAGCAAGTGGCGAATGTTTGCAAACATGTATAGCGGCTGTAGTATAAATTTTTGCTTCTTTCTAAACAGTCTCGATGATATCATTTTAATACAGGAAATGTTGCTTTCTAGAAATTTCTTGCATTTCTAAAATCTATAAATGTAACTCTAAAGGGAGGAAATGTTATTTTTAAGTTTTCAAAAGAAAAGGATGGGGATGTGTTTTAAATCTGTGGTTACATTATCAATTTTGGCGATAAGACATTGAGTACTCATTTGCTTCGTAACACCAATATAGTCATTTATTTAATACTGGCAATATCTACAAACCATTCATGAGTGTCGTCTACAAAATTTCTAGGGGTGGGAGGAAATTTTTTTAGAAATGCATCTGCGTGAATAATAGAAAATATTTTTCTTTTGGTAAAAAAACACATATAAAACTTATAAAACTATTTGTTTTGTTAAATTTGCTGCAATGTATTGGCATATTTATTACTAATTTTCACTATATTTGTTATTTTTCCAACTAGTTTCATCCTATTCGGTCTACTTGAAAATATCCGAATAGGATGAAACTAGCTGTAAAAATAACAAATGTAGTGAAAGTTAGACAAGGAATAAAAATTGTTTATAATTAAAAAAAAAAAAACTTAATAAGAATTCGCTTATATTTATTACGCTTACTTTGTTTTGACGAACGAGCGGCTTGGACTGCTACGGTCCTCCATGAGTCAAGATATAATATTTACTCTACCTACTCTATCCATAACACATAAAATGTGTGAAGCAATCAGTTTGAGCAATATTATTAAATAAAGTCTAAAACCAAAGCGCGAAAAGTAATTTAAATAAACTATAGAATTAAAAAACATCCGAAACAAATGCGCAGACTACACTTTTAATAAAGTAGGAGAAGAGGTACCTACATTTTGCAAAAAGTTTTTAAAAACTTTTCTTTTACTCAATACTTGTACGACTCTACGAGCACATCTTTCACCTATATCGTGTAAAGTGCCCACCTAGCTAATTAAATTTTTAATGCATTTATTTTATTTTTGTCAGTGTTACTATTTATGTCTGTATCAATTTTTAATTATAATGTCAATTATTAGTGTGGCAAAGCAGGGATATAAAAGGTATATTTGGGGGCAAAGGTAAATCTATACACAGGCGGCAGGCCTGTGTATAGCAATTTTATCTAAACGTTGTTCTCGCACCGTTTTTATAGCGGGTGACGATCCTTGATAAAAAAACAAAAGGTAGCAAATTGTTACTGATATAAAGAATTTTATAGTATAGTACTTTTGATATAGATGACTGAAAAATTGCAACAAAATTTATTTTTGAATCAACGGTATGTAGGGACTCTTCTATTTACAATGAAGAATTTTCAAACAGTTGAATACTATCTAATATCACTTTATAATTGTTTGAATCGCATGTATTGCTGCTTTTTCAGACTTTTGGAATAATTTTGGGCCTCAGAGATGGCTTCTCTTTCACTAGGATTTAACTGTAGAACGAAATTCTTTACTTGTTGCAAATTCTCATGATAGTATCCCACTGCTGCTAGTCATTTCTCCTAAGTGTTAAAATAGGTTATGTTGGAAGTTGTATGGCACGACACGCTAACTTAAAACTTGTAACCCATTTAGAGGTTTTCACGGATATTTGATTGGTATTTGGAATTAATGCATCAGCTTTGGGATATTTTCGTCGAATTTATTAATCTGCCAAATGAAACGAATGAACAAGACAAGTTACGTGTATTCAATTTAGGTATATATATACATCATCAAGCTTTAACCATATATCGGGCTGCGTCAGGGACTAACATACATACCTGTGAACTATCTACAACCATCATGTCGAGAGTCTGTGTCACAAATTCTTGTACAGTTTCTGCATTGACACTTTGCAATATTAACCAGCAATATGGTAACGTAGACCCACCAGGGTCTAAAACGTGTGCTAAGCCATTTGTCACATGATTTCCTTTTATATGGTTCAGTTTGCGATCAGCTGTTCTCTTGATGGTAGATCTCATTTCAGCATATGTTTATTTCCAAAATGCTCTAAACTGTTCCTTCTATATATGCAGTGAAATATTACATACACAACACAAATATAAAGTCGCATAAAAACGTTGCATACAAAAACTCGTTTTTTTTTTGGTAAGTGTTGCAGATTATACATATCTCTTTCAGTCAGAAGGGTCTGTCGATGTCAGCGTTACAAGCGTGACAAGAGTGCCATTACACTTTAGATCTTAATATTAGTCTATATGCTTAAACATTTAAGAAGCAAAGCAAACTGGCGCGCCATGGTACTGTTATTTTTATCAGTTTATACGGTCGTGACGAAATACTTGCTTAATGCAGAATAGGACTCGTAGAGATTTCAATTATATCTGCTGTATACGAGTATATAATGTTACCTACGTACATATGGTACATACATTTATGATGACGATTTGCTACTCTCTGTGATCAACAATAAGTTAGGAATCTTCGTACAACGTTCAATTTATGGCAATTTTAATAAAATGTTGTATCTTTCCATGTGGAGAAATTATTAGTTTCCAAATCTCTCCCATGCAGTAGAAAGAGTTTTTTTATATATTATTCTTTAGTTGTTATACCTCATCTTTAACTTTTTGTAATCTTTAAGCATTTGTATACCACACTACTGCTCCTGCTACTACTTACCACAAAATTTTTTTCAGATAATTGTCTTCTTGATGTATTTAGTTAATCATTAATCAATATTTGACTGGTTAATGTATGATGAGGAAAGTAGTAAAATACTTTGCTTATTAATACAATTTTAAGTAACAATTTATTGATGTTATTTTGACATTCACATATTATATTAACTACTCATTCATTATTCAGTAGGTCTAATCATGGATAGCAACAGTTTCGTGAAAATTGTAAGGTTATTCATTACATTATGAATAAATAATAAATACTTACAGAATGCTAACGTAAAGGTGCACTCAATATTTCATATATGCTTACACATGTATGAACATATCCGAATAATTAACATTGTAAAACGGTATTTCGTAGATTTTACAAATTCTCTACCAATATCTACTCTGCGAGGGAGGAATCATGCAAATTAGTTCTGGGGTGTCTAATACTTGGGTTTTGCCTATTAGGGTGTGCATTCACTGAATGATCTAATATGAGCGATAGTAATCAGTTCTTCTTGTATTAAATTTAATAAAATTGTACTGAGAAGTTTTTTATTAAAATTTTATTTGTTAAAACAGCACGTGGGGATGCCACAGATCACGTACCTATTTCAGATCGTGTTAGAAGTAGTGTTTGAAATAGGTACCTAATATAAAATGTCATTATTTACTGATGACGGTTCAATAAACTGAAACGTATAAAAACAAAATAATTTTATGTATATTTAAAAACCTCGAGAAATGCTGTCATAAAAATTTGATATCAAGGGTCAAAAAATGAGAAATGTGTTTAAATAGTATCATATTGATGCGATATTATATTAAAATTATTATAGTTAAATGAATTGGAGGTATTAATGTGATATTGGTCCTTTGGGGATAAATAAAATCACCTTTCTTAACTGACGCAGTTAAGGTGTATCGATGTTTAAGATACCTAAATCATTAATCTCTTCATATTTGGTTTTTATTTCGTAATTGTTTACGCACATTTGGAAGTAGTATAATTTTCATATCAGGAAAATAAAACAACTTAATTCTACTACCTACCGACAAATCGTTTGCTCAGGAGTAAACTTCCTAAAGATTTAGAATAAAATCTGTCTAAAAAACAGTTTATGCTGAGCAAACGATAGCGATAGGATCAAGTTGTTTTATTGCCTCGACACGACAATTATTCCCCTTTATTTTAGTTTCAAAGAATACAATTTCCATTTATTATATCCTAATAATTTATCCTTTATGCATACGTGAGGATAGTTTTAAAATTATTAGAGATGGATATATGCACAACAACATAATTTTGAAGTGTTTAACAGTCCGGTATTTTGTTTATCTCTATAAAAATATTTTAAATAATCTACAAACATTAAATTCAAACATTTATGAGTATGACGTCAATAAAATAATGAGAAATCTAAGTGAACGAAAACTGGAACCTTGAGGTATTAGAGAATATTCAAAAAACTGCCCACTGTCGATGCGTCAAGCGTCAATATACCAATGAAGCTGATTTATACCATGCTCTCATCTCAAAAATTAACTCTAAACTGTTCTCTCTTCAATATATGCAATAGAATATACCATCATATTCACCCGTGGTGCTGGTAAGATGTTTAGAGATATAGGAAATAAACTACCACTTATAGGCAATCCAAAAGACAATATTGAACCAAAACGAAAAGTCAGAGATTTACGAAATTAGCTGTAAGGACTGTAATCAAAAGTTTGTTGGACAAACTAGATGATCAATTCAAACTAGATTCAAAGAGCATATGGCTCATCTCTAATATGGTAGAACTGATAAGTCTAGTGTTGCCCAACATGCGTTTGAGAAGAACCATAAAATAGATATTAGCAATTTTACAATTAGATTAATTAGTAATGTAACAAATACTAGACAACTGGATGCATTTGAAAGCTTGGAAATCACAATGTGTAAAAATAGTATGAATAGTGACAGAGGGCCTATCCCAAATATCCCGCTTTATTGATTATTGGGTCACAGTTCACCAAACCGTGACAATAGTTTAGGTATAAATAGGATATAGGTATAAGGTTAGTTTTAACCATCTCCAAATGAAGCCAACTTGGTTGGCGAAACGCGCGTCGAGTGTAATATATGGTGTTTTGTTGTTTAGTGGAAAACTACGTCACTGTTGTTAATGTTTAATGTATTTATTTTGTTTTTAGTAGACATAATTAATAATTCTGTCAATGTTAGTTAACAAAATGTAGTATATTTTTTCACATAGATATTTTGTCATAAGTTACATCTTTTCCATTTATGTAAAAGTAATATACTCCATTCTCTAAAACCAACAGTTTTTTTGTTGAAAACCAACAGTTAACGAATTAAAAATGTGCCTTAAAATGCAAGTAAGTACTATACAAATATAGTCAGAAGTTATATGCAAGATTTAAAAAAATAGAAAATGTGGATATTTGATCTTGTTGGCCATTTATTTTGTTCTTCTTTCTATCGAATTTTCACAAGTTCAGAGAGACTATGATCTCTATGTGTCTGCGATGTGATGCATGTTTAAGATCTCCTACCATAGGAGAAAGTAGGGTTTGAAAAAATTCCCATATTAAAGTGCTCTGTTTATACAAGTAATGAGTGAATTATTTCCTGGCGTGGATATTTGTGGCGAAAAAGGTCAGTTAAGTAAATGATAAAAAAAATCGCTTATTAATATTAAAAAAGATTGAATTCTATAATACAGTTTCGATTATTTTAAAATATTTTTAATATTAAAAATTTGAATGCATGATTTGAGCATGGGGTTAAACAAATCTATACTTACTTTAAGAAATGATTTAAAATATGAATGACGCGTACATGAAACTATTCGACAAATATATGGTAAGTTTGCTAAACTAAGTAAATATGCCCCAAAATTAACTTTACAAGGTCTACCCTTTCCCAAGTACACAAGGATCCAGACCTTAATCAACCAATAACTCGTTTATTAATAGTCTGATTCTAATTGTGTACACAATGTACAGTAATTGCTTCGAGATCAGAAAATAACACTTCTAGCCAAGATAATAATAATAATCAGAGGTTGCTGGTATCATTTTTTTTTAAATGGTTACCTATACTAGGGAAAATTACTAAATAAAGTTGAAAAAGAAAAATCATTTCTTCAAATGAAATTAACATGGCACATTTGAACAAATATACGAAAAACACAATATATTCATAGTAAAATTATTATAATTTCCCAATATACAATAATATATGCAAGTATACATACATAAATGTACCTACACGTCATTGTAACAATAGTTCAACTTTGATGAATTTAATATTATGTTCGAACAGGGAACTCATTACACGTTCAGACATACTTAATACTTTGATATTTTCGATCATTTTTTAATACAATGCACTTTAAAATTTAAAATTGTTAAGGCACAACCAATATTTTATAGCAATAAAGATTTTTGTAAATTGTCTCATGAACATTTTTATGCTGATTTATTAAGCTTATCTTCTGAAAATATATTTTTGACCTACTTACATGCCCCGATTCGAACAATAAGAATCACAAAAAAAGAAAGCACCTTGGATAACCGATAATTTAAAATTACTTATAAATTTACATGAAAAGGTCTTGCTAAAACACATAAAAGAACACCAAGTACTGGACATTCGAATGAGTAAAAACATTTAAGAAATTTAGTTAATACTTGTATAAAAGATTTAAAAAAAAAGGTTTTTTGGAATTTACCTTTACGAGGAATGACCGAAAAGATAACTGGAAAGCTTTAAAGAAATTAGATATTCACTCAAAACCCCAATTTCAAATACCAGAAAATTTATGCGACGCAAATGAAATACAAAATTACATTCTCGAACATCACACAAACTAATAATGTACCAAATGTAAATCTTTTAAATAATTACCCCAATAAAAAAAATAAAAATTTTATAGAGTTTGAATTTGAAGCCATCAATTTTAACATATATTATCAATATTTGCTTAGAAAATAATGTATTTGCTGAAGCTTGGAAAATAGCTCACATTATACCCATGCCTTAAATAAGTAATAATGCACATAATAAGTACTTAAGACCTATTAGTATATTACCCACTCTGTCGAAAGTACTAGAAAAGATTTAAATGCGCAAATTAGAGAACATATTAACAGATACAATTATTACCTGTTGTACAGTCTGGGTTTAAGCCTAACTATAGTGGTAATATGGCTTTACTGAAAGTTGCAGATGATATATTTCCAGTAATAGATAATAATGATACAATAGTATTTGTTTTGCTGGCTTCGATTTTCTCGATCATGATTTATTTATCTTGAATTATAATGGATATGTAAATAATTCTATAAATTTAATAATAAATTATCTTAATGGCAGAAAACTAATTGTTAAATTTAAAGATAAATTTTCTGGTTCAAAAAATGTTTCTTGTGGAGTCCCACAAGGATCAATTTTGGGGCCATTATTATTTACCTTGTATACAAGTCAACTAACATATTGCATTAAACATTACTCATCTGACCTCTTTGCTGATGATACACAATTGTATTTGTCATTTAAATCAGATTAAATTGATTTGGCCAATGATAAATTAATCTTGACCTTGACGCATTATTGAAATCCTCAGTGTCTTGATATTTGACCATAAATCCAGATAAGTCTAAAATTATTGTTTTTGGACGAAAAATTTCAAAATTAAAATGGGAACAATTGAATAGTCTGCCGTAACAGCGTTGTAAGTAACAAAATGCGTAATCTCTGGAATTAAGGAAATACGTTTATATAGAGCTTTTTCATAAATATCTTATATCAACTGCTCTAATAAATACGTATTGCAGTATTAACTAATGGCAGTTGTAGGATAACTCACGGTACATAGAAGGATGTTCCATGTAAACCACGTAGGTATTTCGAATTTTGTGACTTACAACATTGTTCCGGCCGACTATTCAATTATTAAACCTAAGAATAAATAATGTTATACTAAATGCTGCAAAATAAAAGAAAAACTTGGAATGTTTTTCAATAGATATATGCGCTTTAGTAAACATATCGATTCATCTATAAAGAAAGCCATTTAGAATTTAAAATATAATCATCATTTAGTACTCAATCGTAAACTGAAATAGCAATTATGTGATTCTCTTGTATTATCAAATTTTAATTATGGAGATGTTTTGTATTGCGCTTGCCTGACAAAATATATGTGATAAATTTTATAAAAGTTAGAAAATAATAATTAGCAAAACAATTTTTTGCGCTATTATATTTCATTTCATTTTACAAAATATTATACTAGCCGAGTGCAAATGATGCAAAACCCATGTAAAAGATTTATTTGTGGAATCAGGAAAAATTAGTCTCGTATATGTAAAAGTATTCGTGATATAGGATGGTTGAATATGGAAGTTCGGCATATCTTACATCTGGTTTTATACAATAAAATTATTAATTACAAGTGTCCACCTTATTTGTATCAAAAAATTAGTTTTCGTACAGATGTACATAACATCTATATAAGGTTTACAAATATGCTCACTACCCCTAAACACTCCACTACAATTTTCCAGAGATCATTTAGCTACAATGTTTGCAAGTTATACAACAAGGTACCTCGTAATTTCCAAAAATATTTGATTTCCAAGTTTAAAGCACTGTTAGAGACAACCAGCAATACTTTTAATCATTCAACTCTCATCACATTATTTTTGTTATTATTTTTGTTCATTATATTAGCCAAGGAAATAAAGCACTAAAAACGGCTCAACCTCCGAGATTTCCACAGCAAGACGGATTTTAATGCGGTTTTTTGCATTCGATTCGTGAGAGCATCAGGAAATTTTGTGAACTAATCTGATGAATAGCAAATGAAAAATTGCATATTTACATTGTAAAAATGCATTATTCAAAGTGCATTTAGAATAATTAATTTGCAACTCGGTAAAAATTGATTGAAATGAGTCCAAATTTGTTACTCGGGAGTTTTCGGGGTCGCTGAACACGAATATCACGGCAGCAACGGCCGCCGAGGTACCTGGAGCCCAGGGTGGATACTATCTACCTCATCTCCTGGAATTTCATGTGAATTTGTAATATATTTAGTTGACAAACTTCCCGGGGGTTGGGGGGGGGGGGCAAAAAAAAAAACCCGGGGCGGCCACGCCCCGGGGGTTTTCGGGGCCCAGGGTGGACACTATTTACCTCATCCCCTGGAATTATCTTGAGTATAGCATCATTTTTAAACGAATTTGCATATGTTACTCTAAATTATTTATTTAAATATTATAATACTATCAACTTTGTCTACTGGAGCCTGAAATTTTTTTTTTTTGAGTTTGGCGCGCTTAGTGTTGGTAGCATCGATACCTCGATCGATACGATGAATGTTTTTCATTGTATAAGTTTGTGGTATTTTTTTAAACAATAAAACATTACAAATACAATTGGAGTTTTCAGAAATTATTTTTGAAAAATATTGTTTGAATCTACATCTTCATTATAATATACAAATAAATAATTTTGAGTAATATATGCAAATTCGTATAAAAATGATGCTATACTCAAGGTAATCCCAGGAGATGAGGTCCACCCTGGGTTCCAGGTACCTCGGAGAACATTGCCGCCATGATATTCGTGTTCAGCGACCCCGAAAACACCCGAGTAACGAATTTCAACTAAATATATTAAAAATTCACAAGAAGTTCCAGGAGATGAGATCCACCCTGGGCTCCAGGTACCTCGGAGAACGTTGCCGCCATGATATTCGTGTTCAGCGACCCCGAAAACCCTCGAGTAACGAATTTCAACTAAATATATTAAAAATTCACAAGAAGTTCCAGGAGATGAGGTCCACCCTGGGCTCCAGGTACCTCGGAGGTCATTGCCGCCATGATATTCGTGTTCAGCGACCCTGAAAACCTCCGAGTAAATATATTACAAATATATTACAAATTCACATGAAATTCCAGAAGATGAGTTAGATAGTATCCACCCTGGGCTCCAGGTACCTCGGAGGCCGTTGCCGCCATGATATTCGTGTTCAGCGACCCCTAGAACCTCCGAGTAACAAATTTGGACTCATTTCAATCAATTTTTACCGAGTTGCAAATTAATTATTCTAAATGCACTTTGAACAATGCATTTTTACAATGCAAATATGCAATTTTTCATCAGATTAGTTCACAAAATTTTCTGATGCTCTCACGAATCGAATGCAAAAAACCGCATTAAAATCCGTCTTGCTGCGGAAATTTCGGAGGTTCAGTGCTTTATTTCTTCGACTATATACCTATACTTTTCTTTCTTATTTTATTCAACAATTTGTTTACATATAACTTTTCTTTTCTCCTCGAAATATGGTTATCTTACCTAACGTATTATTTGTAATTTTTTTCTCATATATTACTTTTGTGAAATTACTACTAATTAAATTTGTAGATAATTAAATATAATAAATTAGCCTTATTTAAGATTTCCAAAATGTGGTATCACCATTATAATTTTTTTATTTTCATTGTTTTCAAGACATTATTTCTTTTTGTATGTTTAGGCTAGTAACGGTTAAATGGAAAAGCAGAGGATTAGTTTGTAACTATTTTGAACTTCGCCGTTTGTAAACTTGTTTACAATAAAGACCGTTATTGTTATTTTTTTTTTCGGAATATCCGATGCCGGATATTCCTCCCGTGGCATTCGACGCCTGACAGAATTCGTGCCGGCACATTAACTACAGCCACTCCCCACATCCCGCCGGGTTAGTAACTGTAGGTACCAGAATCGTGTGCCCTATGCAGACGGAGAGAACCCAGAATGACCGCCTTCTACATTTGGCCTGCCAGAATTGCAACAAACCATCTCGTCGTAAAAAAAGGAAATTAGCATGTCTAATTTTGCCAGTATACGTGTCAGGTATGAATCTAAACTAACTTTATTGCATTGTCGACTCTTAGACTATTCATAGTGAGCAACAGAGATTTCTTATGAAAAAGAAAATTTTAGAGCTACATTAAAAGTAGACAATAATAATCAAATAATTAGTATTTATTTCCACAGAGCAATACTTGCTTGGACATGGAAAATTAATTATAATATTGACTAATCTGAATAGGCTTATTTACTGGCAAAAATACTATTCATTGAAAACCTACATAAACCCATCGAAGTATTTATAAAGCTAATTAAGTTTGTAACATTTAAGCCACACATCTCTCAAAGAACAGAAGTTTTATTCAAATAAAATAATGCTTCGAGGTTTCTGATAGAGTAAATATAAAGTTATGCGTACGAATAATATTAACAAACATATAAAAACTTTCTAAAAAAAATTATCCTTCAGAAGTTTCCTACGCGTAAATTGAAAGCGAACGGATTGATTTTAATTTCCCTTTCAGTGTTGATTGATATTTTTCAACCGCTTTCAGTTAATGTGCCACAAGGGGTATTAGAGGTATGAAATGTTTTAATGAGGGTGGAATATTTTGCCATATTTTATTTCCTTCTTTACCCAAAAATGTACTTGTTGTACTTACTATTTTACCTTCTTTACCCAAAAATGGTTGTGCTTACTGTTTCATTTCCAATACATTAACTGTGGTTCGTTTTTAAACGGACACATTGTATAAAGGTAAACTTACTGTTCATCACAATAACGAAAAAAATTAGCTTTTTTCAGAATCATGTGAGATTTTTTACACATTCCGAAATTATCTTGAAAATTAATAAATCCACTCAAATGTACGAATGACATGAAAAAGTTATTTCCTTTGAATTAAGCACCCTGTATGTCATTGTGGACATTGAAACACTGTTCAGTAAAAGTACAGTAACTATATGACAGAAATTCATTCAACTGATTTTGATGTATGTCTATTAAAGGTAGGTGTTACACAAAATTTACAATGACAGATTAATCGTTGATATTATGTATAAAATAGTTGATTAGAAGTTATAAAATAAAATTTCAAATAAAGTGAGACATAATTTGTAAAATGAGTGGTAAGTAGATATTTGTAATGTTTTTATTAATATTCATATATTATTATACGATATAAATTGGTTTTCATGCTCTCTAAGATTTCAATCTTTTACGAGTAATGTATATTAGATTACATATTTTTAGGATTTGAATAAAAATAATAATCGCCATATAATTCAGTGTCAAAAATAGTTCCTTGAATATAAATGTTTCATTTTAAAAATATATAACTTTTATTGCCCTTTATATATTTGCTAACATGTTTTTAATGCAAAGAAATATTTTCAAAATCTATAATTACATATTAAGTATTTTAGTTTTCTTTTATGCCTTAAATGTTAGATCAGATAGATAAGAGATGTAGTCAACGCCCTGTTTATGGTAATTCTTAGAGTACTTGTTCATGAAATGCATGAGCAGTACTTAAAATAACGCAAAACAGCATTAATGAAAATGACACTGACAGTTTTTGTAAATTCATCGAAGTCGTATCTACAAGGACTAGGGTTAACAGTTACAGTAACTTTTTGATGAAATTGATTTTTGCTAGTCTCAAAAGAGATTCTCAAGTATCTCTTATTTGAAATCAAATTGATTATGTTAAATTATCCTAATTTGAGGATTTATTAAAACAAAAATGGGAAATTATTTAGAATCGGATTTTAAACCCATGGAAATTTTGCAATGATCCGCCATATCCACTTTCTCACCATAATTTCAAGGTCAGATAATTACGAATGTAAAGACATTTGACAACGGAAATTATGACACACACAAAACCAAAATATGAACTAATGTTCTAAAAGATTAGCATACAGGACAGGTTTTGTAAGAAATTTTGTTTATACATATTTTTTCAATAAAGCTCCTTACTGTTTTTCAAATAACACGGTCGTTATCTCCGAATATAACAACACTTTAAAAACCAAATGTCACATGCTGTTATATTCGATCGTTAGGGACAACAAGCATAAATTATCACGATAATTTAATCGAATTTGATGTTTATATTTAAAATGTAAATCAAAACAATAATTTCTGTTTTTGATTTGAACTAAGGTCTGTGAAGCTCTTACTTTATACATAAAATTACGGATTCATATATTTACATTCCGAAAATGAAATATTTGTTAAAATTGGAACTTTAAAATCCGTATACTAAGTAACATGTTCTAAGCGTACACATAGAAACTTCAATGTTTATAACAACTAACAATGAGTAAATATTATTAAAACTTACTGGAATTCCTCTCGGAACCTCGATAAATCATATGATTAACAAGAAAAGTCTGTTACAGAAAACTGCAAGGTAACTGTCAGTTGTCAAAAACAAACGTAAACATTGATATAAAACAAAACATAACAAGAACTAATGATGCTCTCAATGTGTGCGCGGCTTTACGACGTCGTGACGCTAGCGTTGCTACCAATAGACTAAAGTTTGCCGATTCCAACCGACGCCCCCTTGCTTGAAGCGGCGCCGGCCCAGTGTAATGGTAAGCGAAAAATCAAAATACCTTTGGTTGGGTCAGTTACAAAAAATAACACTCGTTCATTTGTTTTCACTTTGTTGTGAAACATTGAATTTAATGTCATTTCCGAATTTCTTTGTAAAATCAAAATGCCGACTGATATTTATTCTATTTTATTACAGTACTAGTGTATAAATTTTTTATGTTTGATTATAATAGGAAATAAAAAAAATTTATATACGCTTTATTTAAATAAATGTATAAAAATAACAATTAGAAGTCAAAGAGGTACTACAGAACTACTACTTGTAAATAATACTGATTTATGAAGAAAATGTTTACTAGATTAGTTATAAATAAATTTTCTACTAGAAAAATAAAGTAGGAATGGTGTGCTAAAAACTGATACCGGTAATATTGAGCAATGTTTATACATTTAGTTATACAGGGTCAATCAGTTTTTTATAGCAGGACTTTGATAGCTGATAGAAGACCTTTTTTTAGGAACAAAACATGGATCGCAGAACACTTTGTTTGTGAGATATAGGGACTTGAAATACATTTCTTCTTTCAATTTTTCTTCAATATAAAAATACCTGTTTAAAATAAAACCGTGATATTGCGGTAAAGGACTAAGTACTTGAACACAAATAGTTTAATATTAAAACATTTCGTTCAATATTTCCAGTTGCGTAGATAGAGAGAGGGGCTTCTAATAAGTACTTTTATTGAAAAAAATATTAACCTACTGGAATTTTTCCTCAAACATATGGAGAGCATTCAATTCTGTTCTAAAAAGACCCTCTTATCAGAAGTAAATAAGATGCAACGTTTTTAAAATAAACAGAGATATTTGTAATAAGTCATATATTTAATACTAGGTATGTCAAATTTAATGTAAATCTGAAAAACGTAAAACAACTAAGAGTAATTATAATAATATGCCCAATAACAATTTAAATAAGTGTTCAAAATGTGAGCCATTTTGTTCAATGCACAATTCACACTGACGTAGAATAATGTGAGACGTTCACACGAAGAATAGTGAAATCTTAGTTCATCACACGAATTTCTGATACAATTAATAAGTGCTTCACTTGTTTCAACAGGGTCACATACGCCCTTTCTTTTAGAAATGTCCACACAAAAAACTCTAAGGGAGTCAGATCTGGGGATCGTGGAGGCCACGCAATAGGGTACCCATGACCAATTCATCTCTCTGGAAAATTGTTATCCAACTGGTTCCTTACAATGCTCTCAAAATAGGCTGGACAACCATCAAGTTTAATTTATACCAACCAATTCTTCTTAAATTCTGTGGAATTTATTTCCACATACTGCTATGCTCTGCTTGTAAAAAATTGCAAAAAATGGTCGGCATTCATGCATGGTGCTCAAAAATAGGGCCCAAACAAATGACTGTTACAAATTCCAATCAAAACGTTGAAATCGTGTTGAAAATTTCTTGGTCGGACAGCATGAGGATTTACATGTGCCCACAAGTGTTGATTATGGAAATTTATAACCCCCCGATAAGTAAAACAGAACTCTTCGGTACATAATTTGTTAGACAAAAAATGAGTTGGAGACCCACCGAAGAAAATTTTATCTCCGCTATTGGTCACCTAGATGTAAACCTTGAATAGGTTGCAAATGATCCGCATGAATGTAATCCTGCCTTAAGGCTCGGGATATTTGGATCTCAGAAACGCTAAGATCAGCGGAGACTCTTTGGGTAGTTGTTGTTGGGTCTTTATTGAATTCACACAAAATTCGCTAGGTAATTCTTCTATGTCGAACGTTGACGTTGTGTTGTACATCCCCATGTACAATCATTAACCCTTGACTAACAAATCGGCGATGATGTTTAAGAAGACAGATAGAAGCGGATGTCGTCTATCTGCAAATCTTCTCCTACTTCCTCTAAATTTCCATTTGCCAACCCATAAATAAAATAAAAGTCCGCTACTTTTTAATTTATAAAAATAAACGGCATTTTAATTAAAAACCAAAAAACTATGAGAACTGAATTTTTGAAAGTACACATTATAGGACAATTTTTAAAACTTCAAAATAAATGCTGTTGTCGTGTCAAGGATTGACGTTTAATGTCTTATTTTGTTTTCCATGTCACACTATTTTTTTTGTTGATATTGCTAATATCATTGTCCGCTTTTTCCGATCGTCGCATCGCATCGGTGTGAATTGAGAATTATACAAAATTGTTCATATTAGAATTTGCTATAAATTGTTACTGGGCTTATTTGTCATCATCGTTATTGTTAGTTATTTTATGTTTTTCACGATTAACAATAAATTTGACATGGTGTAACAAAGTAATTTTTTCCGTCTATTGTTTTCTGTGATAATAAGAACTAATTGGGATCCTCTTTCACTTTGTAACATCCTGTATCCTATAACTTGTATTAATGTGTATTTCAAAGAGAACTTTGAACAAAGTGTTAATTTATTTTATGTCAAATACTTAGAAGATTAATTAGTTCTCACGATAATTGTTTCAATCCGGTTTCTTTTTCAGGGTAACATTAGTTGTTTTATTATTGTGTTTATGTAAGCCAAGTAAGAGGAAACAATTTTTGTTTAATGTAATCCAGTTGAAAGATAAGCTTAGCATTAGAAATTTGGTTAATATAATTGTTTTGATTATAGACAAACGTTATTTTGCTTTCATTCGGTACATTTAAAAATATGCAAGTTGATAGAATGATAGTTGACACCAGGAAAGAAAGCATTTCTTAGTAACAAATTCATTTCTGTATTTAAAATAATTTATAATATGCAAAATTAAGTATTTTGGTTTGAATATTAATCCACGACTGTTTTAATTATTTTCGTTTTGGAAACATAGTTCTTAAATTATGAGAAAGCGATTCTGCTCCCTAGTATTTGGGGAAGGATTTCACCAGGAAAACGTAAAAGGCACAAGTGAGTTTCCAGTATCTAGCATATTTGAGTGGAATCTGACAAAGTGTCCCGAGTTCCAGTTAACATGCGATCAAATCGGTCCTGAGAACGGACACAGGGGTAAATCTACAGATATAACACACCCGCGACTAGTACGTATCAGCAACCACCTGTCCCTGGGTTGACATCCTACTGTAGTGTCACTGTTGTACACCGTAACCACTTGTAACTGGACATTGCTGCACCGACTGTCTGCTGTAATACGCCTTAGGTACTAGTCACTATAAAGTGGCCAACTGCTTGCTATAGATACCAGTAGTAACAGATACCATAAATTAACTTGATTTGAATCAACACTTATTTGCTTGTGTACCTAATTACAGTAAACGTTTGAATAATAGCTTGCTTGTAAATATCTAGTGGTAGTAGTTTCCGTAACCTAACTGTACTTGATATACTTGATCACCGTGCTTGCATTAACATAATCTTTTGCTTGGTTTCTTGGTTGTTTATCTGTATAAGAGATTACTATTTATTTACGTTGCATATATATATATATATATATATATATATATATATATATATATATATATATATATATATATATATATATATGTATATATATATATATGTATATATATACATATATATACATGTATGTATATATATATATATATATATATATATATATATATATATATTTTGTTTTTTATTATTCTACTGTGAAAGCAGTTTTAAATAAAATTGAGAAAGTAAAGTTGCTATTCTGAATTTTATTTCACGCAAAGGTATAAGTAACAAATCTGGTTGTACACCGAGAATCAATATCGGTAGGTAAAAGTGAAGTTGTCCATTTTTACGAAACCGACAACCATACAAACCAACCTCTGGACATTCCGTTTCTTCACTGAGTTATCCTAGCTTCTACAATACCACTGTTAAAATAAAGTGGTGTTCTACACTTTAAAACAGGAACTGGTGCTTGAGGCATTGCTGCAATAAAAGTTCAAAGTACCGCTGCTGTACTAAAGGGTGTCAAAGTGACGATTAGCATTTTATTGGTAAGTACGTCACAATACCTAGTGTTAAATAAATTTCTAACATCTAATCGGCTTGTGATAGGAGGGTCGCTATAAAGTGATGTTCTTTCATTTTCAAACAGGAATTGGCGCTTGAGACCGTAATGCATAAAAGTTCAAAGCACCGCTACTGTTAATAAAGGGTGTCAAAGTGACGATTAACATTTTGTTGGTAAGTACGTCATAATAAGTACTAAATAAATTTCTAACGTCTTATTGACTTGTGACAGGAGGGTCTCTTTAAAAGAAAATTGTACACTCTTGCATATATTTGAGAAAGAAATTAAAAAAACTCCAGCTGGTTAGTATTTTTTTGAATAAAACTACTCATAGATGCTCCTCTATCTACGGTAGATTTTAATGTTAAACTATTTGCACTCAAACTTTCCTAATAAGTCATGCGGTCACATTTTCATATTTTTCAATTTTATAATAGTTAGTAACCTAAGCGCATGACTTATTAGGATGTTTGTTTTAATTCAGTCGAGGGCAAATCCTCAAAAACAAATAAAATTTTCGCTGATCCGCAAATCGTGATACTGCAACTAAATTTTGTATTTAGGACTATTTTTTCATTCCAAGCTTTTTTATTTGGCGCCTTAATGTAAGACTGACGTTGTTTTCCGCAAAACACTAAAACATCATATACTGCACTCGACGCGTTTCGCCAATCAAGTTGGCATCATTTGGAGAAGATTAAAATTGAAATTAAGTTTTACTTATCTCCACATGATGCCACCCCGGGTATAAAACGTGAGACGAGTGCAGTAAGTATATGGTTTATTGGTGTATTGTAGAAAATTACGTCAGAGCTTCACATCAAAGGTTCCAATCCACTTCAGGACCTTTTACAAGAAATAATTTCTAGTTGATACAATCAGCGAACAAAAAACATTGAATGTATGATACTGGGATCAGACGTCAAAGAGGCAAGTTGTACAACAGCAGTTTTTTTATCAAGCATCAAATAATATATAACGATTTTCTCTATATTATTTGATCCTCATATAGCTTTGATACGAGGTCACATCCAGTTGCATACCCCTGCCTGCATATATTCGACACCTCGTGAATTGACACTTATCCGAGCAGAGCAGCGCAGTGTGCCGATAAGCAGCAATGCTACAATCCAATGCGTTTGGTGTCAAATGAAGCGCCGCGCTAAGCGTTAACAGTTTTCAGGGCCCACTTTAGAGGCAGACAACCCGGACCCCTGTCCGGGGCGGCGAACCTGAGGGCAGCATTTTCACCCCCTGAATGTGAACTAAATAATAATAAATTAATTATTCTCAATTAATTTTAATTTTACACTACTTGTTGATTTTTTCGTAACTAAAACTAAGTACTATGCAATTTACATTTGATCTTTATGGTTTGTTATGTTTTAAAGCTAGAAAAATATTAAAACATCTTTTTAAAAAAGCATATTTATTTTTGAAATAAAATAAAACGTATAGTTAAAAGACGCGCATGACCCTGCATGAACTTGTAGGTATACAGTTACTTGTTTAAAATAGGAACTGCAAGACATAACATGCATGGACATGTTTTCGCGCGTTACTATATAAAGAGTCATCTAAGCGTAATTGTGTTATTATTGCTAATGCGATGGTGCCGGTGATCCTTGAAGTAGGTTCATAAATATTAAAAATATTTAACAGTTTAATTCGGGATAGTGACTTTTGAGTGTTTTATCAATTTCTAAAGGTAAGTACTTCTGCAAATACCTATATTAAGTGGTAACAAATTATTTTTAAAAATATTTTCCACAATACGTACTTATATATTTTTAAACAGTTTCTGTTTGTTTGTTGTGACGGATTTTTTATTGATTTATTTGGGCTTTTCGCTGCGAAAAAAGAAAAACAAAAAAAATGCATCTTAAAAATTCAAACATTTTAGATAGGTATATATTTTAAATATTTAGTTTCTATATGTTCTGTTACGGTTGAATTCATCATTGTGAGAAATATGTATGTATTTTAAGTAGAAAAATCAACTAGTAATATTTTTTTTCATTAACTATATTTATAAATTACATTTTTAACATCACATTTTCAAAATTTACTTCACAAAAATTATAATTAGTAATATCTTATCCATTAGCATTTAAAGGTCACGTCTCAGGGTTATATCGTAGACGTCATGGTTTCCGTTTAACATTATATCTCTATGAGCAATAGAAATATCCAATTTCTAATGCCATCAGTTAAATGTCATTTATTCGAATATTATTGGCAGTGTTCAATTATTGTTGTCGGGATTGCACACCGAGTTTATCTGTGGTCACGTGAGCTCGTCTGTTTTTCTGTATAGACCTGTTCAGTTATTAAGATCGTTACCTCGTGTGTGAAATGAGTAACTATAGAATAACAAAAGTTTGAATAATAGTTGGGTTGTTTTCAAAATAATTCCAGACTCTTACTACTTAGACCGTTTAAGCTAAGTATGTCCTTTCTAACTTTTCTAATTAACGTTTTGCATTTTATATTTGTCTTGTTAAGTATTGTTGCGTGTTTACATAATTTCACATTCATTCGACAGGTGACCGACCTTGATACTGGCTAGACTTTCTGCGATTCTGTGTTTTCTACCACGTGATAACTCCATCAGTTGATTAGTCAGTCGTCTTAGTGAGCGGACGTGTACCTATATTTTGTGTCTTGTAGTGGTAGATTGAAATTTTTATCCAAAATTATTTTAGTGGATGTTAGTCATCGTTGTTTTGGGATTATTTCTTTCACCTATATAAAGGATGTTACTTAGTATCTTATCAGCTAAATGCTGGCTTATTTAGGGTGCTACTTAGTATTTTGTCAGCTAAATGCTGGCTTGTTTCTACAATAAAGGCATGTGTATGGACGTAAGACTTTGCCCTATAGAAGGGTAAGTTTTTTTAAATTAGGACGATAATTAACAGGTACTTACTTGTGTTTCTTATTAAAATTTTAGGCAACTATCAAGGGGTTTTCATTGGGCTTTTATTAGACCACCATGAGACTTACACTAGATTCCGGTGAATAATTCCTAGGAAAGGTGGCTATCACTTGGCTGTTATTAACTATCAGGGGACTATCACGGAGTTATCATAGGACTTTTATTGGGTTTCGACTTGGTGAATTGTTGTTTAAAATAAGAACGTTATATGGCTCCGCTAGGTTATGACCTAGGTAATTTGTTCATGTTTTAAATTTGGTTTTTATGTACTTTTGATGCCATGGAAAATGGAATTTTACCAAGTCTTGCTAATGTACCGAGTAGAGCTGGATTAGAGGGTTGTTTTGTGTTTCGATAAGTGTGTAAGTTAAGAGCCTATTAATTTCACCGTTGAGTTTTGTAATGCTACAGTTTGGTTAATGGAACAATATTGGTCTTGTATTGAAAAACAAAAAATTGAACACACTTTCCACTTTCCAGGTTAAGTTTTAATATTCTTTTTTTTATGTACTTATTAAAAATTTCGACCTTGATGTAAATAATTAATCATTTATTGTGTGCATGTTTTTTCAACTTTACTTATTCAAATTTAAACTAGTACTGGTACTCATGTTGCCAATATAGTCCAGTCAAAATTAGATCTGTGATAGATCGTTGTACTTTGATTACGAAAAATGTAATAATAGTGATATCTAGATATAAATATTTTTCTTATGTGGATTTTTTTTGTAAACTACATGCAATTGCATTTGGTATAAATTAACCTACTGGTATTTCATACTTTTGTTTCGGGGATAGTTTAAGAATTTAAGAAATTTCACATACCTATTTGTAAATATTTCTTTTATATTTAAAATCTGGCTGATTAACTGGACTTGATATAATTAATCATTTTATTAAACTTATGTTGTTTAATTTCCCAGAATAGGTTCCATTAAAAATATAAAGTGTGGTAAGGTATACCAAATTCTCTGGTCAAATATTAATTATTTATTTCTTGAATTTAGAGTATCTACTGAGAAGCTGAAGCTTTTTTAAAAAAATGCTACTAATTAATAAATTATAATTTTGTGTAGTAATAAGCCAATAATAAGCGTTGCATAAAAGATAAAAGAAGAAAAATCTTCAAATATGATTAGTCGGTGACGGTGGCATAGTCTGTCCCACAGTTTAAAAAAATGAAATGACTAGTTTTAATTACTAAAAGTATTAACTATTTTTTTCTAAGGGGGGTTGAAAATTAACCCGAAACGTTAAGAAATTCGTTTTTATGTTTAAAAATAGTTTAAGTAGGTAATTAAAACTAGGTATTTTCTTTTTCAAAACTGTGAGACAGAATAAGTCACTGACTAATTGGATTTGAAGATTTTTCCAATTTTTATTTTTGGCTTATTTTAACTAGCGGATTTTGCATTATTTAATTTTTTATGTTAGAATGTCTGACGCGCAAAAAAAATTGTCTGGCTATCAGTACAAAAAGCGAAGGTTAGAGAAGGAAACCCAAAAGCAAAAACAAACTGGTGCTCTGCACAATTATTTACATGGTAGTTCAGCTAGTACCATTAGTACCAAAACAAATATCTCCAAAAATTGAGATAGAAAGGAAAACAGGGAATCATCAGAGAGTGTCGGTGACCAAGACTAATCAATACACAATATTTCTAAACCAACTTTGTTACCAAATGAAAGCAGCCTACCAACTGACACCGCCTTATCACTTACAGAAGGCACCCTGGTTAACACTAGTAGCACTCTACCTCTACAAACTGACCCCACCCTACCACCCACGGAATGCACTGTACAAACTATAGGTACAGATCCAGCATTCTGGCCAAGAATTTTAGAAGATGCCGAAAGAAGTTTTTTAGTACGAGAAGGTCCACGTAAACCATTGTTTAATTACAAATTTCTTTAAGATGGCACTGGTCGAAAATTTAGCTCAAATTACTATTATCGAATTTTACGAAATGGAGAACAAGTTATAAGAGACTGGCTAGTGTACTTCACTTAAAAAAACTGCATATATTGTTTTTGATGCAAAATTTACGGTCGTGTGTCAAGAAGATTTTAAAAGTTGAAAGCACTTCGTTGAAATGTTAAAGGATCACGAAATTTCTAAAAATCATATTCAGGCTCAAAAATCCTGACCAAAATTCAGTCAAAGGTTAAAGTGTTGTACAACTATACATGCAGCTGCCCAAAGAGTTATTAATGCTGAAACGAATCACTGCTACGAGGTGCTTCTAAAGATTGTAGCAATTACTAAAATACTCGGTAAAAGTTGCTTTTCAAAGTACAAGCGACAAGCTGTTTGAGCATAATAACGGCAATTTTTTAAAAATAGTTGAATTGCTATCTGAATTTGACCCCATGCGTCGTGGAGGAACACGTGCGTAGAGTGCTTAAAAGAGAGGAAACCAAAGCTCACTATCTTGGAAAAAACATTCAAAACGAGATAATAGAATTGCTTCACGAAAGTGTAAAATCGCATATTATTGCTAAAATAAAAGAAGAGAAATACTATTCCATAATATTAGTTTGCACTCCTGATGTTAGTAAAGTGGAGCAAATGACCCTGATAATTAGATATGCTTCCATCAATAAGTCTGATTCTGATTCAAACGATGTCGAAATAGAGATCTACGAAAGCTTTTTAGGTTTCTTACCTGTGGAAAGATCTACAGGAAGACAACTACATGAAATTATAATTGAAGAGCTTTATGAAATGGGACTTGATGTGCAAGATATTAGAGGGCAGGCATATGATAACAAGGCTAAGATGAGGGACATCAATGCAGGAGTGGAATCTAGCCACTTGCTTAATCTAGTAATAAATGATATGGCAAAAGCATCCTTGGAAGCAGCCAATTTTTTTATTCCAAAAAATATATTTATTTTTTTCTTCTTCTACTTTTCGATGGGCAATATATTTAATACATGTCCAAGGATTAACATTAAAACCTTTGAGTGACACTCGAAGGGAAAGCAGGATAGAAGCTTTAACGCCCTTAAGATTTCAACTTGGTAAAATATACGACGCTTTGCTAAGCATTTATGAAAACCAAGAAATCGATATCTCAATAGGAGACGAGGCTTCGGGTTTGCTAAGTTGCATTAAACAATTTAAATTTTTATGTTCAATAGTCATATGGTATAAAATTTTAAACTGTATTAATTCCATAAACAAGCTTATGCAAACAAAAGATTTTGATTTGAAAAAAGCACTTGATCTTCTAGAGAACTGCAAAAATTTCTTTAAAAATCTTCGATCAGATAAGTCTTTCAATGAAATTGTTGTTGACGCAAGAGAATTGGCTGATGAAATTAACATCGAAGCCAATTTTGAATCAACAACGCCGCGACACCGCGTAAGAAGAAAAAAGGCCAACTTTTTATTTAAGGCAAGGGAAGAACCAATCGAAGATTCCAAAGAAAAATACAAAATAGATTTTTTCTTCTACACCATTGATCAAGCATTAAACGCACTAGATAGTCGATTTGAACAACTGAATCACAACAGTAACCATTTTCAATCTCTATATAATATATATGATTTGAAAACCATGCCTAAAGAGTCACTGATAAAGATTTGCAAAGATTTGAAAAATATTTTGTCTGATAGTGAATCAGCTGACATTAACGGTCGAGAATTAGTAGAAAATTTCTGCAGTTTGTGCACTTTTGGACAAAAAGAAAGTGATATTCTTAAAATAATAAAAATGCTAAATTTTGCTCCAAATCTTAGTATTGCCTTAAGAATACTACTGACTATTCCAATATCAGTAGCATGTGGAGAAAGAAGTTTTTCCAAATTAAAATGAATGAAAACCTTTTTACGCTCAACTATTATGCAAAATCGACTAAACAGTTTGGCCATTTTAGCAATTGAACATGAAATTGCTAATCAAATAAACTTAAAAGAGGTAATAGAAATATATGCAGAATTAAAAGTGAGAAAAAAATATTCTTCTGATTATAACTCAAATAAACAATGTATTACTGTAGTTCTATGCATCTACCATTTGTTTTCTATTTAGGTTTTAGGTATAAGTGAGAAAAAAAATCTAAATTGTAATAGCGGTAAAATTGCACCCTGTATGTTTAAAACCAAGTAAATGTTTTTAAAATATAGCAACTAGGTATCTATAGGTAGTGCAACTCTATTTTATTTTAATTTATATGATTTTTGTTTTTTCTTTTTTTTAATTGTTTTTCTATTTTTAGTTTTTAGTTGTAAAATATGTAACAATTTATACTAATAGTCTGCAAATAAATATATTGTTATACTGTTTTGTACCAAATATTAAGTTTTAATACTTGTTTCTTTTTAAATATACGTTTTTATTGCAAATTGAAACCATCCTTTATTAAGAGAAAATAACTTTAAAAGGGGCGGCAATTTGTTTTTTTGTCCTTGGCGGCCTAAACGCCAGAGCGATCCCTGCCGTTTTCATTTTGTTACAATTATTAAAATGTTATTCTGAAGTAAATAATTTTAAATAAAATGTTCTGTTTCTCATCTACCTTTTATTTTAAAGCAAGTGGTTTTATTAATTTTGGGACGGCTTTTCATCTCTCAATTTTATTTGGTAAATTAATTCCCTAAAATAAATATTTTCGTGATTTCATCTACTACATAAGTTAATAGATGAGAAAACCGAAAGTGATTATTTAATTAAATGATTTATCTAGAGTGTTCCTAGATATTTCATTTCCTCCGCAAAAGGAATAGTTTCACCCATTAAGGAAGGCGATCCTCCAGCTTCATTTTCCGGGTGAATGGTACTATTACTGTTTTTCCAGGGTTCATAGACATCTGCTCTCTGTCACACCAGTGCAAGTGCTACAATATAGAGCTAACAAGTTGTAGGACAAAAAATGCAAATTGTAAGTTCCAACTACTTTTAAATAATATATTTTTTTTAATTACCGCTGTTTTGTTCTTTAAGAGAAAATTGAGCTGGTTTTATAAAGCATTTATAGTATTCTTCTGGTATTCTTCTGACTACTGAAAAAACAAGAAGTAATTTTTTTTTGGACCAACTGATACATATACAAGGTGTAACCGTTTTAAATACAGACAATTGTGTAGTCGATAGATTTTTAAAAAATAAGTATTTTCTTGAAGTGGGTTGGAACCTTTGATATGAAGATAATTGCACTCGTCGCACGTTGCGCCAACCAAGTTGGCATCATCTGGAGATGATTAAATAAAACCAGTTTTTTTAAAAAAACTTGGTTGGCGAAACACGCGTCGAGTGCAGTACATGGCGTTTTCGTGTTTCGTGGGAAACTACGTCAGTGTTAAGTATTTTCTGTCTTGCGAACTTTTTTTCATAAGCGCTTAGTATCTGATATGAAATTTTTATTTGATAAATGTTTTTGTTGCATAACTTGCATTTTTAATACATTTATTTCACATTTGGTGGTCATTTTATACTAGATAGGATCTGAAAAAATAAAGAAATATATGTGTTAGAAATATGACCACTGGCGTACATAGAGGCGACACGACCCCTATTTTCTTTCAAACTTCTACACCTCTTTTAAAAAGATTAAACTGTTTTTGAGTGATTCCAAATTTCTATTTAAAAAACATCTTCTGCAAGTTTTAGCTATTTTCGATGGTCTTCTGGTAAATTTAGTCTAAGTATTTTGTTGCATAACTTATTTCGACATTTCTTATTAGATGGCTTTGAATAGATTTGTAATTATAGTTGTCAGAACTGTCAAATTGTTAAAAATACTATTTGTAACATGATTTGTATATATTTTATTTGACCCCAGAGACGTTCATTCTATTGTCATTTCATACTGTTTTCAAGAAGTAAACGCAATAATTGAGATTGGTTTATCATTTAATAGATGTTAAATCCACCCTTTTACCCAATCTTATATTCAGTCACAAATATTTCCTTTATAAGTATAATATTTACAATTAAAGTCAAAACCATAGAACCTCGGAGCTTAACTTTATTCGTGTAGTTTGTGGTACATCAACAATTCCTACGAATACAAAACGGGTCTTAAATATTAATGCAATTTAACAATTAACCTTTTGTAAATATAAATTTACTTTCAAATTGTTTTACATTGAATTATTAATAATTCTTTGAGAGGTGCAGGCAGTGCTAGCTGGAGTTCGTTAAAATCACAGAAATTTAATTGAATTTCCACAAGAGAAGATGAAAAGTAATTACAAAAGATCAGGTGGATTAAGAATGTTTGGCTGGTCTGCAGGGATTTTATTTTAACGGATTTTCATAAGAATCGTTTCGTCATTTCTTTAGATGAATTGGAGAAACTAAGACAAATTACTGTAGAAGGAAGGGGAAATATCAAAAATACTACCTACATGGTATGCTCTTCTACTCTTAATTAAAATTGCCAATGTCATTAGACCACTGCGGTGCGCTGCTCGATACTCCTCTAATGGGAATCAGCCTTAATTGTTGAATTTATATTATGCCATCTCATAATACAATAGTAGCTTAATGTATACATATATGGTAACAAAACTATTTTGTTCTGTCATGTCATACTTTTAATAATATTTTAACTTACGATTTAACAGTTTTCATTTGGTTCCTCATGTACTTATCTAAGATTATGTTTTATATTTCACTACAAAAAAAGACGTTCGCATTGCAACCCGTTTTTACGCAATTGCAGCTTACCAGAATTCAACAGGAACTACACTACAATTAGACATGATTTGATCTTGCAGTAGATGACTTCAGAGTAGGTAATTTCAACCACTAAAGTTCTATAAAGGGATATTGGTAAAAAGGGCGGGCCCTCTGCCTTCCCCTTGAGTCGCCATTACCTGTAGTACACTTTTATTATTTAGTGAACACGCGTCTTTTCATTTTCGAATTATTTGGGAGATCTTCCAAGTTTATAGATTCACCATTTTGGTTTCCTTTGTAGCAAAGTCTAGCCGTTGCCAGTAATTGAATTTTGTGTTCAGCACTCCAAAAAGATAATACATGTTTCCAGCCTTTCCTCAAGAATTACTAAAGTTCGATTTAGAAGACGATTTGAAAATACGAACCGTCTTTAAGGGTATACTTGTAATGTAAATCTTTCTAACTATATGTTGTTACTTACTGTTATTTAATGCAATACTCTGCATTTTTTTATAATACCTGTTAATACACTAATCAACAAATTATAAAACAAAATTGTATTAAGTTGACATAAATTTCTTAACGAAAGTTTCGTCATTATTTGCTATCCACTTTACAGACTATTCGAATTCGAGGAAACATCGTCAAGTTTATTTACAAAAAGAAGTGTGTTCTTGCCAACACAACTTTACATCATTATTTATGTTTATATTATGAAAAACGCCCTCAGGATAGTTCCGTCTTATTACTTTGTTGGAGAAATATTTGCTTCGATGAGCGAGAAAGCTACTTCTTTATAAAATACTTAAATGATGAAAGCTAATTGAAATAGTTTGAAGTAGACGTTTATTTATCCACAATAAACGTAAAAGAAATCATCTGAAAACTTTAGTCTTAACTGCAAGTTTTAAACTAACAGCTATTTAACATTTTTCTTTATTTATTATAAGAAAATTAGATCTTATAATACGTTTTATATTACAGAATATTAAACAACCATTAAATACACATTATTTGCACCTAGAAAATAGATCATTTTATTGCTTAATATATCCATTATAAATAATAATTAATATAGCTGATGGAAATGCATTTCCCTAATGTGTTATAGTTATGACTATGAGTAAAGCCGGTCCGTTTTAAGAAATTGACTGCCGTTCCTGAGGGGCTTAATTAACTACAAAGACTTACCTCTTATATCATGTCCATTAACAGTTGTTTATTTTTGTCAGCGAACACTTGCATCATTAATTAACCTTCTATGGTAACCTTGTAACGAAGTGATTGTTTTATAGAATCAAAATATGTAACTAGGTGTTATTTGCCTGATTTAAAAGATATTTTAAACATTTTAGTACCGCGCCCTTAATAGTGGTATTGTCAGTTGCTCATTAATAATAGTATAATTAATATTTGTAAGATAGGTAGTAGTAATCCGTTTGTATAAATATTTCAAATATGCCGAGCTGCAGACAGTACGTGAATCGCGAAACGCGAATCGCGTATATTGTCCCCGGCATTCCTGTGCCCGCGCAAAGGGAAGGATCCCGAGATTGAAAAGTTAGTTTCCGTCTGGCCGCTGACCGAAGAACCACGCCGACCAGCATAGTAAGTAATATCGTTGTGAGTATAAAGGTATATAGGTATTTAAATTTAATTCCGAATTTTTCGTAAAAGGTGACGTAGTTGCCATATTCCGCTCATGACTACCGCGTCTCCTCCTACTTCTGCTTTTGGCAGAGTTTAGTAGCTTGAGGATTTTTCAGAGCATCCACAACAGTCCGTTGCTACCGTCAGTACATACCAGACGTGCCGACACCGACCGCTCCGTAAATCCAGAGAGGAGGCAGCCCAGGATACGGAAGTAGGTATCAAGGTGTGATAAATAAAGGTTTGGTAAATAGAAAGTATTACTTGGCTGGCGTGTATTTTCCGGACATTGTTTAGAGTTTGTAAAACGCGACCGCCCAATCCGTGGAGTCCGCAAGCGTAAAGCCGTATCCGTCTCATACACTTCCGTCCGAGTGTGTAGAACGGGAGAGCAGCTGAAGGAATCGTAACCGCGTTATACAGGGTGTCCTCCAGGCTACCTGAGCACGTCATATTCTGCAGAGTGACTTGGAGGTACTATCATTCGTAACCGCGTTCTACCGGGTGTCCTCCAGGCTACCTGAGCACGTCATATTCAGCAGGGTATCTTGGAGGTACTAGATTCGGCATCCGGAACCATCCATTAGCCAAGCCAAAGTAAATAAAAGCCATAGTAAGTCATAGTCATAGTCATAGTGTGCTTGTATTAACGCTTGCTTCCCCTCCTGGTATCCGTCCGCCGTCTGCTTATGGCCGCTTCATTATTACTGGTCACCTTTTTCACTGCTTAATCACCGTATTACCGTATCGCACCGCTTGTACGCCCGCTTACTGTCCCCGCTCACCTGTAATTTAGACCGTTTGTAGTATAAGTTGTAAATAATCTAGTAGTGTAAGAACCGTTAGCCGTAGGCTAGTTACTAAGATGTATATATAGTGTAAATAATAATTAGTGTGTAGAATAAATGTAAATATATTGAATGAGAGTCGTTTCATTAACTGTAGTGTGTAAGTTACCTTTTTCCCGACCCCTGGCTTATCCGTTTCTTCACTGTAGTTGCCCGGCCTCTATCGTCCTGCCGATAGAGTAAAGTGGTGTTTCTGCACTCTAAACAGAAACTGGCGACCGATATATCCGTACTGTGAGCACCGCCGTAGTGTTGGACATCAAAGTGACACTTCCGTTCGTGTGAATAACAGAAGGGAGCGTCACAACCTCTGCTGTTTGTGCAACCAGGTGTATATATTATATTTTTTGACATTTTACATGTTTAAAATAAAAAAGCTGTAGATTTTCTAGATAAACAAAACAAAATATACAACAGGCGAAATATTTTATTATTATGTTGATTTTTGTCAGAACTGGTTTGGATAAAATTATAAGAATAGTTCAATTTGTCATTAAGTCGACATTTCGACAATATTTATTTTCTTCCTCAGGACTAATGAGATATCTGGTTTTTTGTCAACACAATCATCATCGTCAGATATTGTAAAAAGAATAGTGTAACTTAAACAGGAATCCAGTGCAAATATTGCAGTGTGGTTAGAACAAAAACAATTTTCTATGTTGTATAGAAAATAACAAAGTCCTCAGTAATAATAAAATATAGTACAAATTTCGTTTTGCATTTTCCCTAATATTCTTACTAAAAACAACTCATGTATTGTTACTTTTGTAACAACAGAAAACGCCTCGGAAAATGCAAAAATATGATTTGTATACATAGCAAATATTTTTTTATTATCGAGTAACCTATTTAATTTAACAGTAATTAAGATTAGTGTAAATAGCAAATTCATGTTTTATATTTTGTACAGATAAAGTTACTTAAATTATTTCAAAAAATGTTCCAATGTTCCAGTGTACATTTTATTTAACAGCTTTTGTAACAACAAATGTGGTCTGCTTCTGTCACACCACATTAAAAAACAAACAAAAAATAAATAAAGTATTTAAATACACACTAAAGGTATAGTAAAACTAATAAAAGTATCTATAATATTTAACACAGTAAACGAACAGTCACCGATAACTGTGCCTAGCGATAAGCCTAGTTAATCTACGGATCGCTGGAAATCTATTGAAATACGAAGCTCTCGGCGCATGTCGTACGTTCACCCTCTATCTCAGCTCGATAGAGTGCATTACAACGGGCTGGCTTTATATGATTTATTCGGTTAGCCATTCAGTATGGAAATAGTCTGGTAACTCTGTGACAACTATTGTGAAGCTAATTTGCTTTAACATCTTATGCGATGAGTGCTGTTTTTAAATTACGAAATCAACAAATTTAACACTCCATCAAAAGAAATACAATTAGTTTTTTAAGTATAATTCTTTTCTGAAAATTATTATTCTTTTTTTTTACAATCAGAAAAAAACGAGGAAAACTAAAATAGCTATCTAGTGGTAAATTTTATGCACACTCAGTTTAGTCTTATGCATATTTTAGGTAAAATGAACCGTTTCTGAGAATGGTCGGATCGGTGAGGACTTTAGGAGTTGTTTAAAAAGACAATTGAAATAATCCTATGAAAAAAAAAACAATAATAATTTGATCACAAACGAATGCTAACTCGCCTGCACTAAGTTCCAAATCCTGTTCGATAAAGTCTGTCAGAAGTCATCTGTCGCTGTCCCTCACATTTCCCTCTGTTGCATCATTTGTTCCTTAACTAACATGATTTCCACAACATTTTCTGCGACGTTTTGTGTTAATAATAACCTTGGTAACGTAATTTCAAGTTGTGATTATCTACAGTGCTTTTTGATGAAATTAGATTAGTATGGCAAAATAAAATTGTTCAAGCTGCCTCACCTGTTTTTTCTAATTACTATGGAATCGTTAATTTTGATGGAAATGATAATATGAGGGCCAGTTTTAAGAATATTATTTAGCACCATTTAATGATTTTGGAGTTATGTGGAAAATATAATTATATGTCACTCTGTCATATTAGTGTGACGAAGGAAAAACTTTTAAGGGAAAAGTCGAAAATATTGTGTTGTAAATGTAGATATTTGATTTATAACGTAAGTACATGGTATTGTATTTACTTTCATTTGATATGTTCAGTAAGTTCATAGACAGTCATGTATGATTTTTTACATTTATTTTTTGTTTTTTAATTTTTTGTAATACAGCCGATAATGTAATAAATAATGCATTATGACAATGTTTTAGGCAAACACTTATGGTACATCTTTAAATAGGTAACATTTTTCTCAAAGAATATTGACATTCTTAAGGTTGTCCACCATAATATTACAAAAAAAAATGTTTTACACCGCTAAAATGCTTTAATAATATTTATTTACAAATAGTAATAAATACTAAAAATAATACCTAAATAAGGTACCAAAGTCATAATCCACTAACTTTTTTTAATTTAAGATGAAGTAAAAGTGCCACACACACTTTTTAATGATTTATAAATATGTATCATACAAAGAAATGACTGAGCTTTAATTGTGATTGCCCACTAGTAAAAGATTTTTACCAAATAAATGAAAATCATTTTTGAGGCCGTCGCGTATACCATTTGCAGGCCAGTTTATGGTTTTTATGATCTTCAGCGAAGCAGGTATACGCAATATCAACAAGAAGGATTTCAGAAAAACCACTATTTGTAAGTTAATCTTACACTCTCTGTTTGAATACTTTGGTATTTTAATTTTTATTATGCCTTTATTAGTAAAGATCATTTTTTTTGGAGTATTTTTTTCTATTTATTACATTGCGATTGACACTGGTAGATGGAGTTTTTATAGACTCTGTGGTACTCTGCCTTCACGTAGAGACATATGATTCTGAAATCCTCCTTGTTGTATAATTGCTTCCCACTGAAAAAGGCAAAAACCAGAAACCGGTATGCGAATGGTATACGCGACAGCCTCAAGAAGGTTTTCATTTATTTGATAAACATCTTTTACTGGTGAGCAATCGCAATTAAATCTTAATTACTTCTCTTTGTATGATACAAATTTATAAATCAATAAGAAGTGTGTGTGCTAATTTTATTTAATCTGCAATTAAATAGAGTGAGAGGATTACGTCTTTGGTACCTTATTTAGGTATTATTTTTAGTATTTATTATTACTTGTAAATTAATTTTACCCTTTTTGTTGGAATACTTTAGTATTTTAATTCTTTATTAGTAATATTTGATTTGTTGTTAAATATGGAAGTACCGAATCTTAAAATATAATGCATTTTCTATTATATTATTTATTACATTACCAATATCACCAAAATTCTCTAATACTAAAGAAAATAGGACCACGTTATATGTTAGTTTCACTTTTACGAGGTCTACTTATGACTGGCTCTAATACCCTTTAAAAGAGATATAAAAACACGGTCCTGGTGGTGATGGATAAAACAGAATCCTATAATACCATATTTACACCTATCTAAGCAGGGTATACGGTAATTGGCTTTAAATTTAATAAAAAATACATCGGATTTTAAAGAACATATCTGTTGTCCACCTATTTCACATTATATCTGTGGGAAAATTTACTGCCATTGAAATTATCTTTCTCAGATTTTATTAATGTTATTTGTTATTAGACGCTGTCGTCGGTTGTGAATTGTGTTACTAATAGTTTACTATATAGCGTGAATTGTTTCTAGTCGAACAGGCGTTAAAAGGAAACAAATAATGACGTGTGTTCTAGTGAGAACCGTGATCAATACTCCACATAAGTAATCTACACGTACATCATTTGCTTTCCTTTAACGCTTATTTGAGCTGATTCAGTTCTCGCTGTATAACATAATAACATGCATAGTTAATAATTAACATCTTCTATTTATATAAAAAGTAATACTATTGGATGTGTCATCGACATCCACCGAAAAGACATTACAGATTGTTTTTATCTGAAACACAGTTTTTTCTTCAGCGTTTGAGGAACATAGTATATGACTGCAGTTAATTATGAATAATACAGTCAATAGCAAATATGGTATCCTATCGACTGCGCCAGTTTTTTATTGTTTAATTTTGGAATAGGAAAAGTTATCTAGATTAAAATTGTGTAAATTAAAGAAAAAAATGTTTTGAACGTTTTGATTTACATTTTTCAAACAAAACGAATAACGTTCGAGAAAAAAAAATACTTCGATGGTTTACACATTACTGTGAAATGAAAGTTTTACATTCTGTACTCACATAAAAGAGTGGTAAGTGTTGACCACATCAGACATATTTTTTAAAGGTTGAGTATATTGTGTATTTAAAAAATTATTGTTGTTGTAGTCCACTAGTTACTCTTTGGCAAACGTTTTGTATAAAGAATTGCGGATGTATATTGACTCTGATCTAAATAAAAAAAGTAGTTATAAAACGTGATGTAAACATTTTACATTGCTTAGAGTAATTTTAAATCTCTACAAGATAAACTAACATTATTTTTACAATGTCCAAATCTAATTTATATTAGCAAGGAAGGACACGAACTGTATAACACACTCTTACATAAAATTACACCTTAAAAACGTAGTAAAATGCTACATATATTTTTTTAACCTGAACTATAAAACACTTTATTTGCCTTTTCGAATGTGGATCCACTATTATTTTGGCTTTGTACATAAAATATTACAATATGGGGTCTTCTCTCGGGTGGATACAGGTTTAAAGAAACACCTAATCCTTGTAGCTGTCGGGACAGGAAAAATGTCCTGTTTCCAGCATTCTCTATCTCTGGACTGTACCACGGTCACTGTATATTCTGATAAAAGGTTTTGTGGTTACAAATGTGTCGCCGAATATGAAAGCTCAAGTTTGCTACGTTCGCAGCGATAAACTTCACAATAAAAATGAAGATAAATCCGGGATGTTCTCTCCTACGCCTCCGGTTACAAAACCGCAATTATACTTTTTTCATGTCCAATGCTACCTGCTAGTTAATTCTCAAGGGTAATTTCGATTTATAAATTATGTATAATAAACATAAAGTATCGTATACAATAGATACCAAAATTGTGCAACAATTTCAGTAAACAGTAACAAATTCTAGATGTTAATTCTTCCAATTTATACAACGTCTATAGATGTGCTCAAATTATTCATTGTTAGTATACACCTGTGATAGTATGTGTGACAAGCTGGTTGTTTGAATTAGAATTCCAGGGATATTTCCATATAATAAAGGTAAGTTGCTTTTATAAAATCCTTTAGATTACTCGTTATTCAACAAATTTCAGACTGGTGTTTTCTTATATAATTATCGATATTATTTAAATGCTTGTCGACAAAACTACAATTATACTTCTCTGTAAAAAAAACTAATGTGTAAATAATGTTTGTGAATGATTTTATTGTTGCCGCTCTGGCTAGCTTATTTTAATTTATTTGGCCATTTCTTATTCTACAATTTGCTTTGTTTTCTAGATGGATACATACGAAAAGGAGCAACAACAATTGCTGAAGTTGTATGAAGCACTTTCTTCAGATGAAGAAGTCCATGACCCATTTAGGAACTCCGAGGGTCAATCAGATGAGGACTATGATCCTGTCAATGAAGCATCAGACTCTGATGATTATTATATATCGCTAACGAGGAACGGGAGTCGGGTCTAAAGTGCTCTGGGCGCGCGACGAATTTTTTTACGTAAAAGGGGTGCTTTTGTGCACATTTTGCCCTTATTAACATAGATGGTTTGTCCACCCGTTTCGCGCGGGTGGTGGGTGAATTTTGAAATAATCGTTTTTTCGAAAAAGTGGTCGCCTCGATGTCCGCACGGGACGACTAGACGAGTACAACGCTGTCGAGATCGATTTGATAGCTCTTCCCGTTGCTAATTTTGGAGAACGCCTTTTCGTCAAATTCGCGCACGGCGTGTCGTTCTACGTCGCGGACGACGCAAAAAAGTCTTATGACCGAATTCGATCTGACGCATCGTAACGGCGTGGCGGCCGTCGGCACGCCTAAAATTTTCGATTGACAGAAAAAAAATAGTAAATATGCAGATGAAGGAACGCTCTTCCGTGGGGGGCCGTCGTTCGACGAGAGGTTTTTGAAAAAAAATCGAGGGGGGTTGAGGGTCGGGGAGGGGGGCTAACTTTGGAAAACGCCTTTTCGGCAAATTCGCGGGCGGAGTGTCGTTCTACGTTGCGAACGACGCAAGAAAGCCTTATGACCGAATTCGATCCGACGCGTCGTTATGGCGCGGCGGCCGTCGGCGCGCCGAAAATTTTCGATCGTCCGAACAAAATACTTCGTCGGCAGATGAAGGACAGCTCTCCCGTGGGCGGGGATTATTCGAGGGGAGCTTTGCGTGAAAAAATTGATGGGGGGGTTGGGGGTCGGGAAGGGGGGTTAATTTCGGTACTCGCATTTTCGTCAAAATCGCGGAGAGGTTGGCGTTCTACGTCGCGAACGGCGTAGAAAAGTCTAATAACCGAATTCGATCCGACGCATCGTAACGGCGCGGTGGCCAATAATACACAAATTTTTGTTGCGACAGAGGAGGATGCCTTGCACAGCGCCAAGGGTGCGAGTAGCGCACGCTTAACTAATGCACATATCAGACTGTTCATCCCCTCATACTGTTCACCCGTTCTCACTTGTTCAGAAGATATGGCTCATCAAACGTCAAGCCTACCTCCAACAGAAGATGTAATTAAAGCAGAAAATGACGAGTCAGAGCATGAGGAGCTCTAGGAAGAAACAGAGGATGAATGGGAAGAACCTATCTCAGATATTCCGGATTTCCATTTGATAAGAATTCGGTGGGTCTAAAAATACCACTCGATATGAATACTTCGCCAATTGACATGTTCCAAGATTTGAAAATAAAATATGGCGAATCCTTATCTTTGACAAATAGACCTTTGACGAGACACAGCAGGCGACAAACACTCCGTTGAAGGAACAAAGAAGAAATGAGGCAGTTCCTGGGCCTTTGTCTACGAAATGGGCACATAAGGTCGCAGAGTATACGAAATTTTTTGCCTGTTCGGATCCGTTGTATTTCCACTCTACTTTCACCCATATTATGTCGAGGCGGAGGTTTCAAGAACTTTTGCGCAGTCTATCCGTTTCTCCACCAGGGTCACAAAAACTTGACAAAGTGAAGCCTCTGATGACTGCACTGGTTAGGACATTTCAAAGTACTTATTCACCCGGGAGACTCCATTTCGGACAATATATCAAAGGTAAGAAAGCGAAATACGGTATAATGTGCTATAAACTTGTGACTTCAAATGGCTATTTGCTAAGCATGGAAGTATATTCAGGGAAGAATGAAATTCAAGACTCCACCACACTAAATACCGAACAATTAATTTTCCGTATTATGCAATCGTATTTTATGAAGGAGCATACACTATTTATGGACAATTACTATAACAGTGTAACCCTATCAGAAAAGTTACTCAATTTCAAAACGCACAGTGTAGGAACACAGAATTCGTGGAAGTGTCAAACCGTTATGAGAAAATTAAAAAAAAACTAAGGAAGTTGAAATATACAATCCAATGTCGGGCATCGACCGAGCTGACCAGATAACCTCCTACTATTCTTCGCCCCGAAAAATCATTCGGTGGTACAAGAAGCTCTTTTTTCATCTTCTTAGACATTACAGCTTGGAACGCTTTCTACCTGTATCGGAAATATTGTAAAAACGGCGATAAACGTTATAAGTGTTTGACATTCCGAGAGAAAATAATCAAGAAACTTATTGGATTAAACCAAGAAACAAAAGCTAAAGATTTGTTGGTAGCAAGCCGAATCAGTGACAATAGCAGAATATGTAGTTTTATTAGTCGGTTTGGATAAAGTTAGTAAAGAAAACCTCAAATTCTCATTTAGTCAACGTTTCGACAAAATTTGTTGTCTTCCTCAGGATTACAATATATAACATAAATTATGTATAGATTCAAATAAATAAAGATGTAAAACATTTAAACATACAGTAAGACTCTTTTTTTTTAATATATTTTATAGATAACAATAATTTAAAAATTGAAAAAAATTGAAATTAAAAAGTTACAAAAAAATTATAGCCCCTGTATAATTATTACAATAATAGATGTTTATAAATATGCATACATTTTTTACTAACCTTTTACATGAAAATAAGAAAATAAGAACAATTTGGTATGTCCTTTTTTTGTGATTACTAATAATTTTTTAGTATAGTTCTTTTTTAGTATAGTTCTTCTTTTAGTATAGTTCTTTCATTGTTACTGTGATAAGGGACTGGTATTCATGTGTATTAAAAATTCATGTTAATATATTGGTTCATTTCTGTTTTGCCTTTACACTCTTTTCATATCGATCTGCATTGAAACTAGTTAAAAAAACCATTAATTTATTGCCCAATGGTCATTATTTGACCCAAGAATCCTATTATTTTAAGTGACATTTTTTATTTATTTCACGATTATGATTATGTTGACTGAAAACCAAAGACCTCATTAGGTAAGAGTGATTTCCTAATCTAATATTTTTTTTACTTTTTATTACTTTATATTTAAACAAAAATAATTTTTTACCTTTTAAATAATATATTTATTCATCATTTTGTTACTTGTAACTTTGTGTATTTATGTAACTTTTTAATTTTAATTTTTTCAATTTTTAAATTATTGTTATCTATAAAATAATAAAAAGAGTCATACTGTGTGTTTAAATGTTTAACATCTTTATTTATTTGAATCTATGCATAATTTATGTTATATGTTGTAGTCCTGAGGAAGAAAATAAATTTTGTCGAAACGTCGAATTTGAGGTTTTCTTTACTAATTTTATCCAAACCGACTAATAAAACTACATTAAGAGATTGTGGATACGAAACTCCTTAGCTAATAGCAGAATATTTACGTCTCAGCTAGTTGAAACTCCAACTACTGTCCAGCCGGCGAAAGAACGCTCGTGCTGCAAGGGCGAGTATTGTCGATAAGTCGCCAGCATTCTGCAAAATCATATACTTGGAATAAAACATATCTTCCAATGAGTAGGTGCGGATGCAAACGATCACAGAAATTTGTCATTCACTAATTCATTTATTTCATTTGCACTTAATTGTGAATGGAAAGCAGAAATCATATTCTTTCCGCAGGTCTTCTTTCCCCCGACCAGACAGTGCTAGTGCGGCATCTGGCCCGAAAGAAATCTCTTACCCACTAATAGTAATAGGAAAATTTTATTCTTGAAATGCAGGGTATGCACCAATACGAATATCCGGAGACTAGTTATAGGTGTAAGGCTTGCCAAATAAGCCGCCACCATGCCCAGAATACTCCTAAGAATGACACGAAGAGAAGAAACAGCATAAAGGTATACTTTGTAATTATGTTTTTATAAGAATAATGCCTCAGTTTGTAAAATATCAATAAATATTTTCTGAAAATAGCTGTTTCTTTTCACAATCAATTGATACGTCTATTGACGTCCAACGTCTATGTGCACTATATCACTTTATCATGCATTAAGTTTTAATTCATACCATTTTTCGGAAATACTTTTCCAATAAACGTCAACATTTTATGTAAACTAACCATTTTTACAAGTTTTTTCGGTACTTCGATGAATAACTCAATTGACATGAGTTCACTATTTTGAGAATAAGTATAAAATTTTAATATGAGAAATTACAAAAAAATTTCACTACATAAAGAAGGATGTCCTTTATTTGCTTTTGAAATTGTGTCTATATATTATGCATACATTGAGAGCAATAACGAATTAACAGCTGATGTGATGAAAATATCCTTAAAAATTGGTACAATCTCTGACATAAAAAATCAAAATCAAAACTATCTGATGAAGCCAATAAAATGTTAGTGAGTGTTTTATCACTGATATATAATGAACATAATTTTCTTTTGCTTTGCCGGATTCAAACTTATTGAATTCGTGTGCATATTAAAATGTCGGTAAAGTTCTCACACTAGTAGGGAAACTGTGTGATTTATGAAAGTGAAATTATATATAGGCAATCTAAGCAATAATTTCTGAAAATATAATAAAAATTTACATGAGGCCTTAATAGGAATAGATATCTAAATAATAAAATAATGTATATATTTCAACTTAAGAATTTCTTCAAAAACATCCTTTGCATACGCAAATGAAATATGATTACTTGCTTCACTGATTTTCTCTATCGTAACTTATAATTCCTACCGTAAATGGCAATTAATTAAGGTAGAATTGAATGGCGCAAAGTAGTTAGAGTGATTATGTGGATGTTTACTTGTTTACTACAGGAGATTCCAAAACTATTGTTGATTGCATACGCGATTATGTACAAAGCAAAACAATAATTTATTTAGCGTTTCCAGTGCAGGTAAAGCATAAATATTTGCGGAAATATTCAACTGAATATAAGAGGAAACGAAATTGTATTGTTTATAATTGTCCATGCAGGTAGAAATTACGTCCCACTTCTCATTGTCGTTACAGGTCAAACACGACTTCGAATAAGGTCTGATTGCAATTACAATCAGGGCATATTTGTATGTTTTCAAATATTTCGATAGTATAGTTTTTTCACTACTAGCCTAAAGACATACCATTATTGACCTATTCTTGAACCACGAAATTGTTTTTTTCTTCAAGTGAATAACAATACTTACATTATCACGTCCTGGAGAAAGAGCCTATTTTTGTACTAATACAAATATTTTTAATTTTTTTCCAAGGACAAAAATGAAACAATGTACACTGCTGTGCAAAAGTAAGTAGGACAGTGACAGTAGTGGTGTAATATATATGTAATATAAATGTATCTGTTTTTCCACGCAGATAATTTACTAATTGATGATCGTATTCAACCATCATTTATCTTCCGTCTCCCAGCTGAAGGCCTTCTTTTAATACTCCTTTCTTCTTATCTTGCTTTTTAACTCTTATAGGTACAGTAATAAGTGCTGCCCTACTTAGTTTTGCACAGCAGTGTACCTGTCATACAATGAATTAAAAATCCAGGTAGCTATGACATGTCATAACTGTCAGTTTTAAATTTCACGTCGTGTCGGTTTTCAAATTTAAAAGCAAAAATGTTTGAAGAAATGCAGTGCACACCACCTAAATGACTTGGAATTGCAAATTCATCAGTGACAACATTAATTCCCACGAAATCCAAAAAAGTTTACGATAATGCGTACGATAAATTTATAAAATGGGCCAAGGACAACAACATACATATGTATTCGGAAAATGTGATAGCATATTTTACACATTTATCCAAAAAACTGAAGAGTTCAACTCTATGGGCGCAACATTCAATGGTAAAATCTAAATTAAACATCGAACACAATGTAAAAATTAACTTTAACTTTAATTGCCTTTTTAAAGCGACAAGGCGAAAATTATAAACCTAAAAAGTCAAAAGTTTTGTCTAAAGCAGAGTTTAATGAATTCCTTAATAAAGCACCTAATGATAAATATTTAGCAACAAAGGTATGTACGCATTTTAAAATTATATATTTAACCCTCTCATATCTGTAATATAAAATTTTGTTATAATTTGTGAAATTCCAGTTATTTTATATCTATCCGCTATGAAAATAATAGATAAAAAGAATTGAATGCCTTGGTTTAGTCCGGATATAGCTCAGTGGTCAGAGTGTTGGACTCGTAATTTGAAGGCCCGGGTTCGAACCCTGTACTTTTAACTTTTTTTTTGCTCTCTAACTTTATTTACTTTTATGAAATTAATATGGTATATTTTTTAGGTTGTACACTTGATTTAAAAAAAAACTGGTACAATTCTTGTAATCGAAAATCTTAATAGTTTAGTTGTGTGCATATGTCTGTAAATAGGGCTGACCAGGCATGTCGAGAGGGGATGGAGAAGAGGTGATTTACTCCGGATTAACGTCAAAGTCACATTTGTAAGATTATTAATATCAATCAAAGAACGAATGATTTACATAGCGAAAAGAAAGTGTACCAGTTTTTATTGAAATCAACCGTACTAATATTTGGAGTCACAGGCTTGTAGATGCGATAAACTTGTTCATATAAAAGTTAATGATATAAAAGATTTGGGAGATTTAATTTTAGTAAATATTCCCAACACAAAAACTAAAAAACATCGCTCATTTACTATAATTTTTTCCAAAAATAAAATCAATAATTCTACAGCTATGTTTTCTAAAGGGTCTAAGGCTTTGGTTTATTTTTTTGTAGCTTTAGGCTTAGGCGGCGGTAGCTGTTGCTCAGTGTCTTGGTTGGCGTCTATCATATTTTCGTTATTAATTTTATTAACACTTTCCTCAGAATTAGAATTACAATTTATAACTTCAGAATCTTCATCCGATTCATCATCGGTGACATCGGTTGATGTTTTTTGGAGCTGGAATGTTACCTTGTTGCATCCTTGATTTTGTAAGAGGCAAGAGGAAGTCTAAATACTCTGCCAAAAAAATACTTTTTCTTTTTTAGCTGCTGCACATCCACTAGGAAGCTTTTGCCTTAAGTGCCGTGTGTATGCAGACCTTATATTCTTCCATTTATCTTTACAAGCTGCTCCTAGAAAATGTATTTTTGTTAAAGGTATTTTGCCACAGGAATGAATTTCAAGCAGCTATCATTTAGTTTTATGCGAGGTGACTGTACAATTGGACGAATAGTTGAGGAAGTTTCAGAAAAAATATGTGAATGTTTGCAAGAAGAATACATGTCTGTTCCTGATGAAGCAATGTAGATTGATACATCAGGTCGCTTTGACGAACTTTGGAATTTGCCTAATCGGCAGTATCGATGGAAAACATATTAGAATAATTTGCCCGCCAAATCCGGGTCTGCATTTTATGATTACAAAAAATGTTTTCTTTGCAATTGTTAGCTATAGCAGACGCAGACAGCAATTTTGTTGCAATAATTGATGTTGGTGATTATGGGAGAAATGGCGATGGTGCAGTATTTCGCAATTCAAGTATTGGTAGACATTTTAGGTAGACAGGAACATTAAATTTTCCCGAATCACAGCCTCTACGTAAAGCATCCAATATACATGGTTTTTCGTACTACTTTGTAGGTGACGCCGCTTTTCGACTATCAAAACATTTGATGAAGCCATATCCGTCAAGAGGTTTAACAAATCAAAAACGAATATTTAACTATAGGCTTTCTCGAGCTCGTCGAAGTGTTGAATGGGCGTTTGGAATAATGGTTTCGAAATTCAAACTACTTGAAAGACCTATCCTATGCTCATCAGAAAAAGTTGACAAAATAATAAAGGCGTTATGCGTTTTACATAACTTCATCAGGAAAAGAGAAGGAAAATGTCTGAGCCTTCTACCGAACCAGAAGAAGCAAATACCGCGTCACGATTGCATCCTCTTCAGCCTCACAGCCAACGAAGTACCACTAATGCTATTGAGTTTCAAAAAAAACTATGTACTTATGTAAATGAGTATGCACCTTTACCCTGGCAGTATCAGTATTGTGTATAAAACTGTATTACTTGAAAGTATGCTTATTATAGGAAATGTAAAGTACTTTCATTCCTTGTTTAATATTTTTGATACATATTTCAATAAATATTTTCAACACTAACCTGGTTCATTTATCTCTTTCCCCCACTTCATTCCACGTTTTCTCTTGTACCTGTCGATTTGAATAATTTTCTTGGTTGTAATCATATATTATAATACTTCATATTTTGCCACTATATTTACGAAGTTACAATTAAAAGCCGGATCGTCCTTCATATTTACTACGAAATACTGCATGCATCGCAAGATATAAACGACAAATGACGCTTGAAATTGGAACATGCACTGTTGTATAGAAATTTTCGTCGACAAGTTACAGCTTGTTCGCGACATGTCTGTCAAATGTACGATTCTCGATTAATAATCAAGTGCTTTAAAGTGAAACGACATGTCGCAGACGTATTGCAAACAAATGTCGCCTATATGGACGACCAGCCCTAGGGAGTTAAAGCATAAAATCAAAACATCACAAAAAAATTTTTTATGCACCCACATAGCATTTTCATACACCATACATGTACTAAATGTATTCATGAGGTACATGTGGATATTTGTAATAGGTATGTTTAAAATTTATTTACGTATGTCATATGAACGTGAAATGCCACATGCATCTGCTCTGCATATGTATCTCCCAATCAAGTACCAAGTATGTACACGAGGACCTAAATTTCACATCAAATGGACCAAATCTGAATATAATTATTCCTCTATGGATATCTACAGTACTTTCTATGTAAGTAGGCTTCCCACTAAATAAAAGTACACTGCGGGCGCGGGTGTGAAATATTCTTGATATTTCGGGGTATTGGTTTAATTTTAAGCTACATGCACAGTAATTCCTCTACTGTGCTATAGGGACTAGTATATTGAGTTATATTCATAGAACTAGGATTTTATTAAGTTAAAAACTCACCTTACCCACGTGCCGAACCCGGGACCTCTGAATTAGTAGCCTAACGCCTTACTGACTGAGCCGTTTCGAGCCTTATTAAATTGTTTGTTACATAAGCATATCAAAAACTGCATTAAAACATTTAAAGTCCTAACATAATTAGAGAAATATAAACAAATTTGATTTTTCTCAAACACACACATGTATTGTCTTACGATCATCATAAAAAAAATATAATTTTAGTTTTACCTTGTACCTACCCACAACTTATTGGAAATGCATATGCCACCAAAATGAACAAAATTAGCTTTTTATAATATCCTAAAAAAAATGATAACATCATGGATAACTATAACCGCAACTACTTGAATTTATTTCAGTGCCTTAATTTAGTTGTAGGGCACTATGTTATTTAAAAATAGCACAAGATTTTATTTCTAATTTTAATTTGCATAAACCCGCCACGCCATATTGTCACGAATTGCCACTTCCATCGCTTTAAATATAAAACTCGCTTGGCTTATGCGAGGCTTTATATTTGTTGTAATACTTTGGAGGGTTAATAATTAAATAGTGAACAGGCAATAAAACATGGATGGATTAGAAATTTCAATACACAAAATTATTAACAAATGCCAATAGTTATATTTACAAACAAATTCACAACATACATTCAAAACATACCAACAGGAATAAAACATACCAGGCCAACTTGCCTAGGTGGAAGATGTGATTCTTACTCTACATTAGAGCAGCCTCAAAAATCAACTAACTGTCACATATTTTTCTTAACACCATTTAGCATGTGACAGTAGCTATTCAGGTCATTGCTTGGGTTATTGAATAATTACTGCTGAATTTTAAAATCATAATTATGAATTATATATTTTAAAGTATTCTCTTTACAAATTTATTATGTTTAAATAAAATTGATATACAGGATGTTTCACCAAGTTGTTTCTAACATTGCCAATACTGGTATTAAATTAATTATTATTTGCACAATAATGTGTTTTCAAGGACTAAAAACTTTGCTTTTCATAATTACTAATAATATATGTAATTTGAAATTGACACCTAATACATTTTTTTAGCAGCTACAAAATGGTGGAAATAAAGTGATATAGTAGACTAGCGTCTGCGGCTAGATAGCTACATTTTCGTTCCTGCCCCACCATTCATGCACGAGAGTGCAACATTATTATGAGTACGCTAAAGGGTGCTTTTTACTCTTTGATTATGATATAAAGAATAAAGATAGATAATATATACCTAAAAGTAAAGGAACCCCGATAGGCCGCGTGCGAAGTACACAACCTAACCGCTGTGTAGCCAACTCGACGTTGTACATAAGATAGACGGTATAGTTTCAGGTCAATTATCGGATGATCTAATAATTAGCGATAACTTGAAAACAGTTATTGTAGAGCAATGAACAAAATAAAATCAACGAAATACATGTTGTAAACTAATAAACATTATTATCGTGATCGAACGCGTAAGGCAGGAGTGATTAAAGTTTGTTATTCCCTAAATTTTCGAGTCTCGCAAATTTACATACTTCATTAAAAATTCTCCTTTTCTACTCTGATAAACAAGTAAAAAATTGACAGTACTCAAATATTAGTTCAAACGTATGAACACATCATGTGATAGGTACATTGTAAAACAAATGTGTATCCTTCATTCAAGTTATACTGTATATAGTAGTACAAAGAGTGATGTTTGTACAACATTACAAAACTTATGTACCCACAATATACATTCAGGCACAACAGAGCTACTGCATGTTTTAAAAACACCGTATGAATATCCAGAATAGTATGTTAATTATGTATACTGTATGTATATTATATAGTTGTACATGCCAAATATAGAACCTTTTTCATTTTATGTATCTCTTTTGAATATACACAGGATATTAAATGTTATGTAAACAAAATTAATTTTATATTGAACCTGGCATTAACTACAGAATGAATTGATCAATAAAAATATCAAATAAGGCTGTTAGAGGTTGTAGTTACCTTGGTTACTGTACTCATAATTTCTTATCAATGACAGCACGATTATGTTTATAACTTTCATGTTGGAAACAGTTATTCTGAATTTTTTCGCGTTGAAATTATTTGGTTGTACCAAAAATGTCTCGTATGATTTTTGCCGTCGACTACATTGTGGCAACAACATTCACAATTGGGCCGAAAACGGCTGCTCTAAGCATTTGGTGCATAAATAACTATATTACTATTCTATCGTGTATTCTGTAGTAATATATTAAGTGCAGTAAAAATGATTGAAAATTCTACTCAAGAATATGTGTTCCCTAGAAACAGCATGTTTGTTTTGATTATTATTTTGAAAATAAAAATAAATTAGGTTTCCTCTTCTTGGTAAATGTTTAAAATATAGAGTGGAAGGATAAAAATAACGCTGAAAAATTTTTTGCTAATTACTATTTACTATTTTTACAAAACTTATCATAGATAAGTACAACATATATCTTTTTAAACAATTATTCTCCCGGCTATTTGCCAAATCGCTGAAACTTGGATTACAAAAACAGAATATGCACATTATGTTCAGTGTGACTGACTCAATAATGTTATTTTTAATTCCAACTATTGTTCAGTCAAACCAAAAATAAATAAAACAAAAGGTACTCACCAGTTGAACAATCACTTTAAAAACTTTAAAACATCTGCCGACACGTGTTTCTGCTTCTAGCTTCGTCTGGACAGCTCATTTAAAGTATGCAAAGTAACTAGATACTAGTAAACTCCAATGAAATAAAAATTGATAGTTTCAGAAGACAGGATAATAAAACACTTTTTATCAAACCAGTGCACTATTCCCAGTAAGTCTTATAAAATTTTCACCCGATATTCGCAGGAAGTGTGTTTTCATTGGTTCAAATTGTCTAAATCGTGTTATTATAATACAGATAATTACAACATAATTCTTATATTAATATTTGAATAAAAGTACGTAATAAGAATATCTGTTTCATGAATAATTTCAAGTCACAAAATTCCATTTGGAAATAACAATTTTTAATAACTTTAGATAAAACCTTAATTTCTTCTAAAATTAATAAATAAAATATTGAATAAATTGAAATTTTCTTTATAATATGCTACCTAAGAGATATTTATATGTACTATAATCCTCATATAAAATAAGATTTAATAAACCATAAATAAAAAATAAGTCGTGATTTTTCTTTTAGATTGCTTTGATTTCATACATGAATTTAATAATTTATTATCAACCTTTTATAATTTCGCTGTTTTATAATATATTGTATTTCACCCTTCACTAGAATAAATTCACAAATCGACACAACGCAATAATCAAAATATATATAATAAAAATATTTATAAAGAATATATATGTAATATACAGTGTCCATTTTTTTTTTTTTTTTGGAAACACCAGTAACCTCGTTATTTTTGATAGTATCCAAAAAAATTGTGTGTGGGTTGTAGGGTTCTGAAAGAAGTATCTTTTCATAGGTATTGATATTTTATACTACAAAAGCTTGGCCTATTATCTACAATCGATAAATTAAACAAATAGACAACAAATTAAAGTTCTTACATCAAACATTTATTAATTATTAATAAATTTCATGAACAATTTTATTTATAATTTAACGAAAATTTATATGAATAGTACTGTTACTAATATTATTTATATTTATTCCTAGAATTATAGGTTCAGATGTGCGAAAAATATTTGATTCATTTATATCAATACGGTGGTTGGTCTGATTTTCACCAATGACTACATCGGCAGACATAGTCATTTCTGTATCTGTTTTGAAATTTCCTTCTTGTTCTGGATGCTATCTTCTATATATTTCTCAGCAACTGTTGAGGATTTCCACCCCCATGACGTTTTATGGTAAGAATAACAGCTCCAGAACCAGCTAATAGTGAGGCCGAAGATCTCCTAAAGCTGTGACCCGTATATTGCTCAGGATTAGATAAATTAAGGTTATCAGCTATAATACATGGTATTTTTGAAAATGTATTAATACCAACTCGTTGGACCGTACATTTTTCTCCTCGATATTGAAGAAAAACCCCTTTGTGATTCACATGAGTAGGGCGAATAGCTGCATATTTATCATAAATAGTGGATTTATTCCATTCGTAAAAGTCCTTTCAATGTGAGTCTTCGAATCAGATACTTTAGCAACCAGCATGCAGTCTTTTCTCACAATGTCATCAATGGTTATATTGTAGAGTTCCTCTCGACGACAAGCGCCAGCTAAGCCCATTATTAATACAAATTTCAACATTAATAACTTTTCAATTGGTGCTTCTAGTAAAAAACGTTCGACATATGCTCTGTCAAAAACTTTAGATTTCTTAGCCCTATACCCAGTGGATTGTCGTTTCAAAAAAGTTTTTACTTTTTGATAATTACATTATTCTTTATATTCAAAACTGCTTTATGCACCGAAAACTTTAACTAGAGACATGAACATTTTAAAGTTTTTGCTTTTTCAGATAGATAAGTCAAAAGAGCAGACTCAGATATGTTACTCACAGTGTTCTGCTTACATCAGTGCATAAATAAATTATATCCTTTTTCGTACAATTTTCTAGATTTCGCTGGTAATAAATCTAAAGTTACAGCAATTTCTTGCTGCCTGATTTCCGGAGGAATGCCAAGAATAAAATCTTCCTCACTATCACTCATTTTGTTTCAAATAATAATTATTGTAAAGTAAAATGTGTCAAACGCGACGTTTAAATCGTTCAATATTTAGTTGTTTTATTATTGGTTTCTATGGAAACAGCAAGAGAATTTAGTAATTACGACACGGTAACTTTGTCAATTTGCCATATTTTACCAAAATTATACAGTTTTCTAATTTCGAATGGCGATATAAAAAATTTTGTATACAGCTCGAGAATAAAATGTGTTTTTCTTTTACTCGTGTGGCTTATAGCACTCGCCTTGGGCTCGTACTATAAACGCCTCACTAATGATCAATAATTGAAATTCAGTTGATTCATGTTATAAACATAGAGTAGGAGAAATTATATCACAATTTGTTGGATGCCCAGATTTACGTTTTTTTTAATTTCGAATTAATTAACATATTTAAATATGTTTAACATTACTTTTTAATAGCAATCATGAGCATGATTATTATTAAAAAGTAATGTTAAATGAATATGCAACATTTCACAACTTATTATCACCAATTTGCTGAATGATCCCTTTCATTTGCCATTTAAACATATTTATTGTTTTATCTATAAGATTAATTTCTCCACAACAAACACATCTATACAATCACATTTCCACTAAACAATATTTTGCAGCCAAGCTATATTCAGTTCAATTTGTTCCAGTCTCCTTAGATTGCTGATTATCTTCTATTCCATGTGTAGTATACTGCGATTTGAAATCAAAATCCATAGTGTATAATATTTAATCTTATCTCGCGTACAATAGCTTTAATACGCTTTTAATAGTATTATAAAACGCATCAGAGCCATTCTCTCGTCATAAGACTACATATTCGAACCAGCATGGAAAGTTTAAGCTTCTGCGACTTACCAACGAAATTGCTAATACCCCTTTAAGTAACACTCTAAACACTTTAAAGAGTGGTTTAAAGCAGCAAATATACAGTGTTTCCCAAGTACATATAAAAATTCTAGGAGATGATTCCTTGAATCCCTCTAAGGAAAAAGTTTCTATGAACATATATCCGGCTATGTTTATGAATGTGGCCACGACGGTTTGAATGGCTCGTAAAAAAGACTAGTTCTTTCAACCGTCAAAGATGAAAATCTGAAATTTGACTAATACACTTTTTGATTAAGGTTTATTTTTGAGATTATTTTTAGATGTTTTATTTCAAAAGTCTCGTAGAACTCCTTTTGTTGTATATTTTGGAAAAATTGGTGAAGTGTCCATATGATTGTCACTTTATATTTTTCTAGTAAAAAAATATTAAATTATAATTTCATTTATATATATATATATATATATATATACATATATATATATATATATATATATATATATATATATATATATATATATATATATATATATATATATATATATATATATATATATATATATATATATATATATATATATATATATATATATATATATATATATATATATATATATATATATATATATATATATTGTTACAATATCGCCTTATCTAGGTAAATAATTGAGTAAAAATACCATATAATAACATAAATCGGGTGACTTATAGTAAAATAACAATTGGAATTATTTATAAGTAAAAATATGCTTTCATAAAATGAATTTTAGAAAGAAACAGAGTTAATAAGCCATGTACAGAGACAATTTATAGATTGGCAGATATTACTATGCATTATATGAGCAATAAATGACTTTAAAAACAGTAAAATATGATTTTCTTAGATTTTGTGGGCGAATGAATGAATAGGGGTAGTATTGTGTATAAAAGCAAACATAAAATATTAATATAAGGGTAGAATAGGTTAACATAAATGTTTGTATGATAAAAATTTGTTACTTGACATGGACGATAGATAAAACTGGTGTCGTAGTGTAGATTTCAGCCAGCAACTCTGTTGAACCCAAATAGACAGTCTCGATCTAATGTTGAGTGGGGACTTGTAGTTGTAAAAGCACCAAAGACAGTCAGAAAGCTGAAAAATTATAAATTATTAGGACTATTATGTAAAATAGGTAAAGTTTAGGCCATGGGAGATAGGACATGGACAGTGATTATGTAAAATAGGTGAAATTTAAGTAAAAGTGAGACGAGAACATGAAACAAATCGTTTCATGGTGAAAGTAAACTGCATATTTGTAAATTGTAATAGACTTACCAAATTATAAGTATTGTATTGTATATAATCTATCAGTCAGAGTACGGTAGACAAGGAACTGTAAAAATGGTATTTATGAACCGCAGACAGGCCTGGAAATGCTTGCTGAGGTAAAATTCTTCAGTCATTAAGCTGAAAAGCATATAAAGTATAGACATTGTGTTAAAATAGGTCTAAAAGTACAAGTTATACAGAGAACAGTGAGATTATTAGGTAGTAATGGCAAAAACATTAAACAGTGCTACGTTTTATAAATTAATGTCTCGATTTGTAACAAAAATGTGATGTATAGTTAGAAAAGGTGAAAGACTTACCTAGTCATGGGTGAGCACATAGACTGGAACAGTTAAATAGTGTCCAGCCATCAAATTAGGTGGAATGTAAATATTCAGGTAACGATGAGATGTAAAACCACTCACAGCTTCTGTAATTTTGTGTAGACTGAAGATTTTTAACAGCCTGGTGCAAGGACAATATCCCATAGACATTTTACAAATGAATTTAGGGCAACAGAATGTGTATTTAATTGGCTAGACATCAATGTTGATGAAGGTACATGGCCTACGAATAAAACATGTCATATCAGATTAAAATTTTATTGGTATAAGCTAAAATGTGTTAGGATAATTAAGTTAGGGTTTGGAATTGTGTTATTTGTTAAAATAGATATGTTTTGAGTTAAATATTAAACAGTATTTCTATATTTATGGGTGTAAATTAAGTTAGGTTAGGAGTGTAGAAAATTTTGTGAAACCCCAGACTATTGTATGTCAAAAGATGGGGAAAATTCTAGTGTAAATGAATATCATAATAGTTTTTCATAAGGATCATTCATAGCTACAGGAACATAGAAAATACAAAATTTATAAATTTTTAATAAAAAACATAGTAGGCTAGAAGTTGAATTTTGACAAGTAAATTGGAAATCATATAATTGGGCGATTTCGAGGAGAAAAACAGTTTTTGATGGTGCTTCCAAGGGTATACTACCTTCGTTTGTTAAAAAAAAACTCCTAACCTCAAATTTGTAACATGGCCTACTAGATTAAAAAGTTTCGAAAATAAAGTTTTGTGAGGTTAGAAATGTAAAGGAGATAAATTTAAAAGAAAATTATTATGTTCCATGTTCCTGGGAGCTGTTTTTATTAAATCTAATTGTCAACAAGTGTAATAAAAGAATGTAAACTTACCTGTCAGTAATTATAAGTTATCCAACGTGTCACAGTAAACCAACGAAGTTAAGTGCAAGTAAATATGCCACATCGGCTTTAAAGTGAAATAGTTTTTTTAAAAGTAAAGTGTTTTGTGCATCGATAATCAACAATTATTTAAAAAACAACAAACCAGTCAAGTTCAGATGACAGCATAAGAGCCACGCAGCGACATTCAGGAGAACTAGGAAAGAATGCGATATACAGGGTGTTCTCGGTTTAAAGTCAAATAAGGTTGGTGCAACGTGTTTAAATAAAAAATTTCATGTCTGCAAATTTAAAAATTGTATTTCTTTGTTTGTAATATTGTATATTTCTCTATGTATGTACATTATATGTTTGTTTTGCGAAAAATGGTTCCTTTCATTTATTTGCCACAGTATAGATAAGAATTTCATATTTTAATTAAAGTGACCAGAACAGGGAACCTAACCTGAGATAGTCTCAAGAGCAGCCGAGGAGATTATATGTTTTTATAAGCTATAGTAAAAGTAAGTTGGAAATGTCATTTCACAAATTCAAATTTTCCAAATCAATTCTAAAAATACCATAGAAAATTTATACTTCCCAAGAGGGGCTACTAAATAATAAATACCACATTTTAATTTTATTCGTATGGGCTAATGAATAAATCCCATTTTTTATTTTATTATATATATATATATATATATATTTTATTATATATATATATATATATGTATATACTATATATATATACAGGGTGTTTACGAACTTGGGAATATATTTTTAATGGGAGGTAGTACTTGGTAAAAGAAGTCGATTGCTAAAAATTTACCTTAGTAAAAGTTCCTCAGAAGTGGCAAAAAAAAATATTTTAAATAATACATCAAATTGTTTGAGAACCGCTGACGAAGCTAGCTGTATGCGAAAGTTATGGCCATAGACATATAATAATGTCTATGGTCATGGCAGTGTTGCCAAATTTTATCTCAACGCCCATTATTTAGCGAAAATTTTTTTCTTGTTCCAATAGAATTAGATAAATAACATCTAACTATGCTACCGATCAAAATGTACTCATTTTTTTAAATTAAATATTTTACTCGAAAATTAAACGTCTTGTAACAGCCAGAAAAGTACAACATAACCCATGGGTTGAATTGTTTTAAAGAATCTAACTACAGCTTAAAACATTTTTCTCACTATTGATTGATTGATTTACATTTTTTTTACATTATTAAATTTGTTATTTTTCATAATATCTGTGTTTTTATGGAAATACTCGTACAAATATAAAATGGAGAATTCAAAATATTTACATTTTTGTGAGCATTGTACAATTTAAAAATGGAAATATACCCAATCTATTATAATAAATTATAGTGAAGAAATCCCTGATAATTGAACTTATTTTTACCTTTGCAAAAAACTTCTCTTGCAGAAAATTCCTTAAAAGACTTCCTTCCCCAACCACAAACGCACATAATTCCTTCTTTGTGTAGGGCACTACATTCAAAAACTAAATAATTAACAATATTTCCAAGTGTAATATTTGGAAATGCATCAAACCCAACCACAAACATAATTCACATAATTCTTTCTTTGTGTAGGCACTACACTCAAAAACTAAATAATTAACAATATTTCCATGTGTAATATTTGGAAATGCATCACCATTTGTAGTGAAGTCTTCTTTTTGAAAGTATAAAAGCATCTAAACCGGGTTTCGGCTGATGGATCTAAACCAATATGACACTTTTTCCATATCACGAGACAATTCCATAAAATACAAACGTCTCTATTTTGAGAACACAAAATTAACGAAATAAAACAATAAGATTTGTTTTAAAACTAATCTTGTTGTTCAGTAACCATTAATATTAGTTTTTAAAACTGCGTTATACACTTAAAACACGTTCTGTTAAGTGAACGACGTTTGTGCTTATTCGATATTACAGCTGACGGGAGTTTCGATGCATATTCACTTCACATACAAACACACAAAGATTTTATTTTTAGTTTCTCTATGCACAAAAAAAAAGAAATACGTTGTGGTAAATTTTTTACACATCTTAAAAATTTCCATTTGACATTTGACAAACAGAGATCACGAAATTCACTACCTCATGTGTGCAACCTACAATCTAGGGACCTGTAATATCATTAAATTACAAACAACGATCAATCACCATTTGTAAACTCTACACAGGGTCGAACTGACCTCATTCGGCCCCATAGGCAATAGTTGTAATTTGTCCCCTACGGCCTACCCCCTCCCACCAAGAAAGATCAATCGTTTTCAGGATATAAAGAAATCATATACCTAAAATAAACACAATAAAAATTAATGTTTTTCGTTATTGTTTATTACTAGATAAATGATAAATTCGAACATAAAAGTAAATATCGAAAGGAACAATTCAAAAATAAAAAATAGTTGGATTTGTATATTGTAAGTACAGGGTACAAGAAATATAACACAAATAATGTATCTTAGAGTTAAAACAATACACTATTTTCTTAACCTATAACCTCATCTCATTCCTTATTTGGTACCTTTCAAATTTTAATAATGCACAATAACATAATTATAAACTTATTTCATAATTAAATAATTAATTATCTATAAGTACTTACTTATAGTATTTTTGCATGAACGGGAATAAAACAGCATTTTACTACTCAAAACAGGGAGTAAAACAAGCGTTTATTCACTTGGAAACCAATGAACAGTATAAACATAATATAACGTCAACAATTTTATTATGTCAAACTTTTAATGGTAGAAAGAATGAAAAATAAGAGTCAAATATAAACCATAAAATATCTTATTTCAAATTAAAATTAATATTAATAGGGCAATTTTCACAGTTCGCAATATTTGGTAATTAGTAATATTTAGCAATCTAAATGTCAAACAGAAATATGGGATGGATGACGCTACTAGTGCCAATTTTACATCTTTCAGCTTCTTGCGAATCGCTGGTTACACTAATAAAGAGTAAACCACTTGTACTAGCTGGCGTCCGGTGGCCAGACAAATATTTTTGACTTTGTTAATGGAAAATAATTTCCTACAAAGGAAAAGGAAAAATACATTGTTTCAGTTTGCAGTTTGACCTCCCAGAAGTGTTTGGCCCCGTCGGTAATTGCCGACCTGCCGGCTGGGCGAGTCCGTCCCTGAGTCTCTACACATACACTTAGGGAGATTGGACGTTTGCGCATCGAAAAATCTGGTGGCATCATTGGCGACGCCATTTCCACTAGAAATGTCCATCATTTAATGTTTATTGTTTGGTTTTCTGTAGTTATAGTGCGATTTCTTTCATTATATGAATTTCTTGCGACTTTCTATGACTACGATAGGATATTTTAATACTTTGTGTAGTGAAAATAATATATTTTTTTATTAAGTGCAAATTGTATTTGGTACTTTTATAAAAAACATTTGTAAACAACGTCTTATGCAGTGGAATTAATGTTCTAAGGTAAAACATTTTAAATCTAAAGGGATCACTTTTCAGAGGTATGTTAGTTTTGATCTGTTATTTTTTTTCAATTCTACAAATTACGTGTTTTAGATTTCCTAATGGAGAGATGTTGGAGAAGTGATCGGAAGTTCTTGGGGAAAGCGAGCAGAGGCAGTGGTCAGAGAATAAATTTATTTGCTCCAAACAGTTCAAAGGTGATTTTATGAAACTGAGACATAAAGTTTTCCTGAAGGCTGATGCAGTGCAAAATTTGCAACTCACAAAGGAAACTGCGACAGAAATTTGTATGGACCAAAATATGTATGTTCCATCTACAAGTGAACAAAGGAAAAATAAGGCTACAAGTGTCTACTGTTATTGATGTCATTTCACCAACGACACAATCGTCCTCTTTTAGTTCTACACAGACATCTTCATGACACTCTTCGATTATGAATAAGATTGAAATTAAAAAGATGTTTGGTGTAAGATATTGCTTAAATATAATAAGATATATGTATTGTTAATTTATGTACTTATTTTTAGCAAAATTAATTGGTGACGAGACTGACAGTAGCTCTAATAAGAAGAGAGTTAAATTTATTCAAAGTTCATAATTATGGGTAAGTTTTTTTATATAAATAAGTACTCCATAAAATTTTCATTAAATAAATTATTTCAGTGTTTCGCCTGAGATTATAAAGAAATATACTGAAATAAGAAAGTTGGACAGAAGTCCAGAAGAAAGTTATATTCTGCCATGAAAAATAAAGATCTGAAAATGAAAAATAACTACCTTGAAAACAGTTGTGCAAGAATATTATTTAATCAACCACAATAACTATTAATTTTGTAATGTTTAAAACTATATTTCTAACTAGGTTAATTTTAACTTTTGGTATGTAGTAACAATATTTAAGTGTAGGTTTTATTTCCTTATTTACTCGATATTTCTGAATTTATTGGAGAACAAAATATAATATATTGAGTTTAACTTTATTTATTATAATAGCTGTTTATGTAATAAGTCCATAATATAAGGGTTTATTGAGCAAGTCGTTTATATGTGAATTAAATGTAGTGACCAAGGCCATAAAAAGGATGAATTCAATAAAGCTATAATATGGAGGAGTTGCATGTAAAGCTTTATGTTCGACTGCTAAAATTAACTCATTATGGAGAAACATTCATTTTATAAATTTTGTATCTATTCTATGAGAAACAAGTGAAGTATGCTGTGTACTGTTTATGACATAGTTTTGCAGCTATAAAGTACCTCTTTATAGTACTAGTAAAATAAAGTTACTTTATTCTACTAATATTATAAAGAAGTACTTTATGACCGGAAAAACTATGTCACAAACAGTACTTTACAATATAGTCATACATATCTTTGAATTTATGAAATCTTAAGATTTTATGAATTAAGCCTTATAAGTGTTAAATTTTAGTTCAGCTGTTTGTGGAGTTGTCGAAAATATTAATGATATATAGCTGAAAATTGAAAACAGTTTCGCAGAAGTCTCACTTTCGTGCCTGATTTCATATAAATGTTCAACCAAAAGTAAGAAAAATCTATAAATGCAATAATGAAAATTCTTTTCATAATAGGGTAATAAAACAATGCACTTCAGTGATAAATTGATCACAATTCATTTAAACAGTATTTACTGAACATACAAGAATATATGCACCTAATTAAACAATACAAAAAGATTAATAATATAGCAGCCATATTAATAAAAACTATGATAATAGCATGCTAACTTGTCACTATTAAAGATGCACAAGAACTTTTGTTATCAGATAGGGTAACAGATTTTCTCAAGTCTACGAAAGTAATCGTAAGCTCTAGAAGAATAGAATTGGAGAGTCAGTGCAAACTGCCAGATTTCTTGAGAGTACTTCCTGTCTTCTACTCTTTGATTTTTTGGGAAACCAGATCTTCTAATGTACATGGCAGGGATGACTAAAAAGAAAATTAAATATTGTAATATACATACAAGTTATAAATGAAAGTTTTTCGTTGAATGTTATCTAGCTTTTAACACGAGGCATTAAAATTTTGATAATTTAATTTTATTTAATATATGACACTCAAGATATTATAATTATCATGCCAAAAACCTGAAAATGTGGTTATAACTATTACATATACAATCTTGTTATCTACCAAGAAAATATTTTAATATTTATAAGGAAGGACCCAATTTTAAAAAATTTTAATGGGCACAATTATTTTACTTTAAAATACCTTTAAAAATAAAAGCACAGATCAAATTATTGTATTAAGAACATTGGTAAAATTCCCTCCACTATAAGTTAACATAAAAACTGAGGCAAGCTGCTTTATTCAATTTAGTTGTCGATACATTTTAGACTACGTGATATAAAATTATTTTAAAGGACGAATTGTATAGAATGAAAATCATTAATTTCTTTAACCTGACAGGACTCCAAATACTGCTATCTTGACTTAATAAATACTATACCTTGTGCCCTTAAAACTTCCATTGTCAAGATTGGATTGGACACCGCTATAGATGGAAAAGCTCCCGCTCTTGATTGTAATGGTTTCCCAGACTTTTGAGTTTTGGATCCATGTAGTCTTCGTTTATAAAATGTTTTGAACATATGAATAGTGTATGTATAATGTCTGTACTTGAAAAACCTCATACGTATTTGTACCCATACATTTTGGCTATCGTCACTGGGTAACCTATACGATTAAATTTTTTCATTAAATATTTACTTCAATGTATAGTTAATGCAGATGGTTAGATTGTGCAGATAATGCTTGAACAATATAAAAATAAAACAATTCTAACCTGTGAAATGTCACGTGATATTCTTCCAGATATGACTGTGTTTTCAGTTTTTACATAAAACACAATTTCGATATACTTTTCTTATTATTGTGCCGCAAAAAAAACTGAAAAATAGAAGATAAAACAAAAAAAATTCCTGATAGGAATCTCAAAAAAGATTGAGAAATGACAACTTTTGACAGAATAAAGATGAAGAACAAAACACAAAATTCTGTGGTTGTTGTTATTTAATAGTGTTTGTTTTCAACCTTCGTTTGGTCCGTTTTACAGTGTTTTTTCATTAGTAACAGTAATAATGAACTAGTCAATGTTAATATTTACGGTAAATGTCAAATACGTCGGCTGTTTGTATGCGGAACGTTTTCCAAATAGGAATGAACCAAATGCCATATGATTTGTAACTCTTGTGCAACGATCACACGACATTTGTCAGTTACGACCCCGTCAAAGACGTGATATGAGGTCCTCATATGTCTTTGAACGCTGAGGAAAACATTTTAAATTTGGTAGAGGACAATCCAACTTTAAGAATGTGTGCATTCATTCGCTAAGCAAACCGTACGTCTAATCGGATTGTATGGTGCCCTGTGAGGAAATAAACTATATCCATTTTCATGTAAAAAGAGTTAATTAATGTTCTACAGCAACAAGATTTTGTGTGTTAAAGGATGTGGCAACATCGAACAGTGATTGTGCCATATGATGTATTTGACACACGGTCATTCAACTTCGATTCCAGCAGTTCTCAACATGTTCGCACTTTTTTGTTGAGAAAGGTCAGTTATTTTTTTTCTAATATTTAAGGTTTTCTTATGCACTATACGATTTATTATATCAAGATGTACTTATCCTCAAAAAATAATTCCCAAGTTTGTAAACACCCTGTATATATATATATATATATATATATATATATATATATATATATATATATATATATATATATATATATATATATATATATATACATACATAATTACTGGAATGTGTGTATTTATGTTTTAATTTTCATTCTTAATCTAATAAATTTCAATAAGAATCCATTTGCTAATAACTTCAGCTACATTTTCTCGTCACTACCTGTTTAAATCATATAGTTGAACGGGACAATTGGACTTTAAAATCGATCTATAAGAAATGTTCTCTTTCGATAGTGTAATTTACCTGATGATCTTATTATGAAATATAATAAATGATAAACTTCGTATTAGTGGCATAATAATCTGCGTGGGTGTATAAAAGTAATAAAAAATGCTATTAAAATTTGTTTATAGCCATCCTGCAATTACGTTTACCTACCTAAATTTTAAATTAATGATTGTCTTCAAGTACAGAGACGTATTCGATAAAAGTTACACTCCTACCTGTCTAATGAAAATATTTACTGTATCGAAAATTAATAATACCTATTTACTGTAATAATATATGCTTTTGATATTTCTCTTAACTATACGTGAAAGCAAAAAAAAATTATTAAAATGTTGGATCTAAATAAGCAATAATTGTATAAGTTAACGTAATAAAATTCATAAATTGACCAGTCAGTGTGGGTGATTAACAAATTTAGCTATAGTTCATTCCACATAAGGAAAGCGATTTCGACATATGACTTCGCGAGCAGGTCAAATACTTACAAAAATATTATCCCTAGGCCGTACATGAAGGAGGGAAAAACTTATTGGCGTATGAATATGACCCAAAACGAAAAATTGACGTTTGTTATCATCATTGTCATTTCTTCGCCGGTGTTCCTTACTTATTTTTTAAAAGTTATCAGTTTTGTAGTGTTTTTGGATATTTTGTAGTATTTATAAGTTTGTTTATGTGCGTGTTATAAATATAATGGATTCTGGTAAAGTCGAAGGATTTGGTTGTGTATGTCTGCGTTTTTTTCAACTGTGTAACTCCTGTCCGAGCAGCTTCGGCTTTGGTTTGGGGGTTGTCTAATTTATGTGCTGTGTTTTATGTTTTTTTATATTTACGGCTTGAAATTTTCATTGCCGGCAAAAGAATTATTCTTGCGCGTCTGCGCATTAGTGCATATTTTGAACAGCCGTGGCTCAAAACACGCAGTAATGCGTAGATGCTAAGAGTAATTTAAAAATTTCATTGCCTCGGCAATGCAAATTGCAAACTCTAAAGCGGCTTTTATGCGTCATAAAACTGCTTTCAATTTCAATTTAAATATTTGCATTCTATAAATCTCAAGCAAATACAAATATTTTAAAAATACAACAATTTTTTTGCATGTACTGTAAAACTTTCTAAATTGGGACGGTACCGTAACTTAGGACAATCCTGTTTTACAAATTAAATTCGACACTCTTGTCATCTCCACTTGAGGGCCAATACCTACTTAATACCTAACCAGATACTTGTATTGAAATCAGCAAAATGTAAACAATGGCCCGGTAAAAAATTCATTAAATCGAGAGCAAAGCCGAGGGAATTTAGTGACCTATAAACTTCTCCCTGTCCAGACAAAACTAGTAAGTAGTTTTCATTGAAATGAATACTTGTCATAGTGCAGAATCTACCATCTTAAGGCATTGAAATGAAATTTAACCTAACTTTTTTTCGGTTTGATGTTATGAAAGAAAAAGCTAAAAAGTGTGTTTTTGTAGTTAACTTGGGACACCCAGGAAATCTCTGGAATTGGGACTCCTGGCACTGGGCAATGGGCAGACGTCCTTCAGGAAAGCTGAAAGTTAATTTTATGTGCCAAAGTTTACTCTAGAAAAAAAATTAATGGGAAACAGGGTCATATTGTAGACAGACCAAACGTTTTCACCGTGTCTGAATAAAACTCATTTGTTTCTGGACTTGTGACTGCTGCAAACTGGGGTTTCATATTGTCATATCTGGACATTAGTCTTATCGTCTTATCTGAACAGAAGTGGAAGAGGAGAAAGGCGGTTTAGAAACAATCTACCTGGTAGAAAATGGGCTTCCAGTTTCTTGAAACGACACAAGAATGTACTTTCAGCGAAGCTTGCTAAAAATATTAAACGTAGCAGGGCTGCAGTAAGTAATGAAATGATCAATGATTACTTGGATCATGTGGAAGAAACTTCATTCAGTATATGTCCCTTTTATGACTATAATGAGAACTAAAAAAGAAACTTAAAAGTTCGTGACAAAAGTTTTTAAAATTACTGATGGTGCATATGAAATATCGTGCCTTGGACACAAACCTTTACTGTGTGCCTTTGTTTTTCCAGATATAGGAGACATTAACATAATACAGTCTTGGCAAATTTTGCGAAAATTAGATACCCCTAGGGGAAAATATAAATTTCCCAGTTCCTCTCTTCCTGAATCGACTTTAAAATAAGACTGCAGCAAAGAAACTATGTTCCTTATAAAGATAACTACTTTGTTCGTTCCTCGTAACTTTAAGAATATGATTATATTGGGTTTTTTGGTTAATGGGAAATGTCGTTTAGTTCATGTTATGTTGTTTTATACTTTTGTGAGTTTATAATAAAAAAAATAAATGGAAAAGCAAGTCGTTGGTATTCTAAATAGATTTATATACTACTTAATGTAAAATATATATTTTAAAGCCTGAAAAACATTACAAAAAAAAATTTGAACAATTTATATAGGTATATATGAAGGTGTCCCGAATTAAGGTACTTGTGCCTAATGTCACCAAACTCAAATTTCTTACTAAAATACATTGTTTTCTGAAATGTCCCAAGTTAGGAATTTTTATCCTAACTTGTCCTTAAAATTTATAGAATATATGTATATTCAATGAACCTTTTCCATCAATTGAGTTAATAGTTCACTTAGCAGCTGAAAATCCTAATACGACCTTAATTTATTATTGCATATTTTTCAAGTTACTTCTTCTAATAATGATACCTGTACTATTTAGTATGAACTAATGAACTACAAAAAAGCGCTGTCAAAAGTTCCATAAGACTGGCCAATATGTATATTATAAAATAAACGCCGCTGCTCTGCTGTTGTTGCTACCCCCCTATAGTGTTGTCATAAATTAGAGGTCACTACAAGTTAAAATTATAAAATACATAAAATAAATGTGTATTAATCTATTGATTTTAAGTTTTAAAATTTGTTACTAAATAGGCACACAAATAAAATAAGTGTATCTTGATTTTGGAATTTATTGTCTTAATTCATTAGTATCGAAGGCATCAATACACACTAAAAAGTATCGATATCAAATGTATTGCTAACCAAAGTATCGATACAAAATATCGAGTATTGTACAGTAAAGTGTCGATATTGTGTCGCACATCCCTCTTTTCAATATTTTCCTGCACAAAACGATATTAGGCTCTTAGATAATAAATTAATCTTTGGTTTCTCTAACCACTGTTACTAATGAAAACAAGACGCTAAATATTTATGCTGTATTCTATTAAAAAAACTCTTGTCATTGCAATCAGTAATAATTTACTTAAGTTTTTCTCATTCAAAATAAAACATTGCGGGTATGCTAAAAATATATAAAGTATAAATATGTATTGAAGACCTTTCCTAATTTAAAAAATAATAATTGTTTAGTTTCCTTAAATAATATAATAAATAATCTATGTTCTTCCAATAAAATTTATTGATTTAAAAAATAATGTTCTTTGTTTCTACGCACTGTAGTACTCTACTTTAGTTCTTCATTAAAGTAACATATTAAGGGCCAGTTTTTCCATACCAATTAAATTTATGCGGCACATAAATTCCATGGGTACAATTATTGACACAAGTTATCCACAAAATTAATCTAATGGGAGAAGGAAAAACTAGCCCTAAATTCTCAAAAATATAGTAGTGTTAAAAATATGTCGTTTAAAAAAAATTCTTTTTTGGTTTAACATCAATAATTTACTTTAATTATTTTATTACATTGCAGATGTATGCCTAAAGGTATAGGTACATTATGTAAGAGGTAAAAAGAAAATAGAAACATCCTTTATACTAAAAGTACTGTTGAGTTTCTTCAAAATAAAAGAACATGTACATATCCTCAAAAATATGAATGGTTAAGGGGCCTAGTCGGGAAAAAGCTTCGGACAGCTGTGTCACTGTCTAGAAAGTTTTTATACATGCGCCGCTGAATAATTTTGCTCTTGACTATACCTTCACTGGACGTTTTATTCACCGACTTCATTGAGGTGCGATTTCCGTTAGAGGTAACACTTTCTTGCTCCATTTGTAGTGACAAAGATACTTATTTAGAAAATTCTTTTTAACCAAATAGAAGTTTGAAACTTGCTGAGCATAATTATGAAGATTCATTCTAGACGACATGTATGAAGTTTACCTCGAATTTTACCGATTGATATCATAATTCAGGAGCTAATCACGTCCAAATTTCACTTATATTTACAGTATAAATTTTCCCTACATAAAGTGAAAATTAATTAAAATAGATATACATGTACCCTTGAGTACACTTTCAACTACTGATCCTCCAAATTTGGTGTAATTTGACCAAACCGTATGGAAGAAATAAATTTTGAAAAATTACCTTACAAACACTAGTTCGATTAGCTCTCTTAATTGTATAATAATAAAGGAAGATAAACCATTTTTTAAAACCTTTTAATAGTATATAATTATACTTTCTAAATCAACAGGTCTATTTGGATATACAAACCAAGCATCCACATCTGTAAAAAAAATGTATGTAATACAAAGTCCTTGAAGTGAGCTGGAACTTTTGATGTAGAAATATTCTTGTATCTGTTTTTCAGAAAAGTAATACCAAGATTACCACGTGTCGATTGTTAACACACCTGTCGGTGTTATACTACCGTCTGTGGTTATATCCTCCGGTATGTCCAAAGCAGTTGAGAGAGGATATATGGGCCTTCTCAAATCTACACAAATTTTTTGCCTCGTTATCATACTGTAAAAAGTAAATCATCCATAAAGCTATGTTTGATTTTTGATAGGGTCGTTTTTAAATAAGTAAGTGTAGCAAAATTATTGCCTCATTCAGTCATCCTCATCAGAGTCAGAGTCTCCCAGTATTTGAGCATTAAGAAATTTTTCCATCTAAAAATAAACGTAAATTAATTTTACAGAAAAAGATTATTTTTTAAATCCTTAAAAGTGTATTAAGTAAAAGCTTGTACTTACCTTAAATATATATTTACTTCTCATATATGAATAAAATTTCACAAATCAACAGCTGGCAGCTATTTATGTTTATAGAAGAATAATAATAATATAAAAACAAGTAAATACTTTTACGTTTATAGGTTAGAAATTTAACTTAACAGTTAATCTTGCATCGGTCCGTATACGTATATTTTCATTTACGTCTACGTACCTATTAATTTTTTATAATTACCTATCACAGCGGAATATATTTAATCTATGAAATTAGTCTTGGCCTGTCCACCTACCTCTCCATTTATCACTCTCATATATTAGATTTTAGATCATAAAGACATGTAACTGAGGTAGCTGTCTTTAACATTATATTACATGGAGATATACAGGAAGTCTTACTCTCATATATTGGATTTTAGATCATAAAGACATATAGCGAAAGTAGCCATCTTTACTTAATTTTATTTTTTAAAATAACCTACAGACACTGCTGCCATCTTTGATTTTTTTATTATTTATTACCTAAACTTATAAATAATTGCTCTCATTGGCAGAGCTTGTAGCGTTTTGCGAAAAATGTTAACAAATTCATGGAAACTTTTATAAAATAATTTTAACTAGAAAGACATATTACAAATACTCTACGTCGTCATCATATATTGCTTTAAATGACCAATCTCAGCCTGTCAACCTGCAGATTCAAGAATATAGCAGCCATCTCATTGCCTTGACATATATAATTAATTAACGCTCTCATTGGTCTGAGCTTGTATAAACATCCAATAGCTACACCTATAGCGACCATCATCGATGTAGTCTCATAAGAAAAACATGGTGGCCAGAGCCGTCCCTGTTTAACGACTATCGGGAACCAATTTCTAAATCAGTAGTTACGACAACATTAAAGAGATGCAACGAAACTCGTAGTCTGAAAAACGTTTCCAAATCTGACCATTCAAAAACAGTAACAAATGATTATAATGCCTTAAATGTACTGTTAAATGTTGCTGACTAACCCAAAAGTTTGTCACACAACTTGCATTGGATCATAACATTACACATGTTATGATCCAATGCAAGTCCAACTATTAAAAAAGTCAAATTTCATCAATATAAAGTACATCTTGTCCATGAATGAAATTAAGACGATTTCGACAGAAGGTTGGACTTCTGTGAAAGTTTAATGAAAATGAAAACAGCAGACAATAATTTTGTAAATAACATTGTCTTCTCAGACGAGGCTACTTTCTGTTTAATTGGATATGTTAACAGACGTAACTACAGATACTAATCATATAGCAACCCACATTGGGTAAAGGAGGTGCATACCGAGCACCCACAAAACATTAATGTTTGGCTCGATATAAAATATCAGCAAATTATCGGCCTGCTTTTCATGGATGGAAATCCAACTTCTGTGACCTATCTACGAGATCCGCCCTCGTATCAATGAACTTATTCCAAACTTAGAAGATCCAGCCAGTGGTGGATTTCGGATTTGGCTAAGGAGGGCGTAACAGTGGTGTATTTATTAGGAGTAGTAAGTAATAACCCAAGCAGCAATTTTGCGATATCCGCCCATATCTCGTCATGTCACTCACGACCTCTGGCCGACTAGACAAAGTTGCACCCACGACCTTTGACCGACTAGTCGCTTATCAGTTGTTTGTGACTAAAATAAAATAGACACGTTTTAGCAACGTCTGGCCGACATCAGTACATGACTTTGAATGTTGGTGTATTGGTTTTGGGTTTATTATTGGTGTTCCGGAATCGTAGTAATAAATACTGAATTATCAACATATAGATTAACCATACTTTAACGTTTTATGCACGACACATCGTGGTGTGATGCGTGCATGATTACGAAGGTAAAAGAAGATGAACTAACACAAACAACATAACAATGGCGGCTGGTGAAATCATGTCTTATTATTGGAGCATGACACCCAACCAATATTTTAAGGTATCAAGACTAAACGAAGAAGTTTTACAGAAAAAAAAAATCATTTGAAATTTGCGAAAAGAGTTGAAAAAATTGTGTGCCTACCCAGACTATTATTTAATAAATTTGTAAAATATTTGAAAACATTTTTTTCCGAATCTGGTGGGAATATATCAAAAGATTTCAAATTTTATCAAAAAATATAGATTTTTTTACAGTTTCACCTTTTTAAAATTTGCACAGTGAAAAATGATTCTAAAATAAAATTTCACTGCTTTGAAACTATAAAAAAAAACAATATTTTTTATAAAATTTTAAATCTGTGGATATATTTTTCACCCAATTCTGAAAAAAATTGTGCAAATATTTTACAAATTGTTTAAAAAATAACCTGGTGAAGCACACAAATTCTTTTTCGCAAATTTCAATAACTTTTTTTTTGAAAAAATTTTTCATTTAGTCTTGATAGTCATGCCTTAAAGTATTGCTTTGGTCCCATGCTACAATACTAAGATCTAACATAACTTAAATATCACCAGCCGCCACTGCAACACAACCTATAAATGTTCGTTGTGTTATTCAATTATTTCCGTGATTTCATCTGTAGGATTCCCTTCTCAGTATCAATGAAGAGACACTGGTCATTTAAATACTTAATCACTTTCTACAATTAAGCAGTAAGATATGATGCACATAAATACGGCTGAGGTACACAACTCCACCATTTTTTCAAGACCAGCTCGAAGACATGTGGGCAAATTTCAAAGTTTATATAGGGTAACTCGGTAACTGTAAGAGGTACAAAAAAATGGAAGACACGTTTTCGATATCTTTTTTTGAGACAAATTCACTGGTGAAAACAAAAATTTGCTATCGTCTTTTGTTTTCGAGTTATAAACAAAAGTTTGATTCTTCGACTTTAAGACACATGTCAATATCTTGGTTGTTTGTAAAATTATGAAAAAACAACGTTTACATTCTTCAGGCCCTTTTTTCTGTATAATACAGTAGTGTTGAGAAAATTTTAAAAAAAGGTGTAATTTCGAGTTATGGCACAAAGTTGTATTTTTTTTAAATGGAAATCATAGTTGGCTATGGTTTAGTTAGAATGGAATTTTTTTTTCTCTTTCAAACTATATATCATATGTGAGGTCCCTTGTGATGTGTAAGTATTTAATAGCGAAAATAATCTTTTAGTAGATTACTTTTTGCATTTCTTTATGTTTATTCCAAGTAGGCGTGTGTCATCTATGACAGTGTTTATCCGTTTTTCAGTAATTTGCATATTAATAATTTTGTTTTCGTCGTAATTACACCCATTTAATCGTAAAAGTGTCTCACAAAAATTATGAAAATACGATATGCTAGAATGCTTTATTCAAATTAATAACAATTGTGATATTGCATCTGAAATATATTTCAATCGCTATACAGAAAGAAAACAAACTAATAAAGCTATTTTTAAGAGGTTAAAAGAAAGCCAAGATCAAAAAATCAGATATTTATATCTAATTTTATAATACATTACAATTACAAAATAAAAATTGAAATTAAAGTAAATGATCAAACTGATGTCCGTTATTTTCGATATATAAATTACACATCTTCATAATAATCTGAACTGCATTATAAATATGAAGAGTTGAAATGGAATTCACATAGTCTATAAAATTGTGTCTGAGTTTATTTATGTCGGTACTGGTTTTCTTGTACAATTTGTCTTTAATGTGACCCTATATGAAAAAATCCAGTGGCGTTAAGTCAGTTGATCGTGGTGGTCACCTCACTGGTCCGTTACTTCCCATCCAATTATTACCAAAATTGGTGTTTAATAATTCTGAAACGGTCCTGATATTATGAGTTGGTGCACCATCTTGTTGGAAGAACAGATCTCTTGCCCCAATTAAGGGTAGATTGTCCATATATTCCTCAATAATTTTCTGGTTTAAGTTTTCGTAGTACCGTTGGCAATTAAGATTTTCTTGATATAATATTTCACAAAACGACGTGGACTTAGATCGCTTTTTCAAGGACGTCAAATTTTACATCGTGTATTTAAAAGACTTAGATCGTTATTTGACCAATCTTATTTTGATCAGTGATTAATACATCTATTAGTTATTAGATGTTACTGCAATCTAAAATTTCTTAAATTTGGACTTTGGTTCTTCCTGCGACGTCTTCATATGTGATATGTTAAAACACGATTGCTACGTAGAGCACACCAAACACTAAAACCAAAGCGTCCCTGAGATAGCACGTCAACGGTAAGGTGAGGGTTCATATCAGACCAATAGTGCTCGATATGCGTGTTGAAAATTCCTGCACTGCTAATGTAGGCTTCATCTGTCCAAACTATATTTCTATAGAAGAATGGATCTTGTTGACGTTTTTGACGATACCATATGCAAAATTCCAATCGTCGCTGAAGATCAGTTGGTTGCAGGTTCACAAGTCACAAGCGCAGAGGTTTATTTTTCCAGTAACATACTGGGTAACTAACTATATTTTTTAGATAACGAAGAATTATTCATGTGGTAATAAGTTCCAAAAAAGAAAAGGAAAAAGTTTTATTTAAATAATACAATTGTTGGAAGAAAGAAAATTTTTCCTTACATTAAGTGGTAAATTTAATAGATCGCAATATTAAATCAAGAAAGAAAAGATTTCAGTCAACATGAAATATTTATTTATTCAAGTAATTCATCAGTTTTGTTTAAGTAATTCAGTTGTAGTACGAAATGACACATTTCTTACATTAAGTGTTAAATGTAACAGATCGCAATAATCTCTACTTTTGAACTGAATAAATGAATTCTTAGATTAAGTTAAGTAAGTTAGTATTGAATATTGTTCGAAACTTCCTCTTAGCTGAAGTAGAACCATTATTCTGAAGTTAATGATTAGTTATCGTTAAAAGAAGGAGACTAAGATAATGACTTTTAAGAACAACGTTTTCCTTGATGGAGAAATATATATTCTTGCGAATATCCGGGTACAATAATGTCTTAATTTAAGAATAGTAGTCTTAAAGATAGTTTAGATTTTTCCGTGTGGCAATTTGTGGTTTCGTGGGAGAATAACATAAACATACATAAAATATTTAACAGGTGCTTGAAAAATGAGTGCTCTAGGTGAAAAAATTCCCAACGACATGTCTTGTTGTCCAGACGTGGTGGATTATTTGTTGTGAATGGATTTAGTTCTCTTACTTAGGATCAAAAGGTAAGAATTAAAAGAATGGTCAGACCTACAACGTCAATGCAGTCATTAATTTTCACGAGTGGTAAACAAAACAGAGAGTTTAGCAGTAGCAATGTTCAAAAAATCGAGTGGTTAACGACATCAGCAGTTAGAAACAAATTGTATTGTTGGAAATGTTTGTTATTTACTAATGGTCATTGATCAATCCTCAGTTTGGGATAGGGCCGGGTTTAATAATTTGCAAAATATATCACGATGTTTAGAAAGGCATGAAAAATCTCAGGAGCATATTTCATCTTGCATTAAATTCGAAATGTTGGGTAAACAAAATATTGTAAATTTCTTGGATTCTGCGCATAAAAGAGAAATAGAAAATCTGAGTCCGTGAAAATAGGGAAATATTAAAGAGATTAATTGATGCCGTCATATATTTATCTTCTCAAGAAAATTCTTTTCGAGGACATGACGAAAAACACAATTCGTATAATAAAGGAAATTTCAAGGAACTAATAGACTTTTTAAGAACATGTGATCCAAAATAAGAGAATATTTTGAAGAACACCACTGTTTTTTCCGGAACGTCTAAATCAATTAAAAATGACCTAACTGAGAGTGTTAGGCTCATTATTAAAGGCAAATTTATGAAGAACTACATAATTGCGAATTTTTCTCGTGGCAAATTGATGAAACGACGGACATTACTTGTAAATCTCAACTTTCCGTAATTTTTAGATATGTAATGCACGGTGAAGTTATTGAAAGGTTTGTTGGTTTTCTCTATTTGAGAAGTGGAAGAAACGCGGACAGTTTATATAAATTATTAAACAACGAATTTGGTCAATTTAATTCGAAAAATAAATTAGTTGCACAAACCTATGACGGCTTTAAGCCCCCCATACACCTGCGAACAAATTGCGCAACAGAGGCTGTTGTGCAAACAATTGTATAATGTATGGTGTTGTTTGACGTGCTGCGCAACTAGTTGCAGAAGTTCAAACTTGGTTGAAATTAATTGCACGAGTGGCGTTGCGCAACTATTGCATCGTCAGACGGCATGTTTCCGTAGGTATACGACAAAAGCAACTGAAGTTTGTGTAAAATTGCGCAGTGTATGGGTGACCTTGTTCGCACAACAATCTGTTGTGCAACGTTAGTTTGCGCAATTTGTTCGCAGGTGTATGGGAGGTTTTATGCAAATGTCAGGATATCTTAAAAGACTTCAAACTAAAATAAAAGATATTTTCCTCAAGCTTACTTCACTCACTGTTACGCACACAAATTAAATTTGGTTTTAAGTAAAGCCTGTAACGGAATTAAAGAAGTTAGAATATTTTTTTCAAACTATTACTGGTTTTTCGTCAATTTTTTCAAAATCTAGTAAAAGATCTGTTATTTTAAATAGAATTATGGAACCTAGAATTCCGAGTAATGTTCCCATTCGTTGGAATTTTTCATTTAGAGTTGTTTTCACTGTTGACACATACAGGATACAACTTATTGACGTTTTTAATTTTATTTCGGAAAATGAAGACTTTTTAAATGACGATCAGACTTTAAGAGCAGCTTACGGATTAAAAACGTTATTGTTGAATAAAAATATCATATTTTTTCTAAAGGTTTTTGAAATGATTTTTGAGCAAACTGATGTTGTTTTCCAAATTTTACAGAATTAAGTTAACTAATTTAACATTATACTAAAAATAGACTTAATTCACTTATATCTGAATTAAAAGAATTTCGCAATAACGAAATATATTTCAATACTTTATATAATGTTTTTTAGAAAATATTGAAGAATTAGATGATGAGTCATAGTTTAAAAAAAGAAAGACAACATATAACTTTGACAGGACAGACATACATTACATAAAAAAATTTTGGACACCGTTATAGTTCAAATTGAAATTAGATTTTCCGATTTAAATACTTTGCAATGTTTCGATTTAGTAAATCCTAATAATTTTATAATGTTTTTTAAATCATTTCCTAACAGTCTAATAGACAAATTTATGGACCAGCATCCCTTCCTTAACCGTATTTCGTTAAGAAATGAACTGTGTGTGTTGTATTCTAACCAGCATCTTTTAGCAAAATCATAATTGCTTCAAGAATTGCTTACTTTTATATATAATAATAATTTAAAAACCTGTCCGAACTGTACAAACTTGTATCGTTAGTGTCAATACTTCCGGTAACCTCAGCTTCTGTAGAACGATCGTTTTCAGCACTCAAACGCATAAAAACATTTACTAGAAACACAATAGCTCAAGACCGCCTGTTAAATATATCGCTTATTTCAATAGGAAAACGTTTTTTTGTCAGAGTTCAAGAAAAATTATTTATTTTCATTTTATGAAGAAGTATCAACCATTTTGCTAGTTCTGAAAATCGCAGGTTACCACTGATTTATAAAAATATTTAGTCTTTACACCAAAGATTAATATAGTTAGTTATTATTTTAGGAGAAATATTTATTTACTTTATTTATTTTTTAGAAAATATTTTTTATGTAACTTCTTTTTCAAAACTGTTTTAATTTTTATTATAAGAAATAATTTTACACTCTGGCAGTCATAATGAATACAATTTTTTGATTGTAGAAAAACACTTTTGATTTTTTTAGAAGTTATAATTTAATTATAAGTGGGATAGTAGGGCTTCTCTGGCGATCAATCCTCGATAAAAAAATGTAACGCGCCGTTGTGCTACCTCAAGGGCAGTGGGGAAATGTGCAAATTGTAATCATATTGAAATTTAGTTGTCATTTAATTTTCAAGCCCCCTCTGTGGACAATATCGCGAGCCGCCACTGCAAATAATGATTATAAACTTCAAAGTGAGTATGAAATATTTATAACAATCGATCACATTTTATAACGAAAATTTTATAAAATAAACCAAAAATTTTAATTATCTGGCGAAATTATGAGCCTTCGAAGCAGTAGAGCAATTTCGGTTTATCTTTTTTATACCTACCTACTTTAGTTTGCAAATTTATTACGACATATTACTTCGAACTATTTCCCCTGAATGTGTTCTCTACGCCAGTAGAAAGAAAAAATCGAACTTCTTGAATATTTTATATTTCAAATTTACCAATTTATCATGTTCCTACATTTTAAAACAAAACACAAGATATCCAATGCGAGGCTCAGGTGTAAATTCAATAACCGCCATAAAACAAAGCCTAGACAATTTATTAAACCGATGTTCGGTTCTGAAAATATTGTACGTTTCATTTGGTAGTTTGACGGTGAAACCATAGTAGTCATTAGCGTCAAATATTAAGCCAGTTTTATTAACAGAGAAGTTTCCTAAAGCTGAAAGCTCGAGCTGTGCGCTTTATTAAATTTTGTTTTAACTGACATAAGTCATTAATTCCGCCATTTTGTCATAAGGTTCTACTACAAGCGTACATCTCTACTCGTACAGTTTCAAAAGATTCACTTTACAAAAAAAAAAGGATTTAAATGTTTCTAATTCAATCATGTTTATTTATAGGGAAGCTCTTGGTGGACTGGCACGTGTAGGTAAACCAAATTCAAATTCAAAACAATTTTATTAACAGTTAAAGAGGGCAATCTATATGGACCTCGCTGGACACCCGGTTTGTTACTAACCTAGCATATCCGCGTAAGGTGGCGACGCACTATGGTCCGATGGTGGAGGCGCCATTTCAAAAATCTGTAACTTTTCTATTTATTACTATAGACACATGAAATTCGGTATAAAAAAGGTCTGATGTTCAGTAGTGACGGTAAATAATTTTTATTTTGTTTTTATAAATTTCATTTTACAATTGTATAATGATAACTTACAGCGTGTAATTTATGTACATAATTATATGTAAATAAATATTTATTGTAATAGTTGCAAGGCTTCTTCTTCAAGTTTCACAATCTTGCGTTACACAGATTGTCTTAAGCTCGTTATATAAGGGTCTGATGTATACAATAAAGTATGAAAGACATCTTCGTTTCGGGAACATTTGAGAGAATGATGTAACCTGAAACGTTTATAATCTTTATTTCTGGATTCCTGTGCATCTTCGGACAACTGGCCAAGTCAGTGCATTATATCTAATTATGTTTTCTCCATGAATGAGTTGAATTTTTTCAACGACGTTTTTTGTGATTTCATCTACAATTTGTAGTCGAACCAAGGATGTTACAAACAAGTTAGTATCGGATATTATGTCACTTTCACCAGACAGTATTTGCTTGTGCTCACTTTGTCCCGAAGATCCATCACCGCCCCATTTACTGTATAATATTAATTGTGAAAAGTTGGCCAAATTCACTGAATCAATTTTGATTATTCTCTTACATGTGTAATTTAGAAGAGACTGCAAACTTACTTTAGCACCAATTTCAGTTACTTGCATGTGCTCTGGTAACATTCTCGCTTTGTTTCTGTAAGTTTGGTATATGATGGGACTACAGTACAGTCTTTGTCTTGTAAACAGTTTCTAAGGTATGTATATTGGTTTTTCGTTAAATCTAAATCAATGAAAAGAGCCAAGGCCTCTTGATTTGTGAAAGGCTCAACAGAAGTATTACGTCTTAATAATGTGTGGATAAAAGCCTTCCTTTCTTGTGTTGCAGAACGTAGTTCCTGTATAATTTCTGATTACCATATCTCACCAATTGAACGTAATTCCTGAGTATATGAATGATAAATCTGATCAAGTCCAGAGTCTCGAAATAGTTGTATTGCTTTTCGTTTCTGTGTCTTCTCCGCGGATTCGTTAAATGACTTACATGGTCTCCCTCGTGGGTTTTCAGATAAGGACGTCGATGGTTCTTCGTCTTCTTGGAATAGTACAAAAAATTCGCCATCTAACAATTTTTCATTGCTGCGTAAGAACACATCCCTTTTTCTTCCGGCTTTATTCCAGCGTACCTTAAATTCGGGCAATAAGTGTTTCTGAATTTTGATGATAACACATTGCAACTGCTCTTCAGAAAGATCGAAATGCTTCTTAACATACCGTTCTGCTGTTGACATATGTTTTCCGTGCTCTATAAAAGCGTCACATATGTTACGTTTAGTAATTTTGAAATTGTTCATTGTTTACTGTCGTAGGTATAGCTGACAGCGGGAAACTATTGATTACTATTACCTAATGCTGCTTGTATACATTAATAATGACCTAAAATTTTAACAAACCCTAGTTTATATACTTTCCTAAGGACAATAGTAACCACAGAATTCACATCCCGTGTATAGGTGAAGAAAAAAATTATTTTCTCTTTGGTTTATTTTTCATGGCCAAAAAATATTTTTTTTCAAATTATATCGTAAACCATTTTTATCGAAATACCACTTTGTTTAACAAGATTAACAACTACAAATATTTATTCGATTTTATCTAACCGCAAGTCACTCGTAAACATATTTTGTTCAACGTGAATATGGTGTTGCTGCTAAAAAAAATCAGATGGGACCGTCCCGATATACGATTTCTAAAATCCAGGCATTCAGTGAAATGCTATGCTCTGATTTATTGCAATTTCATAATGTATATGTATTCTTTATAACCCCGTATTTTGCAAATTCATAATTCTTACGGGACGAGTATTGCAGATTTTTAAGTGTTTGTCGCGCGCGGTTCTGTGTATATTTTGTTGATTTGCAAGAGAAGCGCAAAAAATCCGCAAGATTTTTTTTTGGATCTTATACAGGATCATTTTAGTTGCCAGATGGTGAAAAAAACTTACCCGGGCGAACCCTGCTAACAGTTAAAGTTTTTCTTGAAGTTGAGAAAGTCATTCCATTAACATGAGACCATTGTCATTTTTTATTGTAGTAAGGGATAGGCAATATACAAATATTTTTTTATGTTTTTAATACTAGAAAAACTGATCTTTGAAACGGTGTATAACACATTGCACTTTATTTAATTTTTAAGCACGCAATTGTTTATTTAAAATAAGCATCAAAACAACACATCTAAATCACTCCATATTCCTACTTTTGAAGTCTACTAACTGAACCCAGTCAACATTTAAATAAATCACCGAACCGAATTATAAAAGTTTGATGTATTAGTTATAAGAAAATTGAAGTTTGTGTTCCTTATTCGGTTTTTGGTTTTTGGTATTTTTGAGACTGCGCGGCGCCTCCACCATCGGCCCATAGTGCGACGGGGCAATAGTTAGGTCGAGCGGAGCGGGGCCCGTCCGGACTTAAAACTAAAACATTAACAACAAATCCATCAACTAAAAAAAAATTTTAATTGTATAATAACTTTGAAAACGAAAAATCAAAGACGTATGCAAAAGCATGCACCATTGATATAAGACTTTAAAACAATGCAAAAAGAATATATAAAATTGTATAAATTTGTGTATAATAATTTTGAAATTTTGACGATGCTTCGACGAGCCAAACTGTCACAGTAAAAAGCTCATCTCTAGACAATACTGAATTGGGAAGAAGGAGTGTCCAACTCCACTTATTTTTGGGTATTTAATGATATTTCGTATATATGATAATGTGCCGCAATTTACTGATGGTTTGCTTATAATTTAGAATAAATTTTGTGGGGAATTTTGATAACAAAAACGAACACAAAGAAAATAAGAGAAAAGTGAGAACAAAATTTGGAATTTTGGCGTCTCTTTTATAATGTGGGAGTGTCCTCCCATTTTGTGGGAGGACCGTGGTCTAAAGATGTTGTCTAAAAATTGGTAACGTTTGGTACGGTAATTTGTGTTTATTCGAAATGGCGCGTTATACTCCCTTATTTGTGTAATGTTGGCGGTTAGTGGACAATCAGAGAGTTTAAATTCGTAAAATTTTTGTGAAGTATCTCTGATATAATCCACTATGAGTACAATGTCCTTGCAAAGTTGTCGTAATTCCCTTATGGGGCATATCTTATTGTTACTTATGATGCGAAGGAATTTGTTTTCCAGTACCTGCAATTTGTGTAACGTCGTCGCGCTCGCAGAACATCAGGTTGACGCAGCATATACTAAGGCCAGTCTCACTATCATCGTGTAAATTAATTTTGTATTATCCCTGTTTAGTCTGCTATTTTCCGCCATCAGGGCGTATAGGTACTGGACAGAGAATAAAATTTGCGGAGATACTTCGATATTTTAAATACGCCTTACAAATATAAATGTTTTTAATTTAAAGTTTTTGTTAAATATATTTTGTTTCATAACTATCTTTATGATAATGATTAGTTACGTCATTCGAACATCAAATTATATTTATTTTTCGTAATTTGTGTCAATATTGAGCCATTACCTAACTATTGCTTTCTTTTAAAAGAAGATTGCCCATAATGGCCGCTAAAATAGCAAACACGCTCCAACACTCATAACCAAAATGGCTAGGTACATAAACAGTTATGCATGTTTCGAAAATTTAGATATTTTTTGAAAAGAGACTTGTTTCTCTAATGTAACCATTCAGTTCCGATTACTGCAGCATATCGCCTTTGAAAGAAACTTGTTTCAAAACTATTTTAGAAAATGATAACCATTTTCTAACAGAAACAATATCTTCTGTGTTTCAGAAAGGTTACGAAGTGCTTGAAGAGAAAGTATCTCCATAATCACTATGTACCTCAAATATTTTTCCTTACTACTTTTTACCTTTCCCTAATATTTTCTATCGAAATAGGAAATTCTTCTACTTTCGGGGTATTATCTGACAGCGTTGTTAAGTACATCAGTTGTAAGATTTATTAATTTGTTATATATCATTTTATATTCCATAACTTCTTTTAAAGCCGTTGTTGGTTTCACATATCTTGTATACTATACTAGGAAGAATGTTTTAATTGTTTGGTTTTCCCATTTTGTATCTATAAACTCTGACAGGATTTTTTATGGCAAGTATAACAATACTTGTAAAAAATGAGGTTTTAATAAATCTATAAACATGGGAAAAAATGGAAATATTTGGACACATAAGAGTGTTTCATACAATTTCAGTAATAGATCGACACAAGTTTACAGTTAGAAATGAGGTAATAGATGCTACGGTATATTTCGAAAATGTCTTCAAACACTCGTTCCGAAGAAAAATTCTACCTAAAGGTGGAAACAGTTACTAAAATGTTCCATAATATTGTTGTGCTATGTGTAAAAGTTTGGGTAATAATTTTAGAAAAAATGTTGGAAATGTATGTACACCCTTGTATCTCCCATAAGAATTGAAACAATTACAAAACTGTTTCCCACTATCAAATTTGTTTCGAAATTGTGTCTAAAAATGCTTGTTGAGTGGTGGTTTACTATTTGGTAGTTTTTAGAGAGTGCAAAAATTATTTTTATTTTAAGCTGATTCCACAATTTCTTTTAGGTTTATTGAATGATTCAGATTGAGGCAAACCTTTATCTAATTTACGAAACCGTATTATATCCAGCTGTTCTTTTCCCGATATAACTCATATTAACTTTGTTTACTTACAACAACATTTCTAATTAACGAATTTTTTTATGTATTTTTGCCTCATTTGAAAATCAAATAACAGAACCTCTGATTGAGCATTATGATTTATTTAGATGTTTGTTTGTCGTGTTGCTGTGTGGTTAGCGTTTGCATGGTTACAGAAGCACCACAGATGACATTACAAAGAGAATACAAAATAAATAATTATTTTAAAAGTAACTGTGTTTAAATCATTATCAGCTGATGTTTAAATAATATTTTCTTTTAAAAAGATATGTTTAAAACGTACTATCAAATAATATTATTAAACAGCATTAAATTGCAACTTTTCTTTTAAGATGTGCTAGAGAAATTTTCATAATGATCCTCGAAAAGACATCTCATTATACTGGATGATCAAAAATTGCCTCACCTAAAATTTTTCTCAGAAAAGGTATATGGTATTTGAACGATTTTTTTCACTTGGTCGCTATTTGTTTCTACAAACAGCTTTTTTAAAAATAAGGTGTAACAATTCTGAATACAGTTTTACCTTAAATACCGAACTTATAAAACACCATTTAAAAGATGTTTTAATTATAAACATATTCTCTTAATTAAAAATGTCTAATCGTAAGTAGTTTTGAGTTGTAACTTAAATTCTCCAAATAAATTATTGTAAAGCTTGGTCTTAGTTACCTACGAAATTATTAAATAATAATAATAATAATAATAAACTTAATTCACAAATACATATTTACATAAGAGTTTTAAAATTTACATTGTTAAATGATTTAATATATTATATACTTTTTATATTATTGCACTATATTTCATCTTATAGGTTCCTTACTGTTTGTTATTGCGATTTAAAATACACATAAATAAACAAAAAGTACGACAAAACTAATAATTTGCAAGTGGGTTTACTTTGTTATTCGTTTAATTCATAAGAGGTAATATAAATAAGCAGGTAAAAACAAGAATATATTTTAGAATTATAACATTTTGTTTAGAGAATATCTATAATATCAACCTAGCTTGCGTCATCTGCCATTTAAAATCAAAGATGGCGGATATGACTACATTTAATTACGTTCTATCTCTGCAACTAATGGTTCGATTAAAATGATCTTTTTTTAGTTAAACAGATAATTTAATGAACAATTATTTTCGTTATTACTATTTTTGTCGAAAATCTATAGGGAGTAAAGTAACGAGAGGATTACACGTTCTTCTTTTTTTAATCCGCATTCGTTTAACCATAAAATCTGCACTAGTAATTGAAAAAACGTTCGGATGAAAGATGTAGCCCTATTTCTATATAATATGTTCCTACACCTTTCAAATGGATGCCGTCAGTGAAACCTTAAATGAAGAAATGTACAACTGTTACAAAAAGTTAACTGCCAGGCAGGACATTAGCACCAATTTTTGATTTGTCAATTTTACCACCAACCAGAGAAGCTACTGACCAGCATATTTTTAGAGTTTGTTTACAAGTGCGACGTAGAAGGAAAACAATCTCGATCCCTCCGAGTGGGGCTAGTTTATTCAAAACCAGAATAATTATTACCTGGTTACTACAACAAAAACAGCAGGACCTGAAAACTTAACGAACAATTTGTTTTGTTAGCGCAAAGATTCTTGCGAAAAAAAATGTCCTTGTGTGACGTTCCATTGCAGTGGTCTCTGTAAAAACTGCAAAGGTTTTTCATGCAGAAATGCTCCTGCCCGTGAAAATGAATATCCCCAATTGGAAGAGTTTTAAAATATTTGTTATTTTCATAGATTATTTTATTATGTATCTGTTTCTTATGGTATATTATTCTTCTTTTATATATTTCTATAGAGACAGGGCTAAAAGTTTAATCGGACTGTTAGTTGTAGAGATACAGCGTAATCAAATTTAGTTATATCCGCCATCTTTGATTCAAGGCAGATGACGCAAGCGGTGGACGGAGGGGGACTCGGCAGTTTCTTAGTATGAAAAATTCATCTTTCTCCTTATCATTTCCACTACTTATCTTTATTTGCGTCTAGTATTATTTATATAAGAAAATTATTAGTTTGATCATAGATTAAATACATAGTATATGGTTTGATGAAATACTTAAATTTTATGATAATTTTAACATTGTGTTTAAAAGCAGTACCTATGTCTAATTTTGACAACATTTATAATCGACATGTTTCTTGTGTCATATGACTCAATAATTACACTTCAATTAATATTCTTATTATTCCCTATCAAAAATCAGCTCTCAAAACTGCTCTTTCATTCACACTAATTGCATAAATCTGTTAACAATAGTCTTACTTGTGGTAAACGATGTAGGTAAAAACGATTTAAAGTAGAGGGATGAAAATACTAAAAATCTTATAAAGCGGAAGTAATAAGATCAGTATTTGACAGTTTATACTAGCATCCACCCCAGATGTTCATTAATCAAACTATTGAATATGCACTCAAAACCTTACTGCTTTTAAGGTGCTTTCTTCGCTTTTTAGGATGAAGGACGTTTATATTATAAAATTATAACCACGCTTATGATATTGTATTGTGCATCAAACTGTGAAATATATAACTTTATTTAAAATGTAAGATTAGCAAGGTTTTGAAGTTTATATGGCCAAGTAATATTGATTAAATACGTATTTAATGATGCTTAGATACAGAACTTTTCGTAAAATATTCAACCGAAAGCTTGTGTACGATTCATGTCGTCAACTGTGTGTATAAAAATGTCTAATATATTATCTTGACTGATTATTAACGTTGTCTTAAAGTTTTATAGGTGACCTTTATCAAATTCTTTATACTGCTTGATAAAATACCATTTTTTGTGAGAAACTGAAAATGCTACAGTGTATCCACAGAAAGAATATGACACCCAAAGAGAACCTGAGCCATCCAGTAGGGCGTGGATAATGAATGTAGACTATATAATGGTAGATATGGAAATTATTGAATTATTATTGAGAAACTGGGAAACCAAACATAAGATGCAAAGGTATCAGAAACAGAAGACAAGGATGAAGACAATGAAGGAAGAATGACGAGGCGGAGGTCGAAGCAATTTATTGTTATAGCTTAACTCTACAGAATTTAAAAGAAACCGCCATTATATCTTCTCACCAATCATCTTTACTTACTAGTTGTTGAGGCAAGCTCTACCTACAAAAACACCAGCCATTTTTTATGACCCCGTACATACATACTGATATCAAACAAATAAAAAGTGTCTATTAACCACACAAGTAAATTAAATAAAACGGAAACTCAATTTGTATGAATTTTATTGCATTTTTTCACGAACCATTCTGTATATTTTTTCAAGTTCTAACAGAAAGATACAGATCAATAGAAACAAATACAGCGAGTTACTTATTCAATCTGTCTCCGAGTTGTAACATCCAAAACACTTGACCAGTACTTTGAAAGGTCAAAGTTGCGTAACCCAATCTATACGTTACCATTTCGCTTCCGTGGCAACTCTACTATTTCACCCGTTGTCTTCCGCAATGCTCTAGATTTTCCCGGCATGTAAACAAACGCGTCGCGAGTTATACATCACATTATACTACCAAATTATTGTTGAGGGCTGAACTTTGATAACAAACAGTTAAGCCTTGGGGTCTTGTGGAAACTTAGGGGAGTTTTTAAGATGATAACCTGAGAAGATATCTCTTAAGGATTGTTCAATTATAATTGTTGTGTTATACCTGAATTGACAGCACTGCATCTTGTGTTTGGATATGTGTTGAATTGATATTGCAGGTTTCCACGTGATAAATTAAGCAAATTTAATTACCGATTAATTATTATTTGTTTTTCTCTATTTTCATTCCTATTTTCTACACAAAAACTTATCGAAGGATCAACCTCGTCCACTACCTTTTTTCATAATTTTTCGTTTTAAAATATCGAAGCATTGCGAAAAACGTAACTTCATGATCACTTAGTTATTTTTCACAGCATTTAAAAAAACCTTTGATAAAATGATTTGAATACATAAAAAGTAGAAATTAAAAAAAAAGAAGAATTGAAAAAATATCAAATTTTAATTGATATGGTGTATATTGTAAATTTTTGGAATCTTTAAACCTTTTTTGAAGAATATAATCAACCACTATTAATTCAAATCGTTGTGATAATGTTGGAAAAAGGCGTGGCTGTATCGAAATATTTCCTAGCAAATTGACTTCGAAATATGGAAATATAAATTGGCTGCCAAAGTCTCCTGACTTGCCGGCATGCGACTGATTTTTGTGGGGATATTGAGAGAGTATACAAGAGTCGACCCCAGACGATTCAAGAATTAAATGATGACATTTCTCGAGAAATTGAAGGCATAACTAGAGAGCTCCTAGTTGGAGTTATGCAGAATTTCAGAAATTGGTTGGCACAGTGTTTAAATGCCGACGGATGGCATTTAAATAATATTATTTTTAAGAACTAATACTGCATACAATATAGATATTGTTTGGTATAAGCTTCTTTTATTTCGTTAGTCTCTTTATCGCCTTATGAAAATGTGTCATACCAGTTGCTGAACCCTGTATACCCCATGTGGCCCAGCCCATAGCAGCAATCTTGTAACATCAGATTGGGCGAACGAATTTTTTTTTTTAATTTGGTGTAGTGATATGATACAATTTGCAATTATCTAATGTAATATTTGACTTCCGGTTTCGATGCAATTGAAATGAAAATCAAATTTATAAATGAGACAACCTATATCCTTTTGCATATATGTTTTGACCAGTAGGATTCAAATATGCAAGAAATATGGTCATTTTGGCTCTTAACATCACATAAAATAAAATTTTATTTCATATCACTACACCAAATTTGAACAAACCTATTATCTCAATCAAAAGTAAAAAAGAGTGTCCCGTATGGTCTGAACCACCCGATGTTTCTACTTTATTTCATGGCCTTGTAAGTTCAAATATACTTATTTACTTACCAGAATATCCTTTGATCAGGAGACAGGAGAAAGAGTATGTTCAGATTTTTGAGCAAGGGACGATGTTTGAGGATGACGAATTAACACTTATTTTTATTTTTCATTTTATTATAAACACTATAGAAATTAGACAACCCCGAATCCAAAGCCGAAGCAGCACTGGCGAAGGTTACACTTATATACAGAGTGTCCGGAAAAAGAAGGCCAATTCAGTAACCATGGAATTCTTGAGCAAAAATAATAGGACTTTCACAATGCCATTTTTCATTTTAGACCCCCATGTTCGATATACACGGTGTCAATGTTTGAAGTTTAAAAACAATTTTATTTAAATAACTCGAGTATTTCGCAAGATATTTATTTAAAATTTGGTACAGTGCATCAACTGAAAGAGTCACATCTTTTGAAGAAAAGAAAATAAAAATTAATTGTCAAATAATCAAAGTAACCACTGACTCCCCAGTTTTTTAATACCTGCGCCAATGACTCCTATACTATATTTTTTAAGTTAACCATTCATTTTGGATTATTTTATGTCTCTTAAAAAATTTTGAAAAAAATGCTTCGTTTTAGAGATAAGTTAAAAAATATTGATGCCTACGTACAAATTTAATACACCTTATTTTCTTAAAATTATTCATAATTCATCAGTAACAAAAAAAGCAGTAGAAATAAAAAAATAGCCAATCTAACGAAATTATTCGTTTTTATAAACACATACCAGCTCTCTTTATTAAAGAAAATCTTAGACTGTGAAAAATATTTGGTTTCAACCTGAACTGCACTCCAGCTTGAAGGCTTCTTTCGCTTAAATGATTCTCGCTCAAAATCGGAACCATATACACAAAATCTTTCACAAATCCCCAAACTGAATAGTCCAAGGAAGTAAGTCTGGGGAAAGGGGTGGCCACTTAACAGGAGCATCTCGGCCCCGACAAATCTAGCGGTCAGGAAAGATTTGACCCAAATAGTTTCTAATATTTGTAGCAAAATGAAGAGGAGCATCGTCTAGTTGAAACCAAATATTTTGTGTTACATGTAAAGGCAATTCATCTAGTAAATCGGGCAGTGTGTTTTGAAGAAGTTGCAAAAATGAATGACCAGTCAAGTTTCCTGGTAAAAATGCAGGTAGTTGTTTCGTTCAAATCATATTTAATAACAGTAGTTTAGTCCACCTGGGCTAGAGGTCGCAGCTCTCGGTACTTGCTTCGCAAATCGCTATCCGCCACAGAGACATCTATGATGTCGGTCGGATAGTAGCATTTGGACCATATGAGAAGTTTCTCATATCTCTCACCACTACTCAATTCACCTTAGTCAGTATATGACTAGCAGGTTGGCCACTATCATTTATCTGTTCCATAACCTACGGCATACTGAGGAGAACTAATAAGTTCGAAACCGGTCTATGTCTGGTTAGGAATTGACAAACAATATTGGCTACCGATCGATCATGATTAGAAGGTATAATCCAATGCAGGTCGGGTTATTTGCCCGCTGAGTAGTTGTTTCGTTCAAATCATATTTAATAAATGTTTATGTTTACAGAAATATTTAAATCTTACCCATGATTAAAATCATATCCATGATTTCAGAAAAGAGTCCAATTCCTTGTTTACGAGCCATGTTGATTTTCTTACTTACAAGAACACTTCTAGCTTATAAACAACTTTCAAATTGTAAAAAAATAAGGACTTACTTTGACAGTAAACAAACAGTTCTATCGTATCCAGGGTATTGTCACTTGTTTACGAAAGCGGCTGATTTGATTAGTTATTTGAAAATTATGAGATTACCGTAAGCCGCGTAGGCAACAGTATTTTTCAACTTATCTCTAAAACAAAGCATTTTCACGAAATTTATTAAGAGACAAAATAATCCGAAATGAATGGTTAACTTAAAAAAAGATAGTTTAGGAGTCATTAGCGCAGGTACTAAAAAACTGGGGGGTCAGTGGGTACTGAAACTCCTTTATTTTGAATATTTGACAATTAATTTTTGTTTTTTTCATTCAAAAGGTGTGACTCTTTAAGTTGAAGCACTGTACCAAATTTTAAATAAATATCTTACGAAATAAAAGAGTTATTAAAAAAATATATTTTTAAACTTCAAACTATGATACACTTTATATCGAACATGGGGGTCTAAAATGAAAAATGCCATTATGAAAGTCTTACTACTTTTGCTTAAGAGTCTATATCAGATGCAAGTGAAATATAGTCTCGATTTTACCACACCCCGCGCAGGCCAAGGTGCATATATACAGCCAAACCGAAATTGTCGCGGCGAATGTCGAAGGTGGCCGATGTTCTAGTTACAGAACGGCATAGTGGAACATTTCAGATCGGGAGATGTTGAATTATCAGTGGCGGAGTACTAGAGGTTTCGTACGACATAAACCGACGAAAAAGTTGTATTGCGTCAAGCTTATAAGCTAAGCAGTAGCTAACCTTACCCTTCATGCGTCCTTGTCCTGCAATTAATATGTAAAAACAATAAAAAAAACCCGAAATTATTTTATTTACTTTGTTTAAAAATAGCTAAAGAACTAAACAACAAAACAATTAAATCGTTAATCTACAAAAAAATTTTCATTTTACCGTTTCTTATTAATGCAGAGTATTATTTTAAAATTTTTTCCTATAAAATGGAACTATCAATGTGTGTCATATCCTTCAACTCAGAATGGAAAAGGAGATGAAATAATATGAAAAATATATTTGTGTTATTTTAAATTTAAACTCCAATATTTTTATGAAATATGAAAGATTATGATGATGTTACATATATTGCTGAATTCAGAAAGAAATTTTTTAAATTGAGCTAAATATACAGGATATATCATTTAGAATAAAAAAAATTAAGGCAATTTCAGGTCAAACCGGAAGTAAAAGATATGTATGTGACGCGCATATTTAATCAGTATTCGGAATGTCATATGTCCATTTCCGCATATTAATGCGGGGTGTAATTTTTTTATTTTTCAGTTTTTCGGCGTTTTCTTTTTATTTGACATTCAATTGTTTTTAATTTTCGGATTCCTTAGAAAAAAGCACATAAGTATAATTTTTGAAGTTTTTTTCCTAGGTTAAAAATACAGCAGAAAAATCGAGTAAGGTGCACTTAAAATGATCACCCTGTACATGAGGTTACTGCGCTTAAAATAAATCAAAAATAGAAATGATCGTATTCACCTTTCATTGAGCCTTTCATTCTCCATATCAATATTTAGAGACGGCAAAATGGGAAAACTTTCATTTATATTAGTCTCTCTACAGAAATTACCGGAAATAAAAGAAAATTATTACTTTTATTAATTTACGAAAAAAATTCAATTTTCACTAGTACTTACTTTTTATATTTTCTCTTTTGGACTAATGTTCGATATTTCGCTTTTCTGCTAGGGTATTTACGCTTATGATATGTTTTTATTTTTCCCATTGTTCTTCCACTGCACTAATAATCACTTTCAATAACACGTCTACTTAGGTGTACACTTGATTTAAAAAAAAAAACTGGTACAACTCTTGTAATCGAAAATCTTAATAGTTTAGTTGTGTGCATGTGTCTGTAAATACGGCTGGCCAGGCATGTCGAGAGGGGGGTGGAGAAGAAGTGATTTACCCCGAACCTGGGTTTTTTGGAGGAGATCGGTTTTATTTGTGTTTTTAAACTTATTAAACCTTTCTCTTTTATTTTATTCAAATGGAATTTTAAAAAATAATTAGAAAATAACTTTTTTCAAAACATTTTCAAGCCTGCCATATTATTGTTTAAAAAAATTATATTTGTTACGGATAATTCTACTAATGGTTCTAATTAAAATACTAACTGAATAATGATAATTTTATTTTTAAAATAAGAACACAAAAATACCACTTGAGATTAAAAAAAATGTAATCAATGCAAACTGAACATAAAAATACAATAAAAAAATAAAATAAATGAACTTCAATCACGTAATACAGAATTAACTAATATTTTGTCATTGCTCCATTATCGTCTAAAACTGCCTGAAGTCTTGCAGGCATGGACAAAATCAGATTTCTTGTAAGGTCAACTTCTTGTGACAAGTTCTCCCAAGCGTTTTTAATTATCCCTTCCAATTCTTGGGCATTATTTGGATGGTTATTTAATTTTCTTATATGTTTCACCATTAGTCTCCATACATTTTCAACTGGATTTAAATCCGGACTTTTAGATGGCCACGGTAACAACTCTATGTTTTTATTAAGAAACCATTGCCTGACACGATGGGCCGTATGTATGGAGCAGTTGTCTTGTTGGAAAATAAAATTATCTTCCGGAAACACCTCTATTACTGACGGCAACATAATATTGTCTAATATTTCAATATATTTAATGGAATTGAGATAACCACCACTATTCCAACACACACCTAATCCATTTAGGCTCATCCAATCCCAGACATTGACTGAAAACCTTCCTAATATTTGTGGATCGAAAGTATATTTTTCGTCGTATCTAGTGGAAGGAGGCCTATATACGTGAACATGTCCATCGTTACAGGATTTAAAAACCTTTTCGTCAGAAAAGACAACTTGTCCCCAGAAGTTTTCATCATTGATTATATAGTTAAGTGCAAAAATAATCCTACCCTGCTTCTTTTCTTCTGAAAGTTTGTATTTTTTAGCCGCTGAACAACTTTTCAAGTCGCTTTGTAGTTTTATTCTTCTGCAAGCAGTAGATACCGAAGCAGGGAAATTTGTCTCTGAAATTGCATTTACTGCAGTCTGAAATGGGTTTTCTATTAGGTAATTTATAAGACTTTCATCTTCTTGATTATTGCTTTTTCTTGGCCTACCGAAACCAACTTTACGGGATACCGTTTGGTTGTTTTTTAACACTCATTATCGTGGTTTTACTCACATTGTATTCAGCAACAAGTCTTCTTATGGACCAACCATCTTCAATTTTAGAAACAATTCGAAATTTTTGAATATCTGTTAGATGTCGAACCATTTTTAATAATGACGCCACTGATTAACGTCAAAGTGACATTTGCAAGATTATTAATATCAATCAAAGAACGAATGATTTACATAGCTAAAAGAAAGTGTACCAGTTTTTATTGAAATCAAGTGTACCCACTTTATAACAAATAAGTAAATTTGAGATATCTCAAGAATCCACACGCCACTGTTGTTTACGCAAATCGCAAAGTGGTTCCTAAGTTCCCGATTCCCCCCTCCCGCAAACGAGTTTAGTGTATGCAAGTGCATCCGTGTTTCCGAAATATCATGCGAGATGGCAGCTATTGTCGGAATATAGATATGCAGTTTTTAGTTTTCTAATAAATTTATTTTCAACTAATCCAAGAGTTGGGTCACATGAATATAAACGTTACAAACAGTGACTAATGTCAGAATGTTAAAAAATTTGGATACAAAATATTTAAAATGCATGCGAAAATTTTTTGACGACTAAAAAAAAAAAAAAATACATTCCGACATTTTATATATATTTTTGAAAAATCTTGTAAAAATCGCACTCAAATCGAATAAGTTTTAAACGAGATATTCGAGAATTATGATTTAATAGGGTATATAAGACTCTTAAGGAATCCATGGTTACTGCATTGACCTCCTTTTCCGAACACCCTGTATAAACGCAGACACAACCATTCCCACTGACATTGTCAGTAATGATGGCTGGAGATTCGAACCCGCAGGATGACGGAAGGACTATCTATTCACACTCGCCTCGCGTGCTCTACCTAACTACTCCATCCAGCCGGTTATTGAAATACTGACTTTTAGGATGTAATAACTATCGTAACTTACGTACGGAAACGATCCGAAAATGATGTACAAGAGTACAGAATTGTGGTAGACACCGAGGCTGAACAAGGAGCTCATTTGCCTTAAATACTTTTTAAACGTAGCTTGTTGTCATCTTGTCTCTTGGATTTGTGCTTCCTGATACTAATATAGGTAGGAGACAGTTTCAAGGGTGCATAATGCGCCACGCAATCGGCTCAAATTATTTACAAATCATGAAATTAGTGTTTTCTCGTGATTTATACAATTTCTTGTTTTAGTTCCAATAGAGCACATGTGGTCGAGGATAAAATTTTATCTTCGAGCAAGATATGAACTTTGTCAGTGGTGACTGAAGAGGTTACAAACAATAAAGCCAAATGACTTAATTTTACGCATATCAAAACTTGAAAGAGCAAGTGTCAACGACCAAAATGAATGTAATTTTTTTCCTATCAATTTAATTCTTGATAAATTAAGAGTTTTCGTTTTAAATTTTCTGCTGTTCGATATTACACTAAAGGGATCAATATCTTTATGTTTCAATCCGTAATAAATGTTTATTGTTGTATCAATAATTGTTTCAATAAAGTGTATTATACAGGGTGTTTCAGAAAGATTGGAACACAGCTTAGCTGTAGATTTTTTACCTCAAACCAACTTAATTTAACACAAAAAGTAGGGGTCCACCGTTTTTCGTTTTCAATATACAGGGTGTTAAAGTAAAAATTTCTTAATCATTTTTTGCCTCTATTTCAGCGACTATGAGACTATCGATTTCAAATTAGGTAAGGATAATATATTTTTCAGGCGCTAATCAGAGTACTTTCTCTGACGTTTTAAACCATTATTTTTCTGTGGTTGGATTTTGGACATTGTGTTTGATTACGTTTGAAGCGTAAGTTAATGCTCTACAAAAAAGTGTACATATTGAAATACGATACGAAGCACTCCTTTCGAGTAATACGCGATTTACAACTGACCCACACACCAGATCGTTGAATGTTAATTGTATCGAAAAGCGATTTTTGTCTAATAGGTATGTCAAGTAAGATTTTTTGAAATACGTATTTGTCAATAGTATAGTAATCTTTAATTTCAACTCCAAAATTCCAAATTGTAGCGAAGTAAATGGAAATCATATTGAAAATTTGAGAATATGAATTATAATGGAACAGTTTTTCGTTATTGTTATTAATTTGCTACTACTAATAGAATAACAGTTTTGGTTATTTATATTATGTTTATTTATATTATGTTTTAAATGAGGCTGCTGTGACAGGTAGATAGAAAGAACTAGGAGTGTCAAATGACCAGCTAGTTTGTCAGATTTAACCCTGTTGGACTATTTCCTAGGTGGCTACTTAAAAAGATAAATTCTGCGATTTAGAAGAGAAAATTTATCAGGAAGTATGTCGGATAAGCCCTGATGCCATTGTTAATGTTTAAAGGAGTTTGTTAGCCAATTAAAACGTTGTCAGGATGTAAGCGGAACACATTTGGTAATTTGATTTGTCATTGTATAATATTATATGTTTTAATATTATTTAATTTATACAAAGATTTTCATAAATTATTTTTTTTACCAAAAAAATAAATGCTATTTAATATACAATAATTTGTTATGCAGTATATGTAAAAAGTGCGCTCTTCAAATGGTATATCAAAAATGGGGGCTGCCGTTTAAAAAAATTGTCGAGGATATCCTCTTTTACAAAAATGTTTCGAAAATTTTACGACGCACTGTATATTTTGAACATACTGACCTTCAATTATAAAGTCATATTAACTGATTTGTAGCTTAAATTGTTTTGTTCACGATTTTGGAAATATCCGAGTACGAAAAAAAGCCTATAAGCTATTTATAGACTAACTCGTTAATTTTCACTTGAATGGTGGTTTTTGGACGATACACCACTATCTTCATAAACATATACTATTGGGTACACTTAAGTGTTAGTGCAACGACAATCTAAGTGCATTATAATTTTAAATACTGCCAAACTTGTAATACTATTAGGAGAAACAACAAGCTTTTATCAGATTAATTGTACATTATGTATAACCTACCTATGTAATATTATATGAAATTCAATTCCAATCTCTGTTTTGAATAATTTTGAAGTTATTACATATTCTATCAGATATGGTGTAAGAAAATCGGGTGAGAAACAGGGGCGTGCGGTGAGTTTTGATACAGGGGAAGTAGTTTGTGATATTGGGTGATGGGTAGTGCGAAGCCCCGAGCGAAGCGAGGCAAAAATTTTTTTAAGAAAAGGGACGTGGCTTCCGTATGCTCATTTTAAAGCAAATGTCGAAAGCCGCAAAGTTATGATATCTAGAAAAAAAGTACACTTGTAGGACCGCCACTCCTCAATAAACATAAAACATAAAAACACCACAAAAATTAGACAACTCCCGATTCCAAAGCCGAGGCTGCACGGGCGAGGGTTATACTTATGAAAAAAACGCAGACACACAACCATACCCACCGACATTGCCAGTGCCGATGGCGGGGATCGACTCCCAGCGAAATAGAGAGTTTGTTCAGTCACACTACTTGCCATCGTGCACTCTCTAGCCAACTATAAATCAAGCCGGCTAGTTAAGTAGTTAACATACCTACCTATTTATAATGTAGTTTAATCCGCCTCTCCCTTTTTGCGAAGTCGGAAATAACTTCGTCGTAACAGTTTGAATTTTGGGACATCTGCTTCACAAAGTCACTTTCTATTGTCAACAGAGACAATTTTGAAAGCCGCTCATCACGGGTTGAATTTCTTGAAAAAGTTTTTATTCTTTTTAAGGTCGAAAAACTGCGTTCAACCGAGGCACTAGTTGCAGGTATCGTCAACACTAACTCACACAATTTCAACACTTCAGAGTAGGCCTGATCCAAACTATTTTCTTTTATAAAGATAATCAGTTCGTTGGCGTTATGTTTCTGACTAATATCTTATGTAGCATAAATAACTGAAAGTTACGATCGTAACCCAACTATATCAAAAAAAATTCCGTATCACTTAATGACTGAAGTGCGTTTTGTGGAAACTGTTTATTTTTAAATTCATTAAAATTACACAATTCTAAAAATTGTATATCACTAAAATTTTTAAATCTATTATTTAGTTGCCCAGTGATATTGTCCAAAATTTCGATAAAAAGTCTTCGATATGAACTTCTACGATCCACTATAAATTCAGTTCGTATTCTTTTTGTTTGCGGCTCTAAATTGTCATAACTAGTTTTCTCCCAGAACTTTTCAAATTCATTTCTTTTGTTACAAATCAAATTTTTCAATTCTTTAATTTTCTTTACACAAAATCCAACGCCATTTGATTTATTTTGCAAAATATTGAATAAATTGTCAGTAAATATGGATATTTCGGAGAAAATATTTAACAAAAAATTAAAATCAGTCTCTTTTCAATGAATCTAAGTAACCTCTGGATCCATTCAAAGTTTCAGTGTCCCAATCATCTTTGCTTTGTAAAATATTTTCAAATAAATCAATTAGAGGCTGTCGATATTCAGATATAGTTTGTACTAGCCTCCCATTGTAATTCCATCGTGTTGGAGCAACTCTGGGTAGTCTCTTCTGTACTTTCAAATCTAAAGTTCGTGTCCGTTTTGATAATTTTGAAAAAAAAGGCAGCTATTCCACTAATACTTGAAAAAAGTACTTTGCACTCTTTAAGACACGCTGCAGATTGAGCAAGAACTAAATTTAATCGATGCGCAAAACAATGTACAAGTATTGCATTCTGAAAAGTCTCTTTTACTTTGGCCTGCAGGCCCCCCAATTCACCAGCCATTACAGCGGCCCCATCATAACTTTGGGCGCTAAGTTTAGCACCACACCGTAGATCATCGACTATCTGACAAACTATAGCCGTTCTCTGTGTTGTTACGTTTAAAAATCCTAAAAAGCGTTCTTGGACTTTCCCATTTGGAGTTATGCAGCGTACTATGATTAACAATTGACTAATATTCGTAATATCGGTTGTTTCATCTAACATAATTGCAACAAAAGGAGCTTTTTTTATTTCTTGCTTCTTTTCTAAAACAATATTGCTTATCGACTGAGTCAAATCATTTTGAATATGATTTGATGTACCGCGAAATACCGTGGAGTGTTCCAGATGGTTACTTAAAATTGTATCGTATTTTGCTAATAAATCAACTATATTGATGAAATTGCCCCTATTAGAAACGCGCAGAGATTCAGTATGACCTTTAAATCTAAGTTCATTTTCGCCGAGAAAACAAACAATGTCAATAAGTCTTTTTAACACTTCTCGATTTTTTTTCAAATTTATTATGCTTACAGTCACTTCCTTTCAACTGCTGATCTAATGAATGCTCAATTCGAGATTTTCCAAATGTTTTTTCTTTTAGCACCGCTAACAAAACATGGCCAACAAAACAATTTACACAAATTTTCACAACCCGTTAACCACTGATTAGCATTGTACATTTCAATATTAAAGTACCTATAGCATGATTTAACTTTCGTTTTTAAAAGTTTTAAATCAGGTGTTGGTCTCCCGTTTCTAATAATATCCAGTTTATCTTAAAACGAATATGTTGAAAATCCCTTTTTTAACAAATTGCACACCACACAAACGCAAATAATATTTTCCACAGTGCTAGGACCAGCTTCCAAATTGAATAAGCAATTCTAAAACTGCGTATACGCGCACTAATGCTCAACGTTTTAAAAATCACTTGTCGCCGCACCACAGGTTTAGATACACCAAAAAAAGTTTTTACAAATATAGCACAAAAGCTGAGAATAATACTAGAAAGATTAATTTAAATATAATATTAAAATCTATAAAACAAAACACATTACGATGCTATACGGCTCAGATATCAAAATTATGAAGTGGGGATGGGATGCATTTCAAGAAGTTGCTTATATCGAAGTCGCGCTAGTTCGTGTTGGCTCGATTAATCGAGTGCGTCATCGTTACGGTTTTATCAATTATCATGCAACATTATCTTAGCTGTTGAAAAGCAGGGTCGTGTCTATTAAAATTGGGTAAAAGTAAATTTTAATGATTAACATATGTGATAAATAATAATTAGATTCTAATTATGTTTTTTTTTATAATCCCAGGGGAAGCACCGCTTCCCTTGCTTCCATGGTGAGAAAGGTGAAAACCTAATTTAAAGGGTATGAAATCTGAAATTGTTGGTTTTCCACAGTATCTATTTGATCATAAGTAATAATGAAAATATTTATAATATTATTATGTAGTTAAATAAAACAGATGATATGTATTTATTTTAGAGCTCATACTCATTAAATTAAATTTAAACAATTTTGCGCAACAAAAAAAGGCTAATAAACTATTTTAAATTGTTTATAACAAATTATGATATAATGTATTAAAATTAGTCAAGTTGTTTTATGTATATAACACAAAAAAAGATAATTTCTAGAATGAAAATAAATTATTTTTACTAGTCTTTGTGTCCACTGTTGATATATACAGAATTTGAATTTTTGTGGGGCAGTTTTAGGCAAAAAAAAATAAAAACACGTTACTAAGATTGACCGGTTTCTGCTCAAGCTTCATCAGCTCTAAAGAAACAGATAAATTAACTTACCAATCAAGGAGACAACGGAAGGACTGTCCAGCGTTGGGTCAAACCGAAAAAAGAAGTATTAAGTGATACTAAATTGTTTACAAATATATATATAATTCACTATTCTGAGGGTCACAAATGGTAAAATTCATTAAAACAATTGGTTTCATTCTGAAACTTGTATTTTATAAATTATTTAGATTTGTAGAAACTACGTGTGAGAAAGTTCAATAAAAAATGAGTTTTGTATTGAGAAATATTCATTATTTACATTCAGATTGTTTATTTCAAGTCAAATCCTATCTTTAATGACTTGAATACTCTTATTTTTATTATTATTGACAACGTCTTTTAGAAATTCACAAAAAAAATAAATCCATAGGGGTAAAATCCGGACTGTTAGGTGGCCATTTAATAGGTCCATTATTCCCTATCCATATTGGGAATACATTATTCAAATGATCTCGAACGGGTAGGACACTATGCGGAGTTGCCTCATTCTGCATCCAAATCATATCATCAAGTTCTGCTTCCGGAAAATTCTGCAATAGAATATATTCTGCTTCTGGAATAATTATTTCTAGATAGGTAACTCCAATTAAAGTATAATCATAAAATATAAATCCAACAATTTTGTTTCTGAAAATTCCACACCAAACGCTAACCGTTTTTCTCTCTGATTATTTTGTTTGTTTTACCAATTTTTTCCTATTGTGCTTTCTTTGCCACGACCGCGATTTTTCCTATTAAAAACTCCTGCCGTAGTCTCAGTCCATAACATTTTAGTAAAAAAAATTGAGATCTTCGCCCAACTTTTGAATCATATGGCGGCAAAAGTCCAGCAATGTCCTTTTATGAGCCTCTGTTAAAACGGGTAAAAGTTTATATGATCTGTAGCTGTTATTTTTTAACGTACGTTGAATTTTGGAACAACTTTTACCTAATTGATCGACTGCATTATTTATATTACAATCAGAATTTTCTAAAAAATAATACAATGTTTCAAAAAAATCTATTCGCGAATAAATATGGATGAGCTTACCTTTGAAATGAAGCAGTATATCTAGCTGTTCTTCCTGGTTTGCTTGAATTACACGCTTTTTTCTACTAAAACTGGAGGTATTATTCACCTTTCGGTAAATATTTTTGAACGTATTTTCTGATGGTGTTGAATGATTTTGATACAACAACCTATATGCTCTTTTTGCTGCACGATTATTTTTAATATAACAAGTAAATATTTGGATTTTTTTCCTCACTGTAAACCATTTTGATTATTTCATTAAAGAAATGTCACTTATAAAACATAATCATATCTCACTTTAATAATGTTAACTTTTCCATATTTACAATAACTAGTTTAACTAAGATATTCGACGTTTAATAACTCAAAAAACGGTAAATGGTAGTGGTAACATATTGGATATTTTTAAAATCAGGAATAAAAGGATCATTCCAAGAATTTAATAATATACAGAGTATCCCATTTAAAAAAAAAATATTATTTTTTTTGTATCCCCTGAAATCTGCACGCTATTGTACTTTTGATAGCATTTTAACAAAATTCAGTCATAACCACACAACCTTTATTTAAAACTTTTTTTCTATAGGCAATAATAACGATGATAAGGGGTGGGTAATTTATAATGAATAACCCTGTACAACAGCGAACAGCTGACCTGTGTGAAATTTCGAAGAGTATTTTAAATTGTATCATACTGTTTCAGTAGCGTTGACCATTGAACCAAATATTCTTTATGGCTTTGACTCTTTAAGATGAAAGTTGCAATCTTACACAGCCCGACTATTATTATTAGTAGAGGATCCGAATTAAAAACGACCTTCACCCATCCGTTTAATGGATGAAAAATATTTTATATCAATTTTAATATGTTATAAAGTATATCGCGAGTGGGTTGGCTAAAAAATATTTGGCTAGATTATGATTAATTAAAAATTCAAAAATAACTTTTTTTAAACATTGCACTCATTTGTTTAAGGAACAAATTTTATTCCAATCGAAACTATGAAACCTACAGAATATGCAAACGTTATGTTGTCTATTTTTTTCCTGGAGTAAATAATGACACTGAAGATCGTGGAATTTGAACATTTTTTAATTTTGTTTTGGCCAAACAAATTATTAAAAAAAAAAAATTTAATATTTGCACCTAACCTACTATGGTTTTTTTCAATTTTCGACGCGTTAGCTTTTTATCATTTCTTTAAAGAATTTTTGTTAATCGGATCCGGAATAATATTCATTAATTGAGAAACTTTTTTATTAAAATATGTTTGTATTTATATTATATTATAATAAAATTTTTGTAGTATTATTTTTATTTATTTTTTGACTATTTGCTTTGTTTATTTTTATTTAGAAGAACATTTATATACTCTAATATCACAAATAAGATTATATATATACATATATATATATTTTTATATATTTTGTTATGTGATGTTTTATTTTGTTTTTAATAAAAATGTTGTTGTTTGTTATATTTATTTTATTATTTTGAGACTTTATTATTTTTACCTCTCCTCTCAGGGTTCGGGCAGGTTCCTGGCGATCAAACTGAAAATATAATGTTACAGCCCAATTTCTAATAAAACACACCTTCACAGATTACAAACAAAAGAATTTATTTTCAAAATTTCCGATATGGTTTAGAAAACGTAAATGTCTTAAAATTAAAATGAAATGGCCTTTATTTATGATCAGATCTGTTATTATTATAGCTGCTATTAAGTCGTCGAGTACCTAGGATTTATTGTGGTTGTACTTACGGCGATTTCTTGTACTTCACGTTATCGCAATCTCTGTCGAATTACGCTTCTGCTTATTGTTGCTCAGTGCTTTTCGATCCTTCCTCCGTGGCAAATTTCAGGTTCATCAAACTTCAGTAACAATGGCTGCACGGTTCACTGGATTTGTACTTTCGCAGCACGACACTATATTTATTTAATAATCAGCAAACTTTTATTTACGGTACGTATTTACCTTTACTAATTTACTCAAAGCACATTTACTATTCTATACAAAACTTCTTGGTTATTGCAACTAGAAATTTCTCTTCTATTCCACTAAGAATTATTTTATGATATTCATAAAATTTAATTTTTGTTGTTTTAGGTTTAGAAACCCTGTTTTAATAATTTGGAGCTTGAGTATGGACTTCCTTTGAAAATATAAATTTACAATTTTTAGGTTAGGAAAACTTCTTATAAAATTTCAATGCTCTTGCTTTCAGCTTTCTATCCATACTAATTCTTAAATATGACCTTTTTATTGGCCTAATCTGACGTTTCTCCAAAAATCATGACACTTGATTTTTGAAATTTTAAATATGAAAATTTAATTTTCTTTTTATTTCTTTATTATACCTTATGGCTCTAATTTTATTATTGAATAAAGATATAGAGATGATTAGCTTTATTTTGATATGCCATACTATGGCCTTTTGTGAATATTTAGAAAAATTACAATTGCAACAATTTTTAACAAATTCTCTTATATAACTAATTACAATCATCTAAACCACATACCAGAGATTACTTTAATACCTAATGAACAAATCAACACCATAATTGCATGTCTAAATACATTTAAAACATTATTTTACTTTGCCTTTCGTTTTAGGACTTCGTTAAACCTCATTGGCTGGAAACTTTTCAAATACAACAAATTACTTAAAACTAACTGACTGGAAGCAATAAATAGATGCTATTCTTCTGACATAGCTATAAAAAGTTCAACAAATGGTTTTTATTTTAGAAAAAACTTCATATTTGTCAAAGTTATGTACCTCCTTGGACATAATTTACACATACACCTTTTAAATGTCTTTACATTTTGATGCTATATCGTTGTACTAGCTCACAAGGTGAGTCTCTTTCACTTTTGTAAAGTTTTAAAGTTAGACGATGCACTTACTTCGTAGAAATGATTGGAAACTCAGATATCGTAGAGTTTACGCTACCCAAATTATGAAAGTAGTTTTTAGCACTTTTTTTCCAGTGTTCATGATTGCTATCATACTTGTAGCTATTCTATGACTAACTTTATTATATTTGTCTTTAACAAAGTTCATAATTTTAATTAATAACAATAAAATTTTATTTTTTTCCAGGTTATCCAAAGGTTTTGGTACCTAAAATCAATAATGTTCTGGCTCTGGTTGCCATGCTATACACAATAGTCCTTCAGATACTTATTCTATATAGAAACAATGTTTTATACCATAACATAATAACATACAGTTCATTTACCACACGGTAGGTGTTTATATCAAGCGTTTAACAACATTTATTACAAATTTTACCTATTTGATATGCATAAAGTTAACGTAAGTGTCTCTCATTGAAATTGGGCTCTCATACCACTCAAAATTATCATTTTAATTTAAATTATAGAGTCTTTCTTTGCTTTAGTATTGGCAAAATATCCCTATTACTTTCTTTTTATTATTTAAACATAATTTTATTCTTATGTACTCTGTATATTATACAGGGTGTGGTTGGTCATCGTATTATATATATATATATATATATATATATATATATATATATATAAAAAGAAAAAAGAAATGAGATTTACTCGCGGGATCATTACATTACAGTAAAAGAAAAGTTAAATTATTGGGTATGCCCGCATAGAAAGTAGCTAACCGTGGACACGTGTTTCGACCTTACGGCTTTCTCACCGTACTGATGAGTACCTTAAGGTCGAAACACGTGTCCACGGTTAGCTACTTTCTATGCGGGCATACCCAATAATTTAACTTTTCTTTTACTGTAATGTAATGATCCCGCGAGTAAATCTCATTTTTTTCTTTTTTTTATATTCCTGGGTAGGAAACTCCACGCAGGCAGCTTACAGTTGCCTCCGTGGCGATGTTGGTCGATCCCGAATACCGGGAACGTCCAATTGAAGCCACAAATGTGCCCTGGCTACCTGTCAGTGGTGTTTCCATTTTGTGTTTTCTAACAAGTTGAGCCCATCCTTTCAACTTTTTTTCTCACCGTGCTGATGAGTACCGTAAGGTCGAAACACGTGTCCACGGTTAGCTACTTTCTATGCGGGCATACCCAATAATTTAACTTTTCTTTATATATATATATATATATATATATATATATATATATATATATATATATATATATATATATATATATATATATTATTTATTTATTATATTATTATATATTCATAATTTTATTTCAAGTCTACTGCCAGTTGCTGCAAAATAATGCTCAGAGTATTTACTAGTCTATCGCTACCCTTCTCAATTGCACGAACAAATAGTATGCGCACTCTCTTTCATCCGATGGACGAGCCGCGCGCAGCTGCAATGCTGCGTCTTCTTCTATCGCACCGGATAGTTTGTTCGGACCTCTTTGTCGCACATTTTCATTCTCACCAATATTTCGCTTTTGAAAGCTTGCCAACCGGAATTTAAACCAGATTTTTCGCAGACAACCCTATGTCATTCTGTTCGCAATTTAATTACCTTTATTTTGATATAAGATTTATTCATTAAACAGATGAATGTAAATTACTAGTATCGAATTACCTGTTTGTACCTTCCAACCCAATAGTTACGCCAGAAAAGAAATACACAACCTAACGTTTGCATATTCTATAGGCTTCATAGTTTCGATTGGAATAAAATTTGTTCCTTAAACAAATGAGCGCAATGTTTAAAAAAAAGTTATTTTTGACTTTTTAATTAATCATAGTCTTGCCAGGAATTTTTTAGCCAACCCACTCGCGATATATTTTATAACATATTAAAATTAATATAAAATATTTTTCATCCGGATAGGTGAAGGTCGTTTTTAATTCGGATCTTAGACTATATAGTACTACTGTAGTATAAGAAAATTCAAAGGCGCGTTGAAAGTATTCACTGGCACAAAGTCTATTTTAATGTGTATTATATCAGGATTGTTAATATATAATAGAAATCGAAACGTTAATTAAACTCTGTTACCAAACTGCTTAATTTACAGCCTATCCTGAATATTTAAAGCTTTAGCATTAATTAACAAGGGTATGTTTGTAATCAAATAAATTAAATTGACTACACAAATATGTTAGTGATGTTTAACAAGCAATTAGAATTTGTTTGTTCAGAATTTATTGAAAAAGTAAAACAGTTATTTTAACAATGAACAGGGGTGTACCAAGTTCATCATATTTGCACGGTAAGGTATCTAACAGTTGTGGAAACGGAAACTTACACGCATGCTCAGACTGAAGTTTCTTTCTGCTTGCCTTCTCCAGTGCGGAACAGGAAAGCGTAGTTGACGAAAGAGAATTCTGGGTTATGTCAGCCTTGAGCTGTATTAAAACAGCGACTTTCAAGACTATATGGTGAATCCCTCTGTCGAGCACTTCATTATAATCAGATCCGGTAAATGCCCAACTGGCAGATGTACAAGATGAGAAAATTGAGAAAGAGGCTCATACAATTTAACAATAAATAGTGAAAATATAGGAACAAGTTGCTACTGTAGAGTGTACCTAATCTTGCCTTATCCTTATTCCGCACTGATGGAAGCAAACAGCCAGAAACTACAGTCTGAGAATGAAAATACGTGCCTGCTACACGATAGCGTCTTTAACTGGAGTGATTCTCTTTGCAAGTTCTTTAGGGCAATCATTTAGCACTTCGTCTGATATTACATCAATCGAGTGTCAACCAAACTCAATTTGGGTAACCTTTACCCTATTTTAATGGGGCAAACAGTGGAGAATTGGCCTCCTAATACACTCGATCTCACACCATTGGACATTTTTGTGTGATGTTTTAGAGAAAATTAAGTTTTTAAGGATTTCTAAGATTTTATTTAAAAATATGAACCTCTTGTCATAAACCAGTAAGTATTATATGGAAAAATTACTTTAAAAATATTTTTAACATTTTTTTGTATTTACTGATTCCACCTAAAATTAAAATCAAACAAATTTCAATTTTCGTTTCTACGTACACAAAATTTTTACTAGTTGAATTATGGAATCTAAGCAGATAAAAGATAAAATTTAAAAATAGTGAAACATCCGGTACAGTGTATAGTGTCATCACATGAACATGTCCTTTTTTTGAAATAACTTGGTTATTTCTGAGGTTTTCAAAAAAGTGCGAAAACATTCTTAACAATTTTTTTTTTCGCAGAATTCAAATTTTGAATCATAACATTTCTGAATTGCGTTGAATTATGATATTTTACTTTCTTTTTTTTTTTAATAGAACAACTTAAAGTATTTCGATTTTCTACAGTTTTTTTAAATCAAAAATACCAACACGTGTCATGTTATCTCAAAAAGTTTTTGTAATATTTGGATTTTAGTATTAAAATATCGTTAATAATTTTGTAAAATGTAGTTGTCTTTGAAATGAAGAAGAAGAATTAACCATGACACATTGATTTTTTAGGAACATTACGTTGACGAGTAAATTGTATCTTTATTTCAGAAATTCAACAATTTTGTTTTCAAAGGCAACTACGTTTAACAAAATCATTAAAGATTTTTAATACAAAAATCCCAATATCTCAAAAACTTTTTGAGATAACAGGACATGTATGGTAATTTAGTTGTCAGAAAAATGAGGAAAATTGAATTATTTTTTTATGTCCTGGATGTTCCATTTAAGAAACAAAGTAAGTTGTCATATTTCTTAAACGCGATGCGTTTAATCAAAATTTGGATTCTGAGAACAAAATTAGTTAATGAAAGTATTTACATATTTTTGATAACTTCAAAAATAACCCAGTTATTTCAAAAAAGGATAGTTCTCGTAATTAGCCTGTACATTTTTCATTTTTTAAATTACTGCTTTAAGGATATAAATCAGCTGTCTGAAATAAAACTTCAGTCAACAGAAATTTACAAATATGTATTTTTTTTATCTATTATTGTTTGATTTCACATTATAGTTCTTCCTCAGGGAGCAATTGTTAACAAACTTAACAAAAGGCCTGAAACGTTACTTATTTCTTAAATTCAATAAAATTTTACATTTACTTCAAAAGGCCCGAGTTCTTTCAATCTAAACAAATAATTTAGTTATACATCTTACATCAATAAATCCTTTATTCCTTTCAGGCTATTATCTAGAATTTTCTTTTGAAAAATCCGCAAATAATATAGTATACTTCGATAGGGTATCGTTTCAAAAAAATGGATTGTGTCATCGCCCCTATCCTCGCCTGTCTGATTATTACTGAAAAACTTATAGCAGATTGATATTCAGTGAGCGCAGCGTAAAAAAATATTGTCTGAATACAAAAACCAGAATCAATATTTTATTAAATTATCAATCAAAAGACGACGCGGAGCTTTCTAAATCAGCTTTTGTGAAATGGCTCTCGTTAAAATTTTTATGAAGATTGCGTGGTTGTGTCTACACTTTTTCTAACAGAACTTCTTTTAAATGCATGTCAGATCGTTTAATTGAATTTAACAGAAATTGATTGATATTTCTGTTTTTCATGAGTTCGTACTCTAGTGAACTAACATTTACAATCTGTTTGACCAAATCTGATTATCTAATAGTAAGACATAAATGTAAATAGTGTTTAAAATAAATGTGGACATTTTTACAGTGCGATCTAAGTAAATATTTGTTCAGTAAAAACACGTCTATTAGTTACCTAGTAGAAAATTGAACAATTTTAAACTATGTTACGTTCTACCCCCTCCCCCTCAGTTTCTCGGCTGATTTTCGGCAGTTGCATATAGCCTTCAATTTCAGAGCAAATTTAGCTTTTGTCCCTACGAGTACCCACAGAACTAAATAAGGAGAATGCTTACTAAGCATAATTATTTGCAAAAATTGAAGCCGTCATTTGTATGGACTCTTAGAGCGCCAAATTCAAAAATAATGTGGCAAATATCACGGAAAGTAATTTTGAGACACGATTTGAAATTAAATCTTTTTTAATCGCTGATAAAACAGAATCGTATACTCATTTTAATATGAGAATAGCAGCGTCATATGAGCTAATGCGCATTTATTCATTTCAATTCAATTCAATTCCTTTATTAACACTTAAGCTATTACAACGAATAGATGTGGTCGTCAACAGTAAGTAATTAACAAATATACATATAAATAACAAACATAATTACAGTGGAAATATAAACATAAAATAACAAAAAAAAATAAAAAATAAATATATAGATCACTAAAAATTAAACTACAATACATATAGTGTATAACAATTCACGTCATTAGTTACAGATATACTAAAACAGGTAGGTGCTGCTTAATAAGAAAGAAACTCATTGACGCGATAAAAACAGTTTTCTATTAAACAGCTTTTTAGCTTATTCTTAAATATAGGAAAACTGGTACAACTCTTGATATCCATGAATAGTTTATTAAATAATTTAGTACCTGAATAAGGCGGTGATTTTTCATAAAGACTAAGGTTACGTTTAATGTACAGTAAAGTTGTATATATGTAAATTGAGGGTAATGACAATATTTTGTTGCGAATAAAGTAAGGCTTACATGAATCCCTGGTGTTTATATTATACATTAATCTTAGAAGCCTTTTTTTGCAATACAAACACTCTATTAATATATACAGATCGACCCCATAGCATAATATTGTAAGAAAGATGGGAATAAGTAAGAGCATAATAGACATTTAATAAGCTTTTACCATCTAAGGTATTTCTCAGTTGGCTGATGGCAAAGTAGGCTTTTCTAATCTTTTTACAAAGTTCATCAATATGAGTATTCCAACTTAGCCTGTTGTCCAAGTGGGTACCCAGGAGTTTAGTGCTACCAGAGAATGATACATCATTATCAAGCAAAATATTCGGGGGTATAGATTTTCTGGCCGAAAACTATACACATTTAGTCTTGTCAGTGTTTAGCATAAGCATATTTTTATGGCACCAAGTTTGAAAGTCACTTATAATTATAGCAAGAGTATATTCAACATAATGGAGTCAGTTGCTGATAGTGACATACATAGATGTATCATCAGCAAACATAAAAATTTTGCATTGACTAACAAATTGAGGAAGGTCATTAATAAATAAAAGAAACAACAAGGGACCCAAAACTGATCCCTGGGGTACAACCACATTAATGGCATGTTCGTCAGATGTAGCATTGCCGTTCTTGACACGAAGTTTACGATTAGATAAGTAGGATTCAATCCAGGTACTAAGTGGCTCTTTAATACCCAAATTGAACATTTTTTTAACAATAAATGATATATTAATAGTGTCAAACGCCCTTGTTAAGTCAAAAAAAATGCCAACCACATGTTTATTTTTGTCAAATTCTTCATAAATAAATTGTAAAAACTGAACTGATGCAAACTGAACTGACCTATTTTTCCGGAATCCGTGTTGACAATCCAAGATTATATTAAATTTGGAAAAGAATGAGATTAAGCGATTATATATAACTTTTTCTATTATTTTAATAAAAACACATAAGATGGAAGTAGGTCTATAGTTGTCACAATCATTAGGATTACCTTTTTTAACAATTGGCATAATTATAGCAATTTGGAGAGCTGTTGGGAAGACTCTGGTTTGCAAAGATTTACTGATAATATACCTAAGTCGTTCACGGATGTAATCAAAGCATAACTTGACAAACTTAGAAGATATTCCATCGGTACCGTACGAATTAGAATTTTTTAAATTTTTTATTATATCATCAAGTTTCAAGTCGGAAACTGGTTCTAAATAAATTGAATGTTCAGTCGGAATGCTGGTAGTAGGATTATCTGATTTGTTAGTGCCAAAATAGTCCTTTAACTTAATGTTGGCAATGTTCGCGAAATAATCGGCAAGGTAATCGCCAACGAATTTGGAATCATCCCATAACCTATCGTCAATTTCTATACTGATTTTATTATAGCTAGAGACACGACCAAGCTACGCGTTAACAAGTTTCCATATTTCTTTGGTAGCATTAGCTGAATTCCTGATTTTAGTGGTGTAATACATTTTTTTAACTTTGTATTATTTTGATAAAAACTAAGGAAGAGTAGAAAAATGTAAATATGCCTGTTTCATTTAATAAATCACTTTCCAATAAATTTTAGTTATCACTGAATTTCATTTTATCTACACAGAAATATTTAAGAAATTCCCACATGAACAAAATATGCAAATTATTGCCTACAAAGATATTTGTCAAATCGATACATTACTTTTTCTAATGATGAATGAATAATAATCATAAAATGAAACAGACAAAGTTGCTCTTACTTTATTTTGTGGTATCTTCAATGCATAAAAATGTAATGTTACGGCAAACATATTTGTAAACTTTATTATAATACTTTTTTTAAAACGCCGCCTTTAAAAAAATAGGTCGTTTACGTTTGTTTAAATTTTCTTGCATAAGGTTTATTTTTGTATTAAAACATTATAACGAAATCTTTAAATTTTATTTTGGTCTTCACCAAAATAAAATTTAAAAAATAGAGCACAAAATTACACATTTCTTATACCTATATCATTTTAAACCTGAAAATATATTTGTCCTGAATATTTAAAAAAGAATCAAATATTTCGATACCTACTTTTTTAGGATTATAGGCAAAATTTTGAATTTTCAATTTCGTAAATTTATTTTCCTAGGCAAGTTTAAGGTTACATTGCCTGGGTTCTTTTTCAGATAATCAGATATTGGTATATTCATATATTGCTCTTGAAGATCTCGTATTTTTCAAAAAATAAAATCCAATAATATTTATTTAAAGTATTAAAATTTTACGAAAGTCAAACGATTCTGTTATAGCGATCAAACGAACACTTTACCTTTTTTGACCAATTGTGAGAATACAGATTTAAAAGACACATGTTTTATCCTCTACATGATTTATAATTGTACTTAAAAATTACCCTTCCCATATCATTGTTCGAAATATTAAATAATTTTTGGCATTTAAAATATCTTTGAAATAAGAATAACTGAAATGTTAAAAAAAAATTTTAATTAATTTTTGAATTATTTACATTCTGAGTTAGAAAAATAAATATAAAACACTATTTTTTGTGATCGTATACCTAGTTTGTGATATTATGAAAAAAAATCGCTGCCAATTACTTATGGATCAGAACTTCCTCACCGTAGTAAAACTAGACGTGTGGTGGAGTTTATAATAAAAGTAATTTTTGACGTTTCAAAAAAGTCACTTTGACGTCTCAAAAAAGTTACATTTTTTAACGTTTCAAAAAGTCACATTTTGACGTTTCAAAAGAGTCACATTAGTGGAATGTCACAAATATTATCTTTAGATATTGTGACCGATTTATTCATCAACGAACTCGATCTCTTCCTTGACCTCAAGAATGTGTGTACCAAATTTGAACGCTGTATCTCGAAAACTGTAGCTGCTATCGCGAACCACACAGATAGACACACACACACACCCCCACACACGCACGCACGCACGCACGCACACGCACACACACACGCACACGCACACGCACACGCAAGCACGCACGCACGCACACCCACACGCACACCCACACGCACACACACACGCACGCACGCACGCACGCACGCACGCACGCACGCACGCACACACACACACAGAGAGAGAAACTTTTTTCTGTCTGAAATTTTGTGTATCGTCATATTTCATCGAGATTTGTCCAGAAATGTAATAAAAATTTTCAAAATTTATTTCACGAATACATAACTTCCTCAATTTGAGGGGTGAGGAAGTAATATGTGAGCAAATATTCCCCAATACAAAAATAAAATGTTATTCTAGGAAGTCTTATGAGAATTCTAAATTATAATTATGTTAACTTTTCCGTCAATAGAGATCGTTATTATTTTTTGTACCTACTTCGTAATCTTTTAATATCCACAAATCACTTGTGGAAATTTATCAAAAATGCGAAATAAAAATACAAATTGAAATTACTATCACTTTTTTAAAACAAGAAGTGTTTGTGATCATCTCCCAAAAGTCAAGCCAAATGAAATGAGATAACTCAAACAAACTCTTATAATTGATCGGTCAAATTTGTAGATGTCAACAATATGACCACCAAAATGGCTGCGCCCATATGTTTGCATGCGCCAACAGACGCGCAAAGCGTACATAATTTTTCTAATTATTTAGGTCTATGCGAGTATCGCGATTATTAGGACGACCATAATATTGACCGAATGGTCTGGTTGCAGCACTTGGAGTTCATACAGAAGATCACGATATTTGGCCTACTTTTCCTCCTTCTTCAAGGTGATGTTTTTCTTGGCAGAGGTGGAGCACTCCATGACGTACATCACCTTGGTTTTATGGTCAAGGAGGACTATGTTTGGTTTGTAGTCTTTGATTAACCTGACCTTTTCGAACGAGTCGTTCCAGTAAAACCGTCATTCTCGTTCTCCTCGATAACAGACTTAATATCTCCAGGGACGTATTATTATTACTGTTTTTTTTGCTTCCCGTCACTGGACAGTTCTCCCGTAGCCTTCGAAACTTGCGAGAGCAGTGTCAGCATATTACCTACAGCAATTTCCTACATTCCGCAGGGTTAGTGCCTGTAGATTCTAGAATCGTGTGCCTTAAGCAGGCGTAGAGAACTTAGAACGACCATCTTCTGCATTTGGCCAGCCACTCGGCTGATTTTTGGCAGGGCGATATTCTCTTCAGTTCTGAGAGCAACGTAGGCTACATCTTCCGATTACACTCATTATTGGGACGACCTTCTTGATAGAGTAACCTGGGTACAGAACTTGAACCTCTTATCGAAGATTTGGTCCATTTTTTTAATGTAACTGTCCGTTTTTGTAGTCTAAAATGATACGGATAATAGAATAATTATGAAATAAAACTAAAATAAATTTCCTTCGTATCCATTCCTGATTCACTGCAATTGCTATCGTCATTAGATTTAATACCAGTTGGACCAACTAATTCATTAATTTGGATTTTACGCGTCCACCACTTTCAATTAGTTTTTCACATTTTCTAAACTTTTGTTCAATATTTATTTTGTAAATTAATGTTATTTGTTCATGATGTTAAACTAATTCAAACTTAAAAAAGCATGTTCTGGAAAACTAATTTTTTCTTAATTAACCGTTTTTTATTTTCGTCTTTTTAGCATTTTAAAACTTCAGAGTGATGTGGAACATTTTCTAATATAAGCGACGAGTCAATCAAGTTTGCTAATTTTCTTTTAAAGATTTTGTAAACGTTTCTATATTTATGCTATCGTGATAATCTTGTGACAGATTTTGAGGATTATATCATTCAACATAAAATAAACTTTATTGTTTGCTTCTAATACGTGTATTAATGAACGAAAATTATGTGTTTTCGTTTTTGTCTTTCGACCGATGATTGGATATAAGCTGTATTTTCGCTTCTGTGTTTTCATTGTTCGACAGAATAGAAAAGGAATTAAATTAAGATGATATTACATTTAATGATTGAAGGATTGGATGGATAAAGGTATTAACTGACATTATTTCAAAAATTGGAGTATCTTATTCAATAAAGATGTGATGTCACAACTTATCTTTATCATTATGTAACGATCTTTTTCTTTTCACTCAAGAAAATGACGTCACTAGTGAGCTCGAGACTACGGCGGTAAGACGGTGTTCGGTTTGCGGTTCTCTCGGGTGCCAGTTCACCTTTATAGTGCAGGAACAGCAGTATTCCCTATTGGCAGATAATAGGGCTTCGGATAACTGCAGTGAAGATGGAAGTAACAAAATAAACCAGAAATAAGAACAAGACACTGGCAATTTTACAAAAATGTTTTTATTTAATTAAATCTATAAATTTAATAATCAGACAAATAATGACATTTAACATTCAAATTAATATAAAAAAAGGAAATATTTAGGTTTGTTTCAAATAAAACCTATTGCCAGTAGAAATAAGCGGGTTTCTCAAAAGTCGACTGTGTCGGTGTGTATTTTAAGCAAATGTGGACAAGCGGATAGATAAAAATACTACTAGCAGGAAAAACTACAAGTCAAATTCATTTCAATTCAAAATTATTTATTTAAATTTGGTTTAGGAGTGCCCTATAAACACGGGTACAGGACGCGAGCGGCTGTGCCTTTAAGAGCCGAGATTATGACGTTACTGAGCTCGATACGAAGTCTGAGTGGCACACTGTTAGTCTAAGTTTATTTGCTACCGCAAGGGATCTCAAATCGTTAGCAATTAGGATGGGTCGGAACAGCGATCATCAGAGCAATGTAAGTTCCTAGCGCCTGAGTTCGATACATCAATCTTAATGACAGACTGTTAATGCTAGCTTTATTACTAACGCAAGGTGTCTCAAATCATTAGCGATCAGCCTGGGTCAAAACAGTTAGTTTTCAGAGAGATGTGAATTTGTTAGTTTACTACTGCATGAGTTCGAAACATTGACTGATTAAAACACTGTTAATCCTAACTTTATTGCTACCGCAAAGGGTTTCAAATCGTTAGCAACATCCAAGATCAAAACAGTCATTCATCAGCAGTAAATGTAAATTACTAGTGTGGTCAATGAACGCACACTCAAGAACAAAATTTAACTTCCAAAAGGAAACGAGCTCTCTTGGACAGACAGACAGAAATGATTCTAGGTTAAAATTACGGAAATAAATAAGTTAAAATTTAAACTTTACGTTACTAAAGTTTTTCTCTACTTTTAAATAAATATTAAAATAAATTACTGAAATGTTTACTAAGTCTTTAAAATGTAAAATTACTGTTCAAACAACAATTCACCTCAGTCAATAAATAAATAACAAATCAGCTAGCAGGATTTTTTACTAAACCTTTAAAATAGTGACCATTAAATTTTTAAATAAAAAAATTTGTAGTTGAATACTGTAAGGTTCTTTTTTTTTAAATCAACGTTTGTTTGCGTTGGGATGCCAAATATAACGTTGTTCACGTCCAATACGTGTTGTGCCAAAATAAAATTGAAAACCGTACCAATCCTCGGCTAGCTTGTTATATCTCAGGTTGGGTTACCAGTATCGTACAGGAGAAACTGGTGCTTTCAGCTTCTTAGTACTCTAAATTCAAGAAATAAATAATTAATAGTTGATCAGAGAATTTGGTATATCTTACCACACTTTATATTTTTAATAAAACCTATTCTGGGAAACATAAGTTTAATAAAATATTTAATAATATCAAGTAAAGTTAATCAGCCAGGTTTAGAAAAGAAAATTACGTACAATTTGGTATGTGAAATTTTTAAATTTATAAACTATTCCCAAACAAAAATATATAATACCAGTAGGTAGATTACACTAAATGCAATTGCATGTAGTTTACAGAAAACCACATAAGAAAAATATTTATATCTAGATAACACTACTATTACATTTGTCGTAATCAAAATTCATCAATTTATCACAGATCTAATTTGACTGGACCATATTGACATCATGGGTACCAGTACCAAATTTAAATTTGAATGAGTAAAACTTAAAAAAAAAAAATAAAGTGTACAGAAAAAATGTTTGTCGCTAATAGCTGAAGTGAGTTCCATTAATGTAATTAATGTACTAACCTACGTAGCTGAAATAAACGGTCTAAGTAGTAACAGTCTGGAATGACTCTGAAAACAACCCAAGTTTTGTCCAAATTATTCCATAGTTACTTGTTTCACACACAAGGTAATGATCTTTATAACGGAACAAGTCTATACAGAACAGACGAGCTCATGTGACAGCAGATCAACTCGGTGTGCAACCCCGACAACAATTGAACTCTGCCAATAATATTCGAATAAATGACATTTGGTGGCACAATTTAAATAAATCCACCCCCAATTAGGAAATTAAATATTTCTAGAAAGAAGAAATAAAAGATAATCCACATAACCTGTGGTAAGTAATACAATTTCAACTACACATTACAAAGTTACATTGTTTGAGTTTATTTCAGGCAGTCTGTTATCTCACAGGACAACCAGTTCAATAAAACAGGTAAACAGCGATGACCATGCAACATTAGGAAAGTCATAGGGAGGATATAATTTATTAATTTATCAATAAGAAACTAATGCTCGCTTGTCCTCTAGCTTAAATGTCATCCCATACTTCTATCAGAGATCAGAGATATAATGTTAAACAGAAACCATGACGTCTACGATATAACCTTGAGACGTGATCTTTTAATGCAAATGGTAAAATATTACTAATAATAATTTTTGTGAAGTAAATTTTGAATGTGATGTTAAAAATGTAATTTATAAATAAAGTTAATGAATTAGTTGATTTTTATACTTAATATACATAAATATTTCTCACAATGATGAATTCAACCGTAACAATACGGAAAACAATAATATCAGAAGTCCCTAAATTAATAAAAATTAAAATTAATAAAAATTAAATTTAAAATAAAAATACAACTAAGTCAATAAGTAATTAGTAAAAACTAATAGAAATAAATAATCGGAAAATTCTTACTTTTAACAGCCAGGTGATATTCCCTCGATTATCGGGATTCGAATACTGTCTTTTCGAGTTCAAGATGTCTATATTTATACTCTTTTTGAAGAGCTTTTTTTCCAAAAAAATCAGCGGGGTTTACAAATATGTGTGTTAAGTTGCATATAAAAAGTACCTTATTTCTGCTTTTATTCAGGCTAGCGGTGTTTCTAATATAGACTGATATATAAACTGATATTTTTAAATATACAATATAAAAATGAATTTAATTTATAAACTAAATAATATTGCATTAGAAAAATAAAACACACGGTATAAACGGCAAAATAATCAACAGTTTCTATTTCTAAATTAATTCCCTAACTTGCCATAATTCTACGAATTATTTCGGTATTGTTTAACTAATTAATTATCCTTATTTTAATTAAGTAATCGTTAAAGAATTGTTTATAACAGTTTTGGGTTTAATATTAATATAACTAAACATTTCGGCCTCGGCTTCATGGTAGAATGATAAGGGCACTTGCCTGTCGCTCTGGAGTCTCGGGTTCGTCCCCCGGTCGAGGATTAGGATTTTTTCTAAAATCAGAAATTAGTCCTAGCATATTCGGATCTTGGATATGTGTCCATTGTCTCTAAATGTGTAGCCCTCTCCCACACAAAGTACTTTGAAGTACTTTCAGGGATACAAGACGTTGTATGTGGTGTTTAATTAATTTAAATGATATAGGACATACCCAAACGATTTATAAACAAAACAATTTATTTGTAATAAAAAATTTAAACTGCTTTGAATAATATTCAACGGTGGGCGAAAAATAAATAACTGTTATTAAAAATGTCTAGAAAATACATAATTTTACTAATTCTAATTCGAAATAATTATTTTTCATTCAGGCAGTAAATTATGCATATTTTTATGAAACGGATCAACTACTTTTGCTCTTTATGATAAATCATAAATTAACTGCTAATGTAAAGCAATTACAATTGCAAATGCAAAGAATAATATTTAATGAAAAAGTAAATTATTATTCAATTTATGTCATTTTTCAGAACCGTACGGAATTATAATAATTTAATAATAAGGTTAGTCGTTTCTGAAAAATTAGCGCTTTGCTAATTAATACCTTTATCCTTTGTTATCTTTTTTATGTTTTTTTATTTATCCATTTTAACATTCACAGGGTCTCCAAATTTAAATTTTCACAACGTATCCATCATTTTTTGTGACATTTGATTTAAAAAAATATATAATAATATGTGATTTCTTGGACATTCACATACTTCCTAACATTTATATTATAGAAAAATACCTAAAGAGCATAATTCTTTTAAACAAAGCACCTTGCACTAAAAAATTAAATTCTGCTCATGTTTCTGATTTCAAGCAGTCTGTTATCTTACAGGACAACCAGTTCAATAAAACAGGTAAACAACGATGACCATGCAACATTAGGAAAGTCATAGCTAGGATATAACTTATTAATTTATCAATAAGAAACTAATGCTCGCTTGTCCTCTAGCTTAAATGTCAATTCATACCTCTATCAGAGATCAGAGATATAATGTTAAACAGAAATCATTTAGTTATTCAGTAAAGTATATTACTTTCACTAAGAACTACATTTTTAATTGACGAACTTACAACAGAGGTGAAATAAACCAAAGCTCTTTATATTATTGCTGTTAAATATTCTGGAACCTAGATTATTGTAATTTATTGTTAGTGAAAAGATTTAATTATAATGAAAAAATTTGTATGGATATTTGCACATAACATAACATAAACAGCACATAAATTAGACAACACCCAAAACCATATCCGGAGCTACACGAGCGGGGATCACACTATAACAAAACGATGACATACTCTCTTCGACTTTTCATGGTAGAAGCAGGGATTTGATTCCGCAAAGCAGCAGGCAGTAAAACCGGCAGTGGCTAGAGTGCTAAATGACAAACGTGTCACTTAACACTCTAGCCACTGCGCTGCCGAGCAAGACTATGTTGCTGAATAACTTAAAAACTAAAACTATAAATCCAGTCCATATTTTTGAAATCAGAAAAGTGAGTAGAAAAAAAAATCAAATATCTCAAAACATGGCGTTATAATGTGGGAATTTTGATTTAGACACTCTGTATAGAGTGTCAAGGGCAACTAAGTATCATCCGATATTGTACCAATTGGCAATAAAAATAGGCAGGCGGGCGTACGCCTTAGATAATATGTTCACTTAGGTAAATCAGATGTCAGGGGTTCAAGTATTTACACATGCACCGACATTCAAAGCAAGTTACCATTACCAAGAGATATTCTATATATCTTGGCATTAGTAACTTGCTTTGAGAGTAAAAATATGTGAACATCAATTACTGGTATAAAAATTTACCTCAAACAAAAATTGTATATATAATTGCATACTAGGACTCATCCTTTGTAATTGGACTCCATGTCGCGTAACGTGCAACGCAACAAAATTTCCATTAAGCATTCCATACGAAATTGTATAAAATTTTAATATTGCTTATGCAGGATGAATCCTAAGGCCAAACAAACTTTTATAGGTCTAGTAAATCGTACTGAATTAGGCTACAATGTTAGTCAAATAAGTATTGACGAACGGCAATGTCCGACTGCAACTTCTAATCCTTTAATTTTTCATCCCACTTTACGTATTTTTATTCTTCAGTAAGAAGTTGATTGAAGATGAAGTTACTTTGTGAAAATCCATTTTGATTTAAAAAATTATAAACACTTTTTTACTTGTCTAATTTTCACTTTATTTGTAATTTTACAACTAGTTTCATCCTATTCGGACATTTTCAAGTAAACAGTTTACTTGAAAATGTCCAAATAGGATGAAACTAGTTGTAAAATAACAAATAAAGTGAAAATTAGACAAGTAAAAAAGTGTTTATAATTTTTTAAATCTTCAGTAAGAATTAGAAGCTGTTTATTGATTCAAGGTATATACAAATATAGAATACAAAAATAATCATAGTATACGGCAATAGACATAGGATACCCACATAAATATTTTCATATTTGTTCCTGAGGTTTATAAAAATTTCAAGGGACCAGAATTAGTAATTTATGAAAGGACCGAAATTAACGAAACTAAATAAATTAGTGATTCAGGTCTTTCTTCTTTGATATAGGTTGAGACAAAGCTTGAAAATCTATATTCAGTTTTGATAATCACAGTTTTAGACCATTCTTTGGTTAATTAAACTCCTAACAGCATACTTGCGAGAAATATTTTCTTATTTATCAAGCAGACAGTTTCGCGAATCAATATTACTTTTTATTTGAATGCAATTGGGAAATCATATTACGGTTTCCAATTTCGAATCGCAGGAAAGCGCAAGGTGATTTCTAAGCAAGAATAAATCGGTATTTATGAGACGATTTAAAACTATTAAAAGAAACACAAGATTAAGATTTCATAGAGATAAAATATAAGCTAGAGTTTATGGACGGGTTCGACAGGTTCTCAAATTAAAGATTTTCGCATAACGCGTTGCTTCATGAGACTCAATAAAAATGTTTTATTAGATTTTATGAATATTGGCTCAATTGATTTAATCTTATTTAAATATTAACTAAACGTTTATAATGCATGTAATGGCAGTACATAAAAACAATAGAAAGTATTGCCAAGAATAATGCATATTTCTAAATTGACACTAACGCTGGTATATTTTCTACAAAACATTAAAATAGTGAATACTGTACTTAACGTGCGTTTCTAACCATGTTGACCTCATCTGGAGATAATTAATACTATATCTATCTCATTTAAAAAGGACTTTTGAAGTTATTGGCAGTTATTCTATTAGAAAACAAAATAAAAAATTGCTCTTAACGATGGTACAGCGCTTGCAGCTTAATTACCTTTAAAATTTGCTTAGCCTTGAGATACATACCATATCTATGGGGGAAGGTGAAGGTTATCTATCTACCAAAAATAGAGCCAGCTCCTCCCTTATAATCTAATCTAATCTACCTTTAAAATTAGGGCTCACCAATCGATTTTCTATTACCATTTTCTCTTTTCATTTTTGGGAGACTATAAGCCGCTTGACACTATGACAATTTCGATTTTATGTCGAGGCTATGCAATGCGTTTAAAATTTTACCTTTTACCTTTTGCTTTTTATCTTTCACCTCTCACTTACCTTTTATCTTTTATGGCTTACCTTTCACTTTCTTCTACATGTCGTTGTACTTGTAACCTTTTATCTCTAACCTTTTCATTTTACCTTTTACATTTCACCTTTCATCTTTTACCTTTTATATTTTACCTTTTACCTTTTACCTTTATCTTTTACCTTTAACTTTTACCTTGTACCTTTTATCTTTCACCTTTTTTCTTTTGCTTTTCACTTTTTACCTTTTATTAACAATGAAATAATGTTTCACGTTTCATCTGCAGGCTACATTATCAACATATTTTTTTAAATAGGGATCTAATTTAGTAATATGTTAACTGCTACTAATACTCAATGATTCTGATTCATTTCAGTATCTCTGTAGCAATTTTGACCTTGTTAGCATGAACCTGTTTTTATTTAATAAGAAATTTTTTTAGTAGCGTTTTTATTAGGGTGCTTAAAATATTAACTTTTATCTTACCTTTTTTTATATTGGTTTCCAAGAAAACAAAAATTCTTTTAGAAACAGTAGTAGGTGCTATTATTATTTAGAAAAAAGGTTGACATGAACCAAACAATTTTTGGGTTAATTTCGTTGCGAATTATTCACTTCCTTTTTATAATGTAATATACTTTTGCAGAGTATGCTGAGATCCATTTAACGTATGGACTTGCGTTTTTTAATGCCCTAAAAGTTCAAAGATTATACGCCGAACGCTTTGAAATTTAAAGAATCTCCAATCTAAACATTCTTCAACGCTTAAATTAGCGCTTGAGGGTGCTCAAAGAATCACACATATGGCCGACTTAGAAGAAAAGTATATATGCTGATTCGATTAGTCCGGTTTTAGGACAGGTGGAGTTATTAACCACAATTTACATGTTTGAGTTGATGAGACCTTCCCACGTCATAATTGAGAAACAACATCAGCTGATCATTTGGGTAGAACTCATTAAAAATTATTTAGCGAAACCATTTGTATTGCTATTTCGATTAACTTAAGTAATGTATCTGGAGTTTCTTCAGGAGCAAATGCAGGAATTTTTGGAGGATGTCCCGCCCGAAATACGAGACAACATGTGGTTTATGTACGATTTTGCTCCACAATTTCAGCGCCCTGGTGAGAAATCATCTGAGTAATAATTGTCTAAACCAGTGGATGGGTCGAGGACATATTTTATGGCCACCTCATTCACTTGACTTCAATCCCTTAGATCTTTTCTTATAGGGGCATTGAAAAATCTATGAATCACTCGTTGGGACCATTCAAGGACTGCTGAATAGAATTCGCTATCATTGTGAAGCGCTTAGAATTTATCATGGGATGTTATGTCGAGTTCAGCGGTTTCACGTGCACGGAAGTGCTGTAGACTGGGTGGTGTTCATATTGAGCATTTTTTATGATTTTCATTGTTAGAATAAAAATATTTTCTCCTATCATTTAAGTGTATTTTTCCCGAGAACGGTTCATTTTATCTAAATCAAACAAGAGCCCATCTTATCCCCTCAAATTATCGCGGTTAGGAAGATTATGGGTAGTTCATCATCAGCTCCCATGATATGTGAAAAAGTTGTATCACTCTGTCTTAACAGCCTTTAATCACGATTAACGTTATATAAAATTTACAACATTCCAATAAGTACTAAAAATATTTAAGAAAATTGTTGGCCCGGTGTGTGAAAGACAGTGGCACATGCTTCCACCTAAATCATCCGAGTTCAAAACAGGGTCGGGCTAAGTTCAGGGTGTACAGTGGATGAGCGAACATGCTCGCGTCAATATCTTTCGTCCCATTATCTGCAATGCGAGAACGTTAAAAGTTCGTACCCTACGACAAAGTGGGCGTTTGGCAACATTCCTGCTTAGGGATGCCAGTGCATAAGATGAATCCATCCGAGGTTCAAAGCGCAGAATTTTGTAGATTTCCAAGTTACGGCACTTGTTTTGCAGCCTTCATTATTTTTTTATATTTCTGCACGTAGTTTTTTAATGCATAAAGGAATAATAATAATGCAATTCCATCTAATCAGTTTTTTATAAAACATTTTCATTTTAATTAGAAATTGAAGTATAGATCGCAGTTCTACGTAATCTGCCTAATGTTTTATCGACCTACAGTGTCATTTCTGAAGCAGATAATAAAAATCTTTAGAAAATAGTAACTGATATTTGGGTACTGTATTCTCAAAGAATTTAACTGGAAATCCTATTAACAAAATTTTAAATATCTGCTTTATAAATGACTCTACCAGTCGATAAAACATTAGGTAGATTTCGTAAAAATGTAATGTTTACTTCAATTTCTAATTAAAATAATTTTTTTCTAACTAATCAGACGTAATCGTAATATATCTCCTAAACACATTAAAAAGAACTACGTGGAGAAATGTCAAAAATGAAGAAATGTCAAAAAATAAGGCTACAGGACAAGTGCCTTATCGGGGAAATCTACAAAATTCCTCGCTCTAAATTTAGGACGGATTCCTCTTAAACAACACTGATGGGCTTATCTCCTGGTGTTGGTGATTAGCCTTGGTAGCGAAAGTAGGCCGACGTTAAATAAGTGATTAAAAAGAAAAGTTCTCATCACTTAATTTTACAGACGTGCGTCGTATGAGAAATTGAATCTATAGGATTATCTCCACGAGTCCTACATGCATCTCAGAAATTGCCTACCTTCACCGAAACACCCTGTATACGTACAAAGAAACCGGGGAATTACGAGAAAAAAGGGAACCGAAATTGGATTTGAAGAATAAGCGGGCCTTCGCAATACCTCTTAGAGAGATAGAAGTTGTGTACCAGAAGCAATGTCCAAATAGAAGAAGTCGAAAATGTTGTAAGTACAATCTTATTTTTATTGATTGATTATTTTACTACAGTTTTTTGGAAAAGTTGCATTTAGTTTTCTTCTAAAAAGGGATAGGGTCAAGCGAGTGAGCTATCAGTATCACGTCCGCTACGACTCCCAAGGTTGCGTGATTGTCTGAGGCCCTAATGGGTGGACGTGACAAAAGTTCTAAATAAATATATAAAATTCACCTTTGATCATGTCAAGAAGACGGCAAATCTCTGCCCTGTACAAATTAGAGTTTTTGTCTATTTCTGCTTAGCTATTTACTAATTGGAAACACTCCATTTTATATCATAAGCCTTTATGGTAAAATTCTGAGCAGAATAACACAAGTATTCTGTAACATATTTTGTCACGTAAACGTGAATAATAGTCAGCTATTACATAGTTAAAACATTGCTTTATTAAAAACGGCTAATTAATATATCCATTAATATTATGTTAGCAAAGAACTGTCAGTGATACAATGTTAGATACAAAGGATGAGTTATCCTTAAAAACTTTTAAGGCACATAATAAAATTTGAGTGTATACGCAAACCTAAATTCCTTTAAAAATGATAATTAGCGTAAGTGTTCCGTAAAGTGGAATATGAATATAAAGAGACGGTGCTGATGATCCATGGAAAGGGTCTAACAAAAAGTTTAGTTGCAAACAAACAGTTTCTAAGAATGGCAATAGATGTAAGCACTTGCAATCTCCTAAAATGAAACAAAAATAAACGAATAAATTGGAGACATTTTAAAATGTTTAAAATATGTGGTTAATTTCCTAAATGAAAAAATATTACTAATTAAGCCAGTTTATTGTTATGCTTAAAGAAATGAATTTTGACAAGTCAGCTTTCATTTTACCCTTTTTTATTATTATTTTTCACTAAATGTAGTCAGATAAATTTTTTGATAAATAATAATCCGTTTTTCCTAACTGCACAGTTTTTTTGGAGTGTTATGACGGGTTCGTTCCCTTTATCGAAAATATGTCACTTGTAGTACCCTCAACTACGGCGGTAATTGAAGGTTTTCTCGAGAGCTAGTTCCTCTTTATAGTGCAGCAACATCACTTTTCCCTGCTAACGGACAATAGGGTCTTGGATAGCTGCAGTGAAGACCAATAATATCCAGGGCTGCAGAAAAAGTAAACCATAAATAAGAACAAGGTACTAAAAATTTTACAAAATGTTTTTGTTTACGCACATATATAAATTCCAGTAACAATCACGATTAAACAGTACTAAGATACACATAAATACCTGTTTTTATTTCAAAAACCTACTGCCGTACACCCAAGTAGAAATAAACGTGTTTCAACAAAGTGAGATTTCATAATTGTGCAGAATAAGACAAACGCTGATAATCAGGAAAGAACTACTAGCCAGTAAACTACAAGCCAAGTTTACTGTAAGTCAGATTTATTAATTTTTTAGAGTCGATCTTTTCAGGAGTGTCCTATATGCACAGCTATGGGATGTGAGCTGCTATGCTTTTTAAGAGTGTAGTTTATAACCGTACTGAGTGACACACTCTTAGTCGTGGCGTGATGCTACCGCAAGGGAACGCAAATCGTTGGCTTCCACCGGGGTCGAAACGGTAAGTCTTCAGAGCAATGCAAGATAGCTTAATATTCCTCTAGTTTGATGGTTGCCTGGAAGGTCAAATATTACTTGTGCAAAATGATAAGACCTTTTACCAGCGTACGAGTTCAACATCTGAGTGACACACTGTTAATACTAGCGCGATTGCTGCCGCAAGATATAATGACACTTCCACAAATATTGGCCTTGTGGAAAATATCGATTATATGTAGCTCCAGCAGCTCAAGAGAGCGGATCGTGGCTTCGTAGGTGGAAATCTGATATTTAGAGTTAGGTTGTCACCAACAATTTACTGGGGGCGCCAGATATTTTATATAAAAAAATATCAAAAGTTAACTCAAAAAATAAATGGATATTAAAGCTAAATAGCTAGGGAAAAATTAATATTCTTGTATACACTGTACAGAAGTGAAAGAATTAAACAAGACACTAAGATTTAACAACTGTAATTAGTTCTAATTTACTATTTACAATACCAAAGGTTGATATTTTACAATAAATAAAATTTATTTAGAATTTTTCAAAGTTTACAATAATATAACAATTTAAAAAAAGAAAAAAAATAACGAAAAAAATGGAACACTAGTTTAAGGTTATCTTCTGACCAAGATGAGAACAATAAAAAGAAACAAGGGCTTACGTAGTTGGAGGGAGTTAGAGTTGGCTGGTGTCCTTCTAATGGTTATACTGGGAAGATTAATCCTTCGACTACTCGAGGAGATAATGTTCTGCCTCTAGATCAGAGGTCTTGTCGAGGGTTTCTCAGACCCAAACGGCGTTCCACTCTCCCGATCCTTAATTATTTCCAAAGACCACCAGGTATATCGAGTCCCAACAATATTTCCAGAGACCACCAGGTATATCTAGTCCCAACAAACTGCAGCGTATCCCTTGCTCTTCAACACAGATGATTAGTCCAGGTGTTTACATAAAAAAGGGGGAAAATGTGAGACCAGTGTCGGGAATTTACAAATTCAATTAACAAATGAAATAATGAACAATTTTAAGATCTTTGCAAAATGTGACAAAAAGTTCCGGTCAAAAATATAATAGCTGTTAATGATTTACTACAATAGTGAAGCTATTGCAAAGCGAGGAAAAATTAAAGGTTTACAAAAATTACAGAAGTTAATTTAAATTAGGCCCACTAACAAATATAAATAGTAGAATTTAATACTCTCAAAAAAATGCCTAATTTCCTTAGGTTAATCACTCAAGATTAATAATTTGATAATTAAATTAACCAACAAAAACAAATTGTTATTAAAAATTAATATTGACACTGAATTTCCAAAATTGTCGTAAAATTTACCAAAAAGAATCTAGCAATGCTAGATAAAAAAATTAAGTATGTAACTATTAAAAAATAAGCAAGAGAAAAATTGTATGACTAATATAGAAATTGAACTTTATGAAAACCAGTTGTAATTGGTAATCAAGGTAAATAAGCTGTACGCTTAATGCTAGACAACTTAAAAGCTGGAAAACTTCAGCTTTCGATATTAGTGATTATCAGGGTGGTTTCGTGATTAAATAAACTATCCAGACGAGACAAAAATTAACTAAATTTAGTAAGCAAATGCAGAACCTGCAACTAACCGATTTGCATACAGAAAAGCAAAAACTTGAGTAATTTGCCAAAGGTAAAAACTACTTTAAACTAATCTTGCTACTAGGAACACCCAGTATATTCAATGCAAAAAAAATTGTATAGGTTGTAGTATGTATGTAGCTCTAATGCTCAGTAAAAGTTTACTGCAGCGAGATACAATTATAACAATTAATAATCAGTGCAAAACATAAAACCAAACTTGTTTCTTTGAAACAACTGGTATTCGTGATACCAGTCTTCGTTCCAAGGGATACCAGCTAATGGAGTGAATCCACTGTGTACCCAGATAAGTGAATTGTATCAAATTACACAAAAGAAAAAAACAAGTTCACTTACATGGTACAAATCACAGCAGATCCAGTCTTCTGGTTTAGAATCGTTTAAATTTGGCAGGGCTACGTGCAACACGTCCAACATATTCTACTCCAGTAATTGCCTAGTAAATCCTTAAAACTTTCTATACTCTTGTCCTTGCACAAGAAAAACTTCTCTAAAAGACATAAACGTACAGCAGTAAAAAGTTCGGTACAAGTTTTAAGTTGAGAGGTAACCTCTATTACCACATGTCGTTAAATATTAACCAAAACCTGTCAATTGCACAATTGCAGGAAATACGGAAAATTTATAAAGCTATTAGTGCTTTATTTCGATATATAAATCAGTGTTAGAATACTAGAAACCTAAATAATCATGAATTTCCACCATGTGGAGTCGTCCAAAACTTTAATTAACTTAATTAATTAACATCCATGCAAATTCTGCCGAAATATATCTACATAAGCTACTACAACCTTAACAAAAGGTCAGATCTAATCAAAAATATGCAAATTATCATAAAATTACAGAGAAAAATTAAGATAACAGTTTTGCAATGACTTACTCGATGAATACCACCGTCATAATGGCAATCCAATTAACTTCCGTTCGATCGAACCTTTGGCAAATCCCCACTCTCGGTCACTTGTCCGCGTCGGTTAACTAAAGTCTATTCTACGCGCTGAAGGTAGTTTCACATCAGAGTAAAACAGTGTACACTCAGTTCACTCGAGATTCACGGAATAATTAGAAATATTAAAAAAAAAGCAATTAATAACAAGAAATGAGATAATTACAAATAGATAGCCTTTTTCATGGTAGCAGTATCAATAAATTAAACAATGTAACGCAATTTGAACAAAATTTCGTTACAAAGGGGACTCAATTCGATAGCATCAACCTGATTCAAAACAGTCAATCCTCAGAAAAATGCAATTTGCTGGTGTGTGGTCAATGGACGTACTCATAAATAACAAAATTTAACTAAACAAAAGACGAAGCCCTCTTCAACAGACGGGTGCACGTATAGAAATAATTTTAAGTTAAAATTACAGAAAGAAATAATAGTATAAAATTTTAAATTTATTCTGTTATTAAACCTTTAATCTTTGGTAAATAAATATTCAAAATTAAATACTGGAAACAACCGGCAGAAATAGTAAAATTTTATTTTAAATAAAAATTCAACGAAGTCAATAAATAAGTATTCAAAACAGCTAGTTTCATTAGTACCTAAATTAGTAAAAATTATATATTGTTCTGTATTCCCTGATCTCATTTAATTAGTTCTTTAGTATTTAAGTTTTTGAATATAATTTTTCTTTCATTATTATTATCTCAATGTCATGAAATAAGTTTAAATTATTATTATTATTATTTTTTGTATTCATGTCTCGCCAATACTCGGTTTCACAAATCCTTACCTCTCGGCATTTCTACGTGGATGCCGAGGTGACACGAAGAAACACTTCGAATGTTGAATTCACTCTCGGACACGAACACGTGTTGGTTTTTTCTCAAAAATAATAATTACCTCGCTCATCATTTTTCACGGTAATTTTGTGAAAAGTGACTAAATATCTCAAGCTTGCAAGTATTCGACTTACATCACACAGAACCCCCTACAATCCGCTGCCACCTAGAAGAATTCAGGAACAGGCCCACATCAAGCTAACAAAGGTAGGAAAAGTGTTAACCGAGTTCGAATATTATGTTTAATAGCCTTTACTTATTTTTATCTCATATTTTCGCTCAAACCCCCACATATATCTTAAATAAAAATTTAACTGTCAAAAAAGAAATTATCAAAATTAAATAACAATAAATAACCGAAAAGTAATTTTCTTACTCTTAGCAGCCTAATAATATTATATCGATTATCTACATTATCTTTCCGAACCCAGGGTGTGGTGTGGTGAATTTATACTATTTCCAAGGTTTTTTTTGTCAACAATCAGTGTCGTTTGTAATTAAGAGAGCCAAACTGCTTCGCAATGCATACACAAAGTACTCTATTTCTGCTTGTGTTTTAGGCTAGCCATTTTTCAATATATACTGGCATTTTAAATGTACAATTTAAAATTGAATTTAATTTATGAACTAATTGTAAATAATATTTTACTGAAGAATAAAAGAATCGGCCTAAAGAGCTAAATAATTAATAAGTTTCTGTCCTTAATTAGTTCCCTAACTGGCAATATTACTATGTATTACTTTTGTAGTTTTTAACTAATTAAATTATTCTTATTTAAGTAATAATATTTTAAACAATTGTTTGTAACAGCCCGAGAGTTTAAATACTATACATCCATAAATATTTAAACTGTACAGTGTGTACTCAAAAGATTTATATAAATAATTTACCCTGCGTTAAATAATATTAAACTCTCGTTGAAAGATAAATAACTGTTATTAACAATATCAAAAATCCATAACATTACTAGAACTAAATGGGAATACCTATTATACATTTAGTTATTAAATTATGCATATATTTATTTAACATGTGTACTGTACCCTCCATAATAAATAATATAATAACTGATATAGTAAAATATTCACAATACCCCAATATACAGTTTGTCCAAGAGGAAGATATTTGGTATTTAATTATTTATAGAAAAAGTCAATTTAGATAATAAATTCTGCATATTTTAAAACCCTTAAATAACTATTCAAATTTAAGTTAATATACACGGTATCCACGGGTGAAGTAATGTTTCTACGTTTAGTGAATTATAAAAAAAATTATTCTTTATTAAAGAAATGTGCATTTCTTAAAGGTTCCAAATCAAATTGTAACGAAATTGTAAGCTATTTCATTCCAGGTTGTTGTTGTCCACGATGAATTAAGTTTCTGCCATTCTAGTCCAGATGGTGTCACTGATCTCTACTGGAACAATTGATTTTGCAGATTTTTGTACTAAATATCTATCTGTCTTTATTACTCATACTCTACTCCCAAATGCTTGTCTCTTTCCAAACTATAATCGAGCTCAGGTAGCAGAACACTACGATGCTACTGCCTTCTTACTAGTGTAGGGGTATGGTAAAATTTATATATTTTCTGGTATTATCGTGTAATTTTATGATCATCATTATTTAAAAAGTTGCTATATTGATTTAACGTACCTTTGAGGTAATTTTCATAATGATATTATACCGTATTTATCTTAATTTACGCCTTGGATGAATTTGCTTTTCGGTGAGCAGTTCACCTTGGTTGTTCTTTGGAACAGCCATCATTAAAATTGATTAGCATCGAGTTATTGTGCCTTGTTGGTAATTTATCTAATATCCCTCTGATATTGTAATTCGTGTGCTAATTTAAACTAACTTTGGGTTATTGTAAATTTTAGATTTACCCGGCAACGGATATCGCCATTTTTGTATCGTAGTTAGTTGTTTTCTATCTTTATCTGTTGATGTTTTAGGTCACTTGGCTATATTGGTAGCTCTATGAAAAGTGGTGACTGGTGACATTTAGAGATTGGTCATCCTTTTTGGATTAAACCTATTCGTTTATAACCTTTGTGAAAATTATCTAATGTGGTGCATTTGTTTTGTGGTGGATCATTTTATACCAGTGCATATATAGCAATCAGACCTCAGTAACGTAAGATTTTTCTAAATTTAAAATATCGAGTGCTTACTTGAACGTTTACTTAGTATTTAGTCAGGAACGCTGCTCTAATGGATCCTTGTCTAGTTCTCTGGCGAAGATACCTGCCTAGTTATTTGGCAATTGATTAACTTTTGATTAACTGCAGTAAACAGATAGTCAAGCTATATATCTCTATTTAACTTTATCTGGAATTCATTATTACCTCTCTACGAGGAACTAATAAATAATTTAATTTAACGTTTCCTATAATTTGAAAAATATCATATTGTTTTATATTTAGCAAATATTTATTTACGTTATCTTTCTAGTTGTCTGTCTGTATATAAACATTCTAAATTCTATTTTCTTGAGGATTACCTTCTTTTAGTAAAAAATATCTTAACATATAGTGAATACCTATTTCACTTTGTTTATTATCATAGCTACACCTAATTTATTGGTTGGACTAGTATTTTTTCTATTTAACGTAACTTTTATTGATACTTAAGTTAGTTGAAGTCTTCAACTTCGTAAATTCACAAAGACTAATATTAACAATCCTAAAATACAATGAGTTCGAGCTCATGGATAATCACTAGCCCCTCTACCATCGTAGCTGAAACCAATTGTGAAGAGAAGAAAAAAGAACAACTAAACGGGAACCATCTATTAACAATTCCAGATTGTCGATAAATACAAACTCACTCCTAATACTAACTTTCAAAGAACACTCGAACCTATTGATATTCCGATGCTAAATATACAAAGCAATTTATCATACATAAAACACTATTCAAATATGCCCACAATGGATCATGTCGACCTAGATGAATATTCGGCATTATCTAGACGCACTGAAAATTTACAAGAAGAAATCAAAAAACTAAATATTAGAGCAAGCTACAAATCAATCGAACTCTTGGATTATTTACACCCTTATCATTATCATCACTATTGTTGTCCTAATCGTACTATGGAATATTTACATCAAATCTAAGACAAACAGATTTTCAATATTTAACATATTTGCAACCAAACCAAAATCCAAAGAAAAACCCCATGAGGAAGAAATGACGAACATCGGCCCTTTTTAAATAAAACCCGAGTTCTCATCTAAAGGCGGAGGAGTTATGGACGGTCCTGAACTACCTATCAGGAACAGAAAGATAACCTAATGTTATAAATACGACTTAAATAAGCTTTTATTTTAGTTCTATATTATTATTCATTTTAATTAGATCTACATATCTTTGTAGTTAAATTTGCTATTATTATAAACTCATTTTCATTTGTTATTTTTTCATCAAATTAAAGTTTGTTAAATTTTTAAATTCACTTTTGAAAAAGACAAACCGCTTGGCGACGATAATAACTCATGCAATTTTGGTGTATGTGTAGTTGTAGCCAAGAATATCGTTCTCTTCACAGACACCAAGTTACTAATATTTTTACCAAAAAATACATGACGTTTCAAAAACCGAACTGGACAGCTGGCTTTTTTAATAAATCTATGGAGTAATTGTGATATATGTAAAAGAGTGCTTAAAATGACAATGAATAAATTATTAATAAATTTCAATCAGTTTTCAAATTAAAAACTAAAAAGTTAATAAAACTGCTTTAATATTTTTAAATGACAAGAATTGCAACACTGCAAAATCCGTAGCAATGACAAAATAAGCGAGCGCAAGATTTTTGTGTTTTCCGTCTTCTGTTTATAATTACCGTCTCATCTAAAAACATTTCCCAATTCTGATTAATTTCAGTTTTTTTACTGCCTTGAAGCCAATATATCATCATGCATATTTGTACTTATACTCCAGACACCCTGTATATATGTATATACGTTAATGTAGTAACATATCAACTGATTAATTTTAATACAGATAACTTGCAAACTAGAAACCCCTAGAATTAATGCATCATAATGTAATTTAGTGTTTTGTTTTTACGGTCAAGGAAATGATCAAACAAGGGGCAGCATTAATTATTGTTTTGAAACTCTCGGCAACTTGTAAACCGAGGATTACATTGATTTCAGAAAGTCGAACCACAACGAAAGTAGACAGCAGTCAGGCCTGACCCTGAGTCGACATCAAATTTAGAAACGCCCGAATCGACAGGCATCCCAAAACTTCATGCCTTAAATGTTGCTGAAATGCACCTTTCCGGACGGAAAATTAAATTTTATTAATTAAAATACTTACTAAGTTAGCGAGTTTTCACGCCTTTTTATGTTAAAAGTACAAATTGATTTTTGGAAGATGTGTCAGTGCAAATTTTATTGGGTCGTGCATCACGTAATCTAAATTGTAGACTTGAGCAAGTAAATCAATTTACGGTTAATAATAGTTTTTGTTTAAAATAATAATAATACACTCTTATCTTATTATGCGTTAGTTGAACATATTTACAAAATTTTTATGACGGTGTCCAACTCAGTTTCCTTTATACAGTATGTTTATAAATGTCTATGCTTAAATTAATGGGCATGCAAAAAACAAGAAAAAACTCCATTTTAACGTGTGTCAACAAATGATTTCTAAAGGAGCCACGGTAATATCAGACAAAGGTCCAAAGAGTGGTTTTTTATCTAATATGTCAGGAAGCCGTCAAGGTATGATTTTTTTTAATACGTGGTTTGTTGTATTCTCGCAATTTTACCGTAGTACATTTTCCAGTAAAACAGTTACAAAATAATAATATATGAATAGCGTTTCCACATTTGAGTCCAAAAACATCTAAAACATATATTTTCCAGTCGTTGGACAGGTTGGGATAGGCCTACATCGTGACCTGCTCGGTCACTTGATCTGAACCCTTTAGACTATTTTCTATAGGGTTATTTGAAATCAACAATTTATGCAATTCCCGAATAATTTTGAGGATGGGGTGTTACGTATCTGAAATTCATGAAATAAATCCGAAATTTTTTTACGAACCAGGCAATCAATGGTACGCCACCTTAACAAATGTGTGAAAATGAATGGTATACAATTTGAAACTCTTCCTATGTATATACGTTTATGTAAATAAGTCATAACGAATAAATAATAACGAACAAAATGCCTCATTTTCTGACGCTCAAATACCGCATATGTACAGAAAAAATCTTGAATACGTAGACTGTAAACATGTAGAAATCTATATTAGTTTAATTATTATTAATTTACAGAATTTAATTTCAAACTTTATATTTGAAAATTCGTGTTTAAATATTTGTACATTTTCTCCAACTTCCAAATTGTGAGTAGCAATTAATCACCACGAATATGAGTGGGGAATATGAAAATACTTTATTAATTTTACAAGCATTAATTGTTCCGGAATGATATAAATCCAAGATAGTTAATTACACTTCCTCTTCCGTCCAATTAATCTATATGATTTTCATCTATACTACTACTTAAATCGCACGACAGAAGACTAAACCATCTGTAATAAGACAAATAGGAAGCACTCATAGAAACATTAACCTTAGAATTAAAGAACATAAAATGTGATTTAGAAATAGTATTTCAAAAACTTTATGTAACGTATCATCTAAATATAATTTGAAATGATTTACTATATTCCCATAGCTTTAAATTTAAATATTACCATCTCTTAAAAATTTATTTGCTTGTCATGGTACTAGACATTCAAAAGTTTCTCGTAAAATAATGAGGTAATATTTAATTATACGATCAATATTTGAAACCACCTTATAAGGGTATTTCATTTGAGGACGGACCAACCAGCGCAAAGTGCCAGAGGACCTCAATACTCCTTGATTTGACATGCATTTTTGTTATGCGAAGTTTGTTAGTTTAGATTTATTATTTAGATTTTCGTATATTTTTGCTAAACTTTTGTTTTGCCCACAAATTTCGTCATTATGTATTAACAGTTAGTACTATATAGTATCATGACTCTTTTTATCAGCGTAGTCCAATGGTAGGCCTATCATCTTGAGAAATAATTTGTTTATTGGAATCAAAACTATTTGGACAAAAAAGAAACTTAAAAATATTATTAAGTTGACTTTACAAGACACTAGTCAAAAATAAAAGGATAGAAAAAATAGTAACCATCTTAAAAACCTCTGTACTATACTGACAATCAACCCGACAAATTTCTTTCAGGTAGACTCATGACTTTACATCGAAAATTTAAAATTGTTTGCAGTGTAAAAGGCGAAAATCCAACTTTTTAATTAAGAAGCAGAAAGTATCATGGGTGAGGCCCGCACAAAGGATGCAAACCTTAGACACATGTTTCGGACTTATAGACCTCATCAGTACGTTGATGCTTAGTTGAAAGGATGGGCGCAACTTAGGACAACGACACAAAGGTACCAACGGGCTGAGCTACGCAAGGGTAGCTCAGGGTAAGGCAGGGCCAAACGCCGGTCCTGCAAAACAACAACGGGCACACGTGGAGGCCAAAAACCTCACCGCGGAGCTCCAACAGATGCAACAAATGTGCTCAGCAATGAACGCAATTTTTGCACAAATGCTAGTACTTACTAATTTGTAATGTCTTTTCAGATGAAGCAGAACTTCCTGCAGATCGCCTCATGGAACGTTAGCGGGCTAAAAGGAAGAAAACTTGAAGTGGAGGAACTCCTAGCCCGGTACGACATAGACATGTTGGCACTACAGGAAACGAAGATGACGCGGCTGAAGCCAGCCAACTTTCCTGGCTACCATGTCTACAGGAAGGACTACGCTGGACCAAGGCCGATGAGAGGAGTAGCCTTGCTGGTAAAGAAGTCGATCGACCACCATCCAATCGTGCTGCCGGACATGGAAAACCTGGAAGCCACCGCCGTAATAGTGTCAACGGCACGAAATGGCGACATCCAGGTGGTATCCTGTTATCAGCCGCTCCGAAACCGGATCCTGGACACGGACCTGGATGCAATATTCCAGGACCGGACTCAGATGCTTGCCATAGGAGACCTGAACGCCAAGTCACAGAAATGGAACAGCAGAGTCATCAACACTCAAGGACGAGATCTGCTGAGGTTCCTGGGACGACACGCTGGCAACATGCAGGCACTAGGACCGGACGAGCCGACGCACGACTATGGGATCCACCGACCGGACGTGCTGGACATCGCTATAATGAAGGAGATGACCCTCAATGCGGAAATCTCTACCAGCACGGAAGGTTCCACCGAGCATAATCCGATCTTTTTGGACCTAGGAGAGAAGGATGATGTGGACACTGGGACCTTTGTCAAAAGGAGAACATACTGGGAATTGTCCCGTGCAGCGCTGCAAAGGAACATTGCATATATTCCAAAGATTGATTCCGAGGAAGATGTGGAGAGGGCCATCACCTCCTTGGAAAACCAGATCCAGGAAGCGATGGAGGAAAGCACCACAGAGATGGAGACCAGAAGGGCACCAGCGCCGATGGTAAACCTCACGGTGGACCTCAGGCAGCTGATTCGGGACAGACGAAGAACGAAGAAAAGGGCCCAAAGGACTAGACTCCCTGAGGACAGGCACGCGTATAACACGCTGAACAGGAGAGTCAAAGCTGCCCTCCAGGAACACCGTCAAGAAGGATAGCAGCGTCACCTGGAATCGCTGGACCCACAGGACAAGAGCATCTGAAACACCCAGCGTGCTCTGCGGAACTGGCCGAAACCGATGCCACCAATCCAGGGAGAGAATGGGATTCTCTACACTCGCCAGGAAAAAGCCGAAGCATTCGCGGACAGCTTGGAACTGCAGTGTAGGGAAAGCCAACTCGATGATGAGGACGGGGACTGGGTTAAGGACGTGGAACGCAGAATGCGTCGGATGCTCCGCCTGCCAGACGATGATCACATCCGTCCGACCACTCCAGAGGAGGTCAAGGATATTCTAAGGAGCTTGAAGCCGAGGAAAGCTCCAGGATGTGACAAGATTGGAAACATCGTCCTCAAGAAGCTACCCAGGAAAGGGGTGGCAGCCCTGGTGAACATCACCAATGGGATCTTGAGGCTCAGATACTTCCCGGACAGGTGGAAGAAGGCCGACGTCATAGTTATCCCGATACCAGGTAAGAAACTACTCTTTCCCTCCTCTTACAGGCCCATCAGCCTACTCTCAGCTGTGAGCAAGGTAGTCGAGCGCATCATCTTGAGAAGAATAGAAGAAAAAACCAAAGAGCTCCAAATCATCCCGGATGAACAGTTCGCGTACAGGACAGGACATAGTACGGAACTCCAAGTGCTCAGGATCACCGAAGAAGTCACCAAAGGTTTCAACCAAAGACAGGTCACGGCGGCACTACTCCTGGACGTTGCGAAGGCTTTCGACAGGGCTGGCACAATGGTCTACTAGCTAAAATGATGAGTATGGTTATCCCATTGCACTCGTCAAACTAGTTAGATCATACCTGCACGGGAGACAGATGCGAGTGAATATCAATGACTGTGTGTCCAAGTATCGACCGATGGAAGCGGAGTCCCCCAAGGCTCTGTGCTGTCCCCCCATCTGTTCGCTGTCTTCACCTCTGATCTCCCAAGGGCCGAAGACACTGCCATGGCACTCTACGCGGACGACACGGCCATCACGGCCAGATCCTGGAGTGCTAGAACAGCCACCAGAAGACTCCAAGAGGCAGTCTCCCCTCTGGAAGAATGGTGCATCAAGTGGAAAGTCGCAGTCAACGCGGAGAAAAGCCAGACGATTCTTTTCAGGAAAGGACTCAAGGAAACCCCCAAAGGATACGTTTCCATGTTCGGCGAAGACATCCAATGGCACGATTCCGTCAAGTACCTTGGCGTAATCATGGACAAAGCCTGACACCGAAGCCATCGTGGTAAAGGCCAAGCGGACGAGAGGTCTCATTTACCCAATGGTAGGGAACCAGAGCAGGCTCAGCCTGAGGAACAAGCTTCTGCTAGTGAAAGCACTCATCAGATCACAGCTGACCTACACCTCCGTAGCATGAGGATACCAAGCGAAGACCTATCTGAAGAAGATCCAAGCCCTGGAAAACGTGGCCATCAGGACAGCGGTGGGCGCACCATGGTATGTTAGAAACGCTGACATCTTCAGGGACCTGGAGTACACACCAGTCACCGAAATCATCCGGGATAGAGCGAAGAAACTGTACATCTTAGCTGAGGAGCACAGGAACCCGCTGATCAGGGAGGTCACCTCCTATAACCCGGTCGACGCACCGAGGCACAAGAGGCCGAAGGTACAGTTACTGGACAATGGGTAAGTATAACTAATTCTTTCCTTACAGATGGACATGACGCAACTAACCACCTTCCCATAAACCTTGTGGGCACCGGTCAGTAAACCGACCAGCGTCCGTTGTCCCCCTGGCTCCGTGAAGGACGAAAGTGCTAAGAAAGCACTTAGGCCTTCACCTCCTAGAGCTACACAGTTCATCCTCACCTTGTCCGATGATCCACATGACAATGTGTCAATTGACACTTTGTGTACTGGCAGTCAATCCCAAGTCACAGAATATCCGCACAGTCCCTGACAGACCGGTGACTACCCCCGGGGGTGACAAGCTGGCGAAGAAAGAAGACGAAGACAGAAGAGCACCAGAAGAGGCCCTAGCCAGTAGGGTTCATCAGCCAGGACCCAGGGAGGTTGGCCGATATCTTCCGCACCGCTCACATTTGTGAGTGGGGCCGTTCGTAAAGTAAGCTAACCCTCCCTGCACGAGGCCGGTCCAGGTCTACAGCGATGACTAGGGTAAAAAGGCAATAGTCCTGCCTGGCCCTAGCATGCGAGACCGTCACCAAGCCAAATGGATATTGGCGCGACACAAAGGAAAGCACTGACAGGCAGCCAGTCACATATTTGTGGCTGCAATTGAAAGACCCCGTGTTTACAGTGCGACAGACAATATTGCCACGGAGGTAACTATAGCTACCTGCGTGGAATTCCCTAACCAAGGAATGTAAAATAATAGAGGATGGAAGATGTTACTGTGGGAAATATCCTCTATTATTTTACATTCCTTGGGTGCGGAATTCCACTCCGGCAGTTATAGTTATCTCCGTGGCAATAATGTCCGTCGCCCTGTAAATACAGGTTCTTTCAATTGCGACCACAAATTTCGTATAACACAAATGGGGGCCAAATGCGATTGAGATCCTCTATTACCCTGCGCCAGTTGGTCCGTCCTCAGTGAAATACACTATTTTTAGCTGTAAATATAATAGAATAAGATTATCAAAACTATTTAATGGTAATGATATTAAAGACATCATGTTGTGAATATTAATATTTCAGTAACTGAATTGTTAAATTTAAACCACTCAGTTATTTTACAGATCTTACGTTTTTACATAAAATTAACAATAACATAATTTTAATTTTTAATTAAAGGAGGTTACCTTAAGTGAAGTTCGATCATAATTATATAATCTCCTTTCTACTACATGATCTCGATCTCATTGGTAGTACCTCTATTTCCCGCTCGAGTGCATCACGTATATTGAAAGCCAGCGCAAAGCGGACTGCGAGGTCAGTACTTTAGGCATGGATAATACTGCCTACGCCAATGCGTAGGCAGCATTATTTTGAAAGCAGTGGATCTCTAAATTGCCAAAGGTCAGGGGAATCTCAAGAATTTTGTGTGTATCCTGAGAAATTGAGACCCCGAAATCAAAATAAACTAAAGCAAAAGATAACAACACCATGTAGGAAATTCCTTCTGGAATAGGTTAAACAATTAGTCTCTTATTTTTTCTAACATATTCATTATTATCAAAAAAGATGGTAGTAAAAAAATTTGTTTAAGTATTGAAAAATTTAATCTAATTTTAGTGTAATCAGTTCTATACATTCTGTCACTACTGACTACATCTGTAATAACTTATTACATATGTTGTCAGTAGTCATTACCACTATTTTTGTTGATAAAATGAATAGATTAGAAAAAATTAAAAACTAACTCTCTAATCTATTCTAGAAATAATTTCCTTTTTGGTTTTGATATAGTAATAACATTTGAAACTTTTTTAGACCTTAAATTAAATAATCATAAATCAAATATAACCTAAATATAAAAAGCAGCACATAAAATCTAAATATTTTACAGAACAAACTGCGTCCTAATTTTTTTTGCAACCGTTGTTGGTAGAAGATGAATTCAAAGCATAAGAAAAAAATCTTCATATAAATATATGCCCTTAAATGCACCTAGATGCAGAGAATTCTATTTTCATTTAACTTTTAAACAGATTTTGTTAAATTTTTTTATTTAACAACTAAAAACTAAGTACAGATTTGCGCCGGTGTCTCTATTTTTTTTTACTAATATCTGCTATGAAACTAAATAAATGATACGAGATACGAAATAGTACATTTTTATATTCAACATAGAATCTTTGAATTTGAATCTCATTGATATTGGATGAAGAATTGAAAGAAGTCAAAAGAATTCAGCGAACTCTGATTGAGTTTTATGTAAAAAAAATATTAGACAGGTGTTCGTATTTTATTTCTTGTTTCTTTTGTTTCTTTTTGTAAAAATGAAATTTTGTGAAATTATATTGAGGTATCAGGGGTGCTATAAAGATAATAACGCACCGAGGTCGACAGTGTACTCCCCGAGGGTCTTTGGCTCGAGGGAATGTACGTCGACCGACGGCATCATTATCCTGTAATACCCGTTGTTCCTTCAATGGTTAATGTCCTGCTAGTCTGTTATTTAATTCGAAAATTCTTTGGTATTTACGATTGTTTAATTTGATATCAATTATATTTAGGACAAATTGATTTAAAAGAGTGTAATAATCAAAATTATTAGTAAACCTCGCAATTATTCAACACATTTTGTTTGTCAAATAACGGCATCACCGTTTAGTTGTTTAGAATAGAATAGAATAGAATAGAATAGAATAGAATAGAATAGAATAGAATAGAATAGAATAGAATGGAATGGAATGGAATGGAATAGAATAGAATAGAATAGAATAGAATAGAATAGAATAGAATAGAATAGAATAGAATAGAATAGAATAGAATAGAATAGAATAGAATAGAATAGAATAGAATAGAATAGAATAGAATAGAATAGAATATTTTTTATTAACTCTAAATAACTGTTAATGAAATTACAGAAATAGTTTCGTCATTCATTACAAAATAAATGAGACTAGGCATAGTAATCCTATGTCTAGCATGAAGATAAAAATAGAAATGATTAACAATATAAACAATTACAAACTAAAAACTATTTTAGACAGTATACATGTATGCAAAATATATACATTATAAAACATACAGTAAATACTGAAGAAATAAAATAAAGAATTATGTACTTTTTCGAATACCGGTCAAGAATTCATCAATACTGTAGAACGAGTTTTCTAATAACTATTTTTAGTTCATTTTGAAATAACTTAAATGCTAGTAAAGTTTTGAATTTATTAGGAATTGTGTTATAGAGATAAGCACCTGTATAATAAGGAGATTTTCTATATTTACTCAGCCTAATTGTCAATATGAATTTTATTTGCTCCACGTGTTTTATGTTGATGGATGTCTGTGTTAGGACAACATTTTTTTGAATTATTGTACATAAAACATAAATGTACATATATACAAAAGGTATGGTCATGATTTTCTTAATTCTGAAAGTGTCACGGCATGATTGTATATAGGAAAGATTGAAAATTATTCTGATTATACGCTTTTGCATGACAAAGATTCTATTGATATCTTGTAACTGACCCCAGATAACAATGTAGGTAAGTCTTGAGTAAACTAAGGAGTAACAGGCTGTAAGTAAGTCGTGTTCATTTACTTCAATTTTAAGATTTGTTAAGACACACGCACAGAATGATCCACCATAAATTCACCCACTCTACCTTCGTCATTTATGAACGGATTTCAAAATTTCAAAAACCAGTTTTTTTCGAAAATTTTAATATATACATCTCAGAAATTAGAAGAGATGCGAATATAAACTTTTATTTTTTTAATGGAACACGCTATATTTTGTTGGAAAATCAGATTCGCTGTTTTTTTTTCTGATTTCAAAAATATATACATATTTAGATATTTATCTTTATTAGTTTTGATGATATTGTCCAAATAATCATTTTATTTTATTACATAAAATCGTCCGCAGAAGAATTGAATTTAAGTAGGCTTTGACATTTATTGAGACAATTACCTAAGTCATTATTTATCTGATTATTTATTTAATTATTGATCACCCAAAATTTATATTTTAAAAATGTGTTATTCAATCCAAGTAAAAAAATAATAAAAATTCAAAAGCTGTTCACCCAGAACGTCCAGTTCCTGACAAAAAATTAAGAAATATTAATGAGGACCGATAGTTACAAGTCTTATTATATTTTCAAGAAGATCGCAAGAGATCCATCACAGATGCCTCAATATACTACAATATGGAAAATACCACACAAATATAAATAATACACAGCCAGAAAGCCTAGATTGTTGCAAAAGTTGTTCCCCAATAATAAGAATATAAGATTAGAATAATTTGGGAGCGATAGAGGCACGATCATGAAATTTTTAGACGCATTTTTTGGACTGATGGGGCATCCTTTACAACTGCGGGCATATGGAATAGAAAAAAATAATCATTATTGGGCAACACAAAATCTTCATATTGTCGAAAAAACACAGTTTCAAGGGTATCGAAGTTTGAACGTGTGGGCAGGAATTATTCATAATCATATAATATACGCATTTTTTTATGGACATATGGATAGTGAAAAATATTTGCAGATTTTAAAAGAAAATGCTGAAAATTACCTACAACATATTCCATTGAACAAAGTGTTCGATATAATTTTGCAGCTAGATGGTGCACCTTGCCACAACAGACGACAGGTAACAAATTACCTAAACCAACATTTTGACGAGTGGATAGGCTGGAATGGATCAATAAGATTGCCACCAAGGAGTCCCGATTTGACTCCACTAGATTTTTTATGGGGCTAAAAATGGAAGTTTATAAACAAAGACCTAATAACATCGATGATCTACGAGAAAGAATTATCGCTGTGATTAATAATATAAATAACAACACTATTCTTGAAGACGTAGGTAGAAATTATTATAAAAGAATTAATCTATGCTCTCAAAATGATGGGTTACACGTAAAACAATTATTATAACTCTTAATTTAGCTCTATATTTATGTTTGTGTAATATTCTCTGTATTGTAGTATAAGGAACCTCTTCTTGAAAATATAATAAAACTTACAACTCTCGGTCCTCATTAATATTTCTTATTTTTTTTTCTATTCGCCAGAGATCTACAATTTGCCATCTTATTCCACACGTTTTTGAATATATTTTTGTAAGGCACTGGATGATCTTGATATCTGTTTGTGTTTATCTGTTGATTTAATTGCTCAATTATTTATTAAACATTTTTCTTTTACCTAATTCTGGTTTTTTTTTATTTGTAACAATCCGCTTATCAAGTGTGCTTTAACTCAATTAGCAATGGTATGAAGAAATAGTCCGTTAATTTGCCATTAAACAATCATCAAATAATAATGATTTGACATATCTGCAATAGGTAATTGTCCCAATAAATATCGAAGCCTACTTAAGTTCAATTGCTCTGCAGATGATTTTATCTAATAAAATAAAAAGATTATTTGGGCAATATCATCAAAACTAATAAAGACAATTATATAAAATTATATATTTTTGAAATCAGCGAATCTGATTTTTAAACAAAATGTAGTGTGTTCCATTAAATAAATGTTTATATTTGTATCTCTTCTAATTTTGGAGACGTATTTTTATAAAAGTGTATATTAAAATCTTTGAACAAACTCTATAATTTGGTTTTTGAAATTTTGAAATCCGTTCATAAATGACGAAGTTAGAGGGAGTAAATTTATGGTAGATCATTCTGTACTTTTAGCCAGTTTTGAACATAGATTGTATTTATGACTAGAGAAACAAAGTGTTGAATCTAGTATAGTTCTTAGAAATTGTGTATCGTTACTAGTTTCTACACAGTTTAAAATTGGAAAATAGGTACCGAACTATGAAAGTAGTCTTGCTGGTGTTAACTATAAGTGAATTTTTCTGACACCAGTTCTCAAATTGATTAATTGTTGTGAGTGCCTTGGATTCTAACTCCTGCAAACTTTTAGCGTTTATGACCACCGAAGTATCGTCAGCGTACATAAAAATATCTCCTTCTGTCAAAAATGACGGTAGATCATTTATAAATATTAAAAAAAGCAACGGACCAATAATCGACCCTTGCCCCACACCGACATCCATATCATAAGTTTAAAACATTTCCAGGTCTATGGAAACAAGTATTTTTCTATTATCATGATGACATTATCTAGTTTGTTATATTGCCTCTGATTCTCAGATTACTTAACTTTCATTTAAGGAACTTAGAATTTACACAATCAAAAGCTGCGGTTAAATCAAAAAATAATCCTGCAACTTTATCACTGTCCAGGTAAGCATAAGTTTTTTGTACGAATTTTAGGCTAGCTAATTCTATGGATTTGTTTGTGCCGTAACCAAACTCACAGTTAGTGAGTAGCTGATTATTTTCTAGATAGTTGTACAATCTTGTGGTAACTGCCTTTTTAGATATTTTTGAAAAATAACTTAAGATTATAATTGGCCTGTAATTTTCTAATAACTGAGGATTGCCTTTTTTGTGCAGGGGAACAATTTTTCCTAATTTTAGAGCAATAGAAAATGGTCCAAATTCTAATAGAATATTGATTAGAGTTGTGATACTGCTGGCTAATGTGGCTAATTTATAGAATTTTATTAGACGTATCGGTATTTCGTCAATACTGACACAATTTTTTTCTTTAACATAATTATCTAAAAGGGTACTAAATATATTGTTCACTTAAACTCATATAATTCTATCATGGAATAAACATGGGACTTTATTAGAACATTTTGACAGCTAGTGGGACAGTAGAAAGGAACATTATGACGTGCCTCCATTCTTGGAGTTTTTAAATTTAGTTTTGATAGGAAAATTGGACAGTCTATTAAATTATTAAGCAGCTTATACAGAAATATTAACAAAATAATTATTCTTCTGCTTTCTAACGATTGCATGTTTAACCTTGTTAATAATAAATTATATGGGTATCCACGTTCTGGATAATGGTTATCAATTTTGAAGACTAAGTATTTCATAAATTTTAGTTGTATTCTTTCTAGTGATTGTGAATGAACATTACAAATTGGGTTCCATATTATTGTACCATACTCAACTTTTGATCGAACAAGCGAAAAATACAATGTCGTTAACACGATAACACTACATACCTACAGGTATTTTCCATAATTGTGCATTTTTTGGTCGTTTTTATTAAAATTTATATTCCACTTAATGAATTGTGAAGAAAATGATTCTGTTATTGATTTACTATTGCATTATTTATAATGTAAATTATTTTTAAAACGATATAATTGTTTACGATTACCAATACTATTCAAATAAAATCATCATAGCTAGGTGAAAGTTAATAATAAATAAGAATGATTATAATAATTAATTCATATTTGTTTTGAATCGTTAATTCTCTAACAGAAATGAAGAATAAATCTATAACATAACCTAACTTATTCGATTTCTGCTGTTTTTTTTTAATATTCAGGTATCGAAGTTTGAAAACAGGCACAAATAAAATTTTTTCTTCGTAAAAAAAATTCTATGTGAATGAAATTATAGTTGTATTTATAATTGATCAAGTATTACCAACATTGGTTTCAAACAATAGGTAAAAGTGGCAATACTACGGTGCTGTCTTCTCATTCACTAGCTGCTTGTGTTGGATGCTGTTATAATTTTTTTTAACCCTTTTCGGGGCTCAAAATAATCCGGAAAAATTTCTGTAATCTCATTTATAATTTCTATCGAATAAGTATATAAAAAAATATGTGGGAAATACCCATTACAATAATTTTTTAAAATCAAAGTAAACTTATTGCCACACCACCATGAGATAAAGTAAATGGTGCGTTTCTTTTTATTGTGGTATACTCCAGTAGGCCTAATCCACAGATGTTCCAGTTTCGCGGTTATGTTTATTACTTTTTCTCTTTTTTCGACAGGGGGTGAATCAGATAAAATTACATATGTATGCATAGCTGCAGATACAGATCACTGTAAACTTCACAGCAGATTCAAATTGATGTGAGCTATTTTTCAAGCGGATCAGTCTTTAGATTTCTAGTTTATGCCTGCTTTTCGGTAGGATTTGTGTGTGGATCGATAGATCAGTAGATCTACCGCAAAATTGGTAGGGTTAATAAAACTGGTCACTGACTTTGTGTGTGTTAAAATATGACCGAGGGCGCGCAGTATGCTACCATGGTGCTCACTCAGGACAGGAGAGAAAGGGAGGCACTTTACGACCACTACAAAAGAAACAAAGAAAGAAGAGAGATGGTTTAGACATGCTCTAAGAAAAATCTGCCACAAAAAAAATATAAATGAAACTTGAAACATCCATACACTAATACTAATATTCTGTACTAATTTCCCGCTACCGCGGCCGGCGCGGCAGTAAGAAAATTTATGGACACGCTATATAGATGACGTGTTTTGTATTTGGAAAGAGACAGAACGGCAATTAAACTAGTTTCTAATTCTACTAAATTCATTTAATCAAAAAATCCTATTTACGTTAGAAATTGAAAATAAAAATAGCTTAAAATTTTGAGATGTTAACATAAAAAATAAAAATAATAGAATTTGATATATATCGCAAACCCACTTGTAATTGTAATTCACAATAGTTTCAAACAGTCACTACAAATAAAACATTCACCATTCCACAGTTTCATTAACCGCCTATTAACATTTCCTTTAAGTCGAGAAAATTTTGAAAAAGAAGTAAAAATAATTAAAAACATTGCCAAAAATAATGGATACCAAGAGAGTTTGATTGATAATTTAATATATGTGAAACAAAGAAGAAATATTCTTAAAGAGTTTTATGTTGGTCATTCAAAAGCCTCCCAGAAAAATTATAAATGTATCAGTAATAAGAACATAACAAGTGATCAAATAATTTTTACCGGTCACGACATTTTAGACAAAATAGTGTAGGTTAAAGAAATTCCCATCGTTTCATACCATAAAATTTAATATTTTACAATTGTATTGTACAGATGTTATATACAAGTGAAGAACACGATTTAAAATCTAGTATCATATTCTGTACTCTTGAGAAGGGCCTAAAAAAGTTGAAACACGTGTAGGATTTTAATAAAATATTTTTGAAACATTTTAAAGCAACAAGTTTCTTTATTTTTAATAAGAAAATTTATATGAAACAAAAAAATCACTGTAATTTGAAATAGATTTCGCTATATAATCTTATTGTGGAGTGGAAAAACGTTAAAAATAATATAGTGTAATTTGGTCTTAAAAATTTACCAACAAAAATGGAGTTTGACACTTTTTGAAAAATGTTCATCTTTCCACCACTGTAACTCGTGACATATTAGACAAAAAAAAATGTATATACAAAAAATTTAAGGAATTTTGTTTCCTTTAACTTTGTCATTTAACATTTTTATAGTTGGATCAACCGTTACGGAATTATTTGGAAAGAAAAAAAACAATTTGTTACACCTTTCATTCAAGATGGCAGTTCGTGCCTCCCCTCACCAATGTCGAAAATTTGGATTTTTCGACAGGGTCCGACCTAAATAACATATATCAAAATCGTTTCTTCCCCACCTTTTGTAAGGCAAATGCCTATTTTAGTCTCTATTGACTGGGGTCGTTAAACAAATACAATGAACGACAATCTTTAAACACTTGTACCTTTGCAACAGATCATTTTAGGGCATAAGATTATATTAATTTTGTGTTGGTTCCAGGCCCTGAATCGATTTTGTACGTTTGAGGATTATAAACTGGATCACTCTGTGTATTTTTTTCTGAAAAAGCATGTGTTAATACAGAGACTTTAGTAGCTGCTTTGATTCAAATCGAAAATATTTGTTTTCCAGCTTGAAAATTCAATGTGGGTGGGGACTAAATAAATACGACCAGTTTGTGTACCACACAATTTACAATATGAGATATGTTTATACCCACAGCAAGGCATGTTTTATACCTTTACATATAACAGGAGGAACCACGTATATTGTTGCATGCTAATAAAACACTTCATAAATGCCATTCAACTGCAGTTATGCGGTCCGCGTTGGTACCTAATTCTAATTTTCATAATTGCTTAATAATTGTTTGAATGTTGTATCACATACTCGTTAAATTTAGATGATCAAGCAGGCAAGTTGAAATATATGAACTATCTTGTAAATTTCAAAAATATTTATTTTGTCATAGACAACTCTTTATTTTAATTTACAAACTGATTGGATTTCTATATTTTTGAACAAGATGGTTAATCTTGATGCGATTTTCTGCAATTATTAGCAAAACTCATTGACCTGCTGCCGACATAAACAATATTTTAAATTATGTTTTTTTCTTTTTATCTAGGGGATGATTAGCCAGACTTTTAACATTTTTGTTAAATTGAATCCTTCTCCCAAATACGTAAAAAATATAATAACAATATATTTGCTAATTGTAAAAGTTCAAATCAAATAAGGAATGAAATGGAAATATAATAGCGAAAAATTTTTTTTGCTAATTATTATTATCTACCTTTCACAAAAACTTGTCACATATAAGTACCCAACTAGTGACGAGAACTGGCATCGGAACTTTAATATAGTATTCATTACATAACCGTAAATTTGCGACTTTAGTGTAAAATTCATCTTGAGGTATGCTCGTGTAGTAACAATTACGTAATTCTACTAAATTCAGTTATTGCATAGTTATTACACTTTCAAGTAACTACTGCAGTATGTGCAACTTCGCGGATACTACTCTGCATTATTTCAAAGCATTTATCTTCCAGATGATTATGAAACCATGATGCTCACTTGCCGAAAATTAAAACCATTCTCTGTATCAACAATAAGCTGTAAAGACATAACTGACTATAAAAACTGGTGGGCCAATTACTACAAGAAAACAAGTGATTCTTCCGATGAAGCAAAAGAGAAATTTGCAATATCAATTTACATGCAGTTCACTTATGAAAGTTAACCCGGGTATGTCATAACTAGAGATTATATCGATGGTTTCGTCTCAAGAACTTTTAAGTTAATCAAACCTAAAGTTACCCTAACTTTACCAAGTGCACTCGCATACTCAAAGGTATTATCAATCAACATCAAGAGAATTGCAAACATCAAAAAAGTGATGCGATATATGACGGGAGAAACTTTGGAATTCTATTACCACATTACATCGTGGAAAACCACCAACGAGGAAGCTGAAGACTTATAGAAAATTACGTTTTTTTTATATTATGCAAGTTTTAAAATTTATATATGGTAGATACCGTAAAATAATAAAGAAATTAGTAATTGGCAACTCTGTTCATTGATTAACATTAATAATTCAATACATTTTCAAAATTGAGTGGAAAAACTGTATAACTCCAAGTGACATTTTGTGTCGTACACCTTTTGATGATCCAAAAATGTAGATTTTTCTTGCGCATTCTTCTAGAGAACTCGATTTCCTACAAATTTGCAATGTTTCAAATTATTTTAAGAGAAACAGTTTTTATATAAAACAGTTTTTTATGATTATCTCCAAATCGCATTTTTGAAGTTATATCGTTCTTCCACTCACCGATTCAATTGTACACCAGTTTAATATGATCACACAAATTTTAAAAGACGTTTCGTATTCTTAAAACCAAAATCAGCTTCGTTTATTAACATTTTTTATTGTGATCTCAACCATATATCGCAAAAGTAAGGATTAGGGATATTTTGAGCCATAATAATTATTAATTACTCAACTAGCGCACAACAAATTATTTTTCAAATTGACTCATAAAACTAAAAACTTAAAGTAAAATAATAAAACAGTTTTAATAAGCACTCTTTTATTTATGTTTTTTTTCCTTCCCTAGGGCTCGTCTGAGTTGACTCCTAGGGCACTGCAGCCTCCTGGGCTTATTGTGCACTCCCTAGTTTGCTTTACTCTACCCATTCCAGTACCCCTGTGCCACTGATCAAATGGTACAGGTATATGACTGGATGTGTTCTGATGGTTTCCGGGTCGGTTTGTGTTTGCCCGTATATATTGTACCTCCAACGAGCTAATGCTTCGCATTCAAATATAATATGGTCCACGGTTTCTGGGTCTTTCCCACATAGTCTGCAGTCTAAGTCACCATCATACATTCCCATTGTTTGCAGGTGCTTTTTAACAGCCATATGTCCTGTTAGAAGCGCTGTTACTGTTTTCAACTGAAACCTAGTCATTCTTATTAACAGTTCTTCAGTTTGTTTGGAGCATGGGTCTTTGATTAGTATTTTCCCATATCGGTTGTCTGGAATGTTCCTCCAGTAGTTGTTATGTTGCTTCTTGATCCAGTCTTTAATGATTCTCCTTGCTGAGCATTTGAGAATACCCAGCACGGGTTCTGGTTCGAGAAATGGGTCAGCAGATCCTTGTCTAGCAAGGCCGTCTGCTTTTTCGTTGCCTAATATTCCAGAATGTCCGAGCACCCAGAGTAATTTAATTCTGTTCCGTTTTCCCAGAGTTCTGAGCTCTTCATGACATTGATATACCAGTCTTGATGACACCTTACATGAGACTAGTGCCTTCAGTGCTGCCTGGCTGTCCGATAAGATAAATATTTGTTGATTCTCGTACGCTCTGCTTATGTTTTCATGTGCACATTGTAGTATCGCGCAGATTTCTGTCTGGAATACAGAGGAGTAGTGTCCCAATGAGAGGCTTATGCTCTCCCTTGGTCTTTCTCCGTATATTCCTGCCCCAGCTCCTGTTTCTGTCCTAAACCCGTCTGTGTACTAGGTCAGTCCCTTGCGTAGAATGTCAGGAGCTCCTGTATGCCATTCCCCCCTCTCTCCAATAATGACGTCGAAAGGTTTGTATATTTATGTTTAGAAGTTATTGAGATAATTCTTAAACAATATTTCTGGATATTTCTTGCACCACTACAGTTCAAAAAGTTGTTGGTAGCATTTGCAGAAATAACTATCAAACTAATTCCTTGGCCTTATAAAAGAGAAAGATTCAAACAGATAAGTTTTCTTTTCCACAACCATCATGGAAAATAGTCTTTTCTGAACTCATCTCGATGGAAACGAGTATTAAATATTAATACTCGTTAATTTTGCCGGAAAATATAATCAGCATGTGAAAAGTACACTCCACGCGCAAATTTTGAGTGTGGAAAGTACGTACTTTTCGCACGCTAATGAGAAACCATGAAAATCTTCAATTTTAACATAATGTATTGAAAATATACAAATAGCGAATATTAATTTATTAATATTAAAATTAAGTTTACATGATGTGAAATTGAATATTGATACCTGACAGCGAGGATTGAACAAATTATGATTTGTAGTGGCCACAGTAAAATTTGTCAGTAATTGAATTTGAGGAAGTACTAAAGTCTCTAGCAAAGTACTAGTAGAACAGGTAGTATTGCTAATGATTTTTTTTGGGGGTAATTTTTTACTTTATTTTAGACACAATCATTTATATACCCTTCTGCAGCTGCGGAGGATTTCCACCCTCCATGTCTTTTAGACAAAGAATATCTACTCCAGAATTAGCAAATAGTGTTGCAGACATTCTCCGGAAGCACTGGCAGGTGTATGTAGAAGGGTTGGTTGTGTAATCCAAATAATTCAGCAATTTTTTGAGAGATATTTCTAAATGTGTTCTAACCCAGCGACTACATGAATCACTTCCCTTTTCTATAGATCATTAAAAATGATCTAAACTTTCTAAAAATTGTTAACCAATCTTCTTATCCATTAGTTAGTCTGAAACTTCGTGGTATATGTGTTTTAGTATTGGGTACTTTACCGACTAACACAGCGTGTTCCACTTATTTATCTATAGTCAATTTTATGAACTCGTCTCTTTGGCAAGCCCCAGCTACTCTCAATTTAATGCAACCTATATATACTAAACATTGTTCTTTGAGAAATATAGACTCATGTTTTATAATAATCACGGATAATAACTCATCTGGTGCTTAAATAATATACTGCTGATGTCGTCTCTAGAAGAAATTAAGGATGTTTTCGCCACAGATTCGTCTCGTCTTTGGCGGCAAACTTCACATTCGTGCGGCAAAGTAGGGTTTTCTGAAATTTTATTACAATATACTATTACAGAACCTTGCTCTTAAGAATAACATGCAAAAATGCTAAATTACTATCTCTCCAGATGAGCAACAATTTGAAACACTCAGTAAGTGTGTACTTTAAGAAGTTCTTTGGAAAATATATTTTGCTCTAGCTACTGATTGATAACTGTTCATATTGATTTGAAATTGTTTTGGGAACCATTAATCATTAGTTGTTTTCTACACTTGCATTCTAAAGTAAGTAGTTTTTATACGTATTTTTTAGATTCTAAGTAGATTTTAATGTTTAATCGATCGTTGACTTCGAAACTAAATTTAAGAAAATAACAGTTTATATTTAGTTTCTATAAATTTTTAAGCATTCTCAAATCAATTGAATGTATTCCTTAATGTGTATATATTTCGATTTAAATTTTAAAACATAGAAATTAATTATTCTATAATTTACCAACGAATTTAAAAACTTGTAAAACTATACGTACGCTTGTTTCCAAGCGGGACATATTTTAATGTAATACTTGTATACCTATCTTCATCCCTCTATCCTACACGGCCACCCCCCTCATAAAAATCAAATGCCAAAGGGGGTCGAGTGATACATCTTTTAAAATGTCTCTTAATTCTCTACATAACTGTCTATTTTTTTAAAACTTTTATCTATTTGGTCCTGAGAAATAATTGTTTCATTATTTTAAGTTCGGGAAATGAAAATAAAAGAAGCAGTTTAAATTGTCATATGTATTGTTCAAAATAACTCCCACCGACTTCCATACAGTAGTATAATCTATCTTGAAATTCTGTACGAACATTTCTGAACACATCTGGAGTCAATAAACGGCATTCTCGAATAATTATTTCACGTAACTCTTCCAGAGATGTGGGTTTTGTTGCAAATACCTTCGATTTCAAATGTCCCCACAGAAAGAAATCCAAGGGTGTTAAATCGGGTGACCTAGCGGGCCACTCCACAGGACCTCTTATTCCAATCCATCGCTCAGGAAACCGATTATCCAAAAATTGACGGACTGCTATAGCAAAATGTGGGGGTTGTTGAAAAAACAGTCCGTCCTCTAAAAGTTTATCGTCTTCTTCAAGGATTTGGGTAATCATTGGATCGATGTTATTTTCTAACAGATCGAGGTACCTTTCGCTATTTAAATTGTCAGGAATAAAACGGCCCGACAATGTGATCCCCTAAGATGCCAGCCCAAAGATTTAACTTCTGAGGCCTTTGGGTATGAGTTTCCATGAACAAATGTGGATTGGTTTCACTCCAATACCTACAATTGTGCCTGTTTACCTCCCCATTTAACTGAAATGTCGATTCATCAGAAAAACACGTATTGTACAGTAGATTGGCATTACCGTTTAATTGTTCACTAAAAATCTCACAGAATTCAAGCCAACGATCGGGATCATCTTCGATTAATTCGGGTACCAATTTAAATTTATATGGATATAATTTGTGTGCCCTTACAATTCGATGAACACTGCTTCGTAATACACCGGAAGCCTCAGCTACTTTCCTGATCGATTGAGTATTATCCATCTGCAAATGACCCAGAACTGCCACTTTGACTGCTTCAGTCCAAATCGGTCGCTGAGGTTCATGCTTTTTGATCCTACAGAACCTGTTCCCATAAATTTTGTCAATAATTGTAAAACATACTGAGAACCAACCCTTCTACTTGGGTGATTTCAATTGAATATGCGCTCCGTAGCTCTAGCACAATTATCGGTTTTAAAATAAATGCTGACAATTTCTATTCTCTCCTGAAGGGTATAAACAATTTTGAGAACTCACTCTGGTAAAATGTTTCTCGATTTAAAATAGGTTGTGAACAAATTAATGTTCAAGGACTATCAAATACTTATGAGTCTTTTATTATTCTAAAATTAAACGGAGAAGGAAAGTGTTTTTTGTCGAAAAAACTCGTGTTGATTTGAGAGCACTAAAATTTTTTTTTATAAATTCCAATACCCAGTTCCGTGTATTTTAGATTTTTTAAACGATTTCGAACCGATCTATGTCTGGTTAGGAATTGAAAAATGATATTGGCTATCGATCTATCATGATTTGAAGGTGTAATCCAATGCAGGTCGGGGTATTTGCCCGCTGAGTAGTTGTTTCCTTCAAATCATATTTAATAAAAGTAATTGAGTATTTTCTTTACACTAGATTTCAAATTATCATCATTATAGTAGCGACCCCAATAGCTTCAGCAATCCTATGAAGCCCATGTGCTACATACTTACATGATATGTTCCCTTCAAAATTCTTCCAGCAGCTTTCATATAATTCACTGCATTGGTAAAAAATAATAAGAACTTGTTCTTATTTTCTGCATATTTGTCACTCCAAAACTCTTGTAGACTTGAATTCACTACCTTCATTATAGTGCGATAATTTGTAGCTTCTAAAACTTTAGAGGCAATCAAGTGCCCATTCATTGAAAAATTTTCGTCCAATGCATCCACTAAAACATTCGCTAACTTAAACCCGCACGCATTAGTGGTTTCGTCCATGCTAAACCAAATGTATTTCCCATTAATCTCGGAAGAAATTTTGACTAATATTTTCACACTTCGTTGATAAATATTTTTTTCTTAATGTAGACCCCGAAGGCATGTTAACATTGCTATATTTGCCACTAATACATATTTCCAAAAATTGTCTAAAAAGTGGATTGACTAGTTTCGCCCACATGTCCCATGTCACTGTAAATAAAGCCACCTGCTCCGTTTATGAATCTCTGAGGAAACATGTATATTAATATTTGTGTTGCATGACCACGAACTTGCTTTGTTACATTTAGTGCAATACAATTGTTTACCATCAAATTGTAAATCGGCAATATCGCAAATCCAAGAATTTACTATAGCTCCCGTCGGTTTAGTACGTCGTGACATTTTAACTGCGCATTTTTAGTACCGAATGAATTTACGTTATGCAAGATTCTATTCGATCGTGTTATATGTTTTCTCCTCTCCACGGTAGGGAAGGCCGTTAGCATTCAGTAACGTGAATTACCAATATACTGTAATAATTAAGAATCTATTACGCATTACATTTTAATTTAATATAGTACATTCCCTGACAAAACTAAGTTACCATGAACATTGTAAAATTAAATAAGATGCAACTAATATATTTTTGTAGTTTGGGAATGTTTCAGTAAGTATTTGCAATATATTATATCATATCTGTAAAAGCCATCCCTGGGAACCAATCGGTAAATCCCACGTATGCTTATAAGTAAGCCTGGCCAAGCGATGGTAGATTCAGGGTCGGCCGCAATACCAATGCCATCGCGTACTAATAAATAATGTTGAGCGTAAAGAGTAGAAAACGACCGTACGCTGATAAAGTGAATAAATTTATCGGTGAATTTCCGGATTTATTATATGATGGATGTAAAATAATTTGTAAAGTTTGTGATGGAATAAATACGGCTGCAAAATTCATGTCAATAGTAACCGGCATAAAAATTTAAAAAAAATGGCGTGTCTTCTTTGGAACCTCAGTTTATGTTTGATTTACTGTTAATGCTGATTGCCTGTGATGTTCCCCTGCGCATATTGGATAAACCAGCATTTCGGGGGTTCTGGAATAAATACAATCCCCAGGTGAATTTACGAAGTCGTTCAGCGTTACGTAGATATGTACCAGGTGTTCGTGAAGACATTGTAAATAGGATTAAATGTGCATTAAAAAATACACGGCTGTGGTTATGTGTTGATGAGACGACAGATTGTAAAAAAATTCTATTTTAAATGTTATAGTATGTGTACTCGACAATGTTAAACCAACATTTCCACTTTTACTAGCTAACAAATGACTAACTGCGTGTACTGGCGAAACAATTACGCGGGTGGTGTTGGAAACTTTCGAAAAATTTGAACTGTCAACAAGTCAAGTGTTGATGTTTGTGATCGACGACGGTGCTGCGACAATGCGTTTGGTAGGCCGTTTTCTTCAAAGAGACGATTGTAGGTTTTTACATGTTACGTGTAAAGTCCATGCGTTCCATCTTGTAGCAGAAACGATTCGAAAATGTTTTCCAGAGGTAGATGCATTAATAGCAAATACAAAAAAAGTATTTCTCAAATGTCCTAAACGGCTTCGAGCATTTCACACACTGTGTCCTGGTATTTCGGAACCATCAGAGCCGATTCTTACACGTTGGGGAACGTGGCTGAAGGCAGCTTTTTATTATGCTGAATATTTTTAATAAATAAAAGCTGTGATACTACAGTTCAACCCTAACGAGGCTGCAGCTATTAAGGAAAGCCAGACGAACTTTCAAGATGTTTCCCTTGAAACAGATTTAAAAACTATTTATAACAATTATAGAGGACTACTCGACGCATTAGAAAAATTGCACAATACTTCGTTGTCGTTAGTGGAATCGCTGCAAATAGTGGACGACGTAAATACACAGGTACAGACTATAAATGACGCAAAAAATAAGCCCGTTATTGAAAAATTCGAGAGTGTATTACGGAAAGATCCTGATTTTACCAAATTAAGACAAATTTGTGATCGTACATCTACAGCTGCGTTAAGTGAGTTCACAGAGTGTTTTACTTATGACTGTATTACTTCCGTAGATGTCGAACGGTATTTTTCAAAATACAAACATATTTTTTCACCACAGCGAACATCGCTTACTGAGACAACTGTAGAAACATATCTGATGCTACACAGTTATTATAGAAGTGCTCCAGTTTGTGATAACGACAACCAAGCTATACTTCATAAATCTGCTTAAGAAGGCGAGTTTTGTACATATTTTTATAAAGTGTATCAGTATTAATAAAATTTATTTTCATTTATTTTCTTTATTTTTTTATTTATTATTAGTTATCACTTAGATATACAATGTACATGTGTAAACGTCATTTAACAGTTTAATAATATTGTGCAACACTAAGCTTACAAAATATAAGGAAATACATAAAATAGAATTTAAAGGGAACGAAATAATACAAAAACATACATCACAATATATAAAATATTTTTGTTTTTATTATTGTACTTATTCAAGTATTATGATATGATGCATACCCAGTACGTCTCTGTAGGATTAATGACCTTGGCCAGGCTTACTTATAAGACACTTTAAATGGTTATTTATTCTATGACTTTCTCAGAAACCAAATTGAGGAGCTTTTAGATGAGCTATCTGTAGCTCAACGAAGAGAAATTATATGGCATAAAACTTTAATAAAATGTGGCACTGTATCATTTTTTTTACTTTTCTATGTTAACCTCGACTGTTTGGTATACCTGTGTGTGTATTATAATTTATAAAATTCAATCATTTAACACTTTGTATCTTCCAAACTAATGATGGAAATATACAACATATTACATTGGAATCGAATAAATACGTAAATTTCAAAATACTGAAAATGTACATGGTGTTCCTTAAAAAAAAATTGCAAGATTGCTATGTCCCACTCTTACCAGACAAAGAAATCACCATAAAGAAAATCATAAAATTCCCTATAAATTTTGTTTGAAACATTTTTCTTTAACTCGATAAATTAAGATACACGGGGCGTTAAATCTCGTGTGATACCCCTACACAGTTTTAATAGTAGCTACTTATTTTCGCATTTCGTGCCGAATTCTCTCTTTTAAGTCACTTTTGTAGATTTGACTCTAAGTAGCCCCCATAAGAGAAAATCAAGTTGATTTAGATATGGGGATCACGCTGGCCAGTAGATAATTCCTCTTCTACCAATCCATCTGTTCGGGAACTTTGTTTAACTGTTACTGAACATATTCTGCGTTCTAAAATGGAGCTCCATCCTGCCAATACCAAATAGTTAATCAGATAATTCAAATTAAGAATATGCCTGATTGAGATACAAATTTGCCAGACCTAAGCCAATTTGAAGAGATTCCAAAAACCGTCAACTTTCCTTCAAAAAATACAGTCATTCACAATTTCGACCTACACATTTATTAACTGTTTGAAGAGCTAAGTGTGCATTTCTGTCATCCAGTACGGTTTCTCTTCTGCTCAGTTTTAATAATTAATCTATTGACAGCGCCATTCTGACAAAAAATTTAGCATTATTGATCACCTTATTTTCACCTGTGAAATAGTGCAAGCACTGACATATGAAGATCAACGATCTATGTTTGCGGATAGCTACCTTTAGAACATAAATATTCTTGGGACAAAATATTGCTATGATATGTCGGGCAGATAGGCTGCTGAGCCTGATGGTTGGGATGGAGAGAGAACAAAAAAGGATACCCATGTTAATTTATTATGTTCAATTAGGTATTGTCTATGTTATTACAAATATCAGAATTGTTAATTTTTCGTTTACAATCATAAACATAATATATAATTAAAATTCATATTTGAATACGGGCAATGCTAAATTATTAAAATACTTTACATGACCTATTTATATCTTTAATTATCAATATGTGCATTACATACAGTAAAACAAAATTAATAAAATGAACATTTATTGGAGAAAATTTAATAAATAACTGCACCATGTATACTCAGCGTGAATACTGCAGTATTGTAATATAAATAATGGAATTATCAACACGTAGACAAAAATTTTGTAATCAATATTTGACCACAACAATTTTTATTAATGTATAATATATGGGGTTATCATAAAGTAAGGGGTCTATGTTAAATTCTTATATAGTTTGAAGAAATTATGCTAGTAGCCGAAAGTAAACAGAATCTAGTTGTCTCAATAATTGGATTTTAATGATCTATGGAATACAAAAGAATTGTCGTGACAACTATTGATTTAAGTGTCAAACGAAATAATCGTAATTTAGAGAATTGTTCTCAAAATAAAACTCGCGTAACGTAAATTGTAACAATTTCAATATGGATCTGCAAACATGAATTGGTTTAGTGCAATGTTATTATGAAGGCGGTTAAAATTACACTACTGGATTACGAAGATTTCGTACGAAAATGGGTTTGAGGGCAGGGCCATGCAAAATAAAGGCGTATCGTAATTTGATTAGCAAATTTGAAAGAACAGAACAAAGTAGGCGGATCTTCTTAAAACGTTGCAGACAATGGCTTGCTTTATGTGATAGTGTTTTACAAAAAAAACTTGCCGTATTTTTTTTTTTTTTCGAGCACGATTTCTATCGAAAAAAAAAAAGCAAAAATGCGGAAATAAAGCGCGAGCTTTTACGTGACGTCACGCAACTCACCTTAGTGACGTCAAAGGGACTACGACCTTGAACATGACACATCGGTGTATTGCAAAGTTGGTTCTCTGCTTTTTGACAGATGACGTCGAAATTGACTTTGACAGTCGTTTCTTTTTAGTTTGGATTGTTGTGTGTGGAACATGTTTAAAAAGTGCTTTGTACCAACATGTACAAATAACAACATGAATTGTCCAATCAAAATTTTCGTTTACGTTCCATCAGATGAAAATAGACGAAAAGCATGGTTTAAAATAGCCAAAGTTGAGAAGCAGTTGACGAAAACCAGAAACATTTACTGTTGTGAAGATCATTTTGATGTAAGAAAAGTAGTTGTATTTAGAAATTGATGCTAAATTATTGAAATTTTACAGTTAAAAGAAGATTCAGAAAACTGGAAAAATATTGTAACAACAATTGCATGTTAAAATAATGACAGTTCTATAATATTTATAAATAAATTACACGAAAATAAGATTACTAATGACTTACCGTTTTGTTTTAATATTCCTGACTTCTGCTGATAAATAATCCAAATTTGACATGTAAAACTCGTCCACCATAATAAAGTCAATTTTCGGCAGATTTTCTGCATTTCCTTTAGAAAATCCTGGCTCCATTTTCTTCCAATAATGTGCAGAAACAAAGCAGAATGCAATTTGTAAATGAACACGCAGAAGATAACCACAAAACTAACCGTAAACAATGTAAAATGTGTCAGTTGTGGTGTGATGTTAGTAGTATTAGGCGTTCTGGCAAATGCTACCAACATGATTCCGGTTTGTGTGACGTCACTCAGCTTCAAGGTCAAATGAGTGTTCAAATTGCCATAATAAATGTTTATTTTTTTATTAAACAATGGGAGATTTATATTTCAAACAGAGTTGCACAAGGTGAATATCTATCAGCTAGCTTTCAAATAAACATATTTGTTTTGAGAATTGAGAAGTAATGAAAAAGCCCATTATAACTTATTAATCTGAATATCTTTCCTTACTCACATTTTGCTGAATTTACGGAAAATGTACTTTACATAACAAGAAAGTAGTTTTTGCTTAACTACCATTGCCTACGCGATTAAAAATAAAACAGAAGTACACCAAAAATTTCTTTTCAGATACCAGGGATGAACCGTCAAATTGCAAAAAAAAAATCAAAAATTTGAGGTCCATATTATCTATTGCGAACTCAGTCAGGGAACACAGTGTACATGTATTTTTTTTTTGTTCTGATGTTATATTTTTTTACGAGCCTCACTATTTATTTTTATGTTTTCTGTTTTCATTCTTTGTTGTGACATAGGTTTTTTTAATAGTCCGTTATTGTTCTGTTTTGTGCAGTAATTTTATGTTATAATTTTTTTTTATATTCTTAACTGTTTTAAAAACTAACAGTGTTTTTGTTGCGTTTTATTTAGTTTATTTTTTTTTTTCAATTTATGGCAATTTTTAGTTATTATATATATTTTCATGAGGTAATAATTATTATAGTCAATTCTAACCTTGATATGATACATATATTTATATTGTAAGTGATTCGCCTTTCTTTTATTTATTCACCTGCTTCCTATATGTGACCAGTATGCTTGTCTATTTACAATCTGCCTGCCAATCAGAACTAGCGAACGGCCGCCCTTTAATACCCTACCACAATTTTAATATAGTAAACAGTGATGCAAACACTGATTTTACAATACAATCTGACTGCGGCTACACTGAATAGTGTACGGATTTGCCCATTCATAAATTCGTTTTTAAGGTAAAAGCTACTACTGCCGTGCCGTTAATATTAAGGATGAAATAAAATATAATAAGACACGCTCAGCGAACGCAAGGAAGGGTGCAGTTTGTGTTTCACTAGCCACCTACGATACACTCACATATCGTGACTCCATCATTGCCGTTATGTCCATCGCGTTTGTTCAATCACTCTTTGTTAACATTTGGCCGCATTTAACATTTTACACATGGTATAAACAATATGCCATATTAGTTTGATGTAATTTTGATTGGTGTCGGTCATTGTTCATCATCCAAACAACTTTCTTAAGCGTTTGTCTTGGCGTAAGCGATTTAAAACTGCAAGAATAAGACTTTATTTCACAGTTTTAAAGGAAGCTAGGAATGTAAATTATTAAACTTCTGTTAAATATTCAGTATTAATAAAAATGCGGTCATTTTCTAGAACACGCACTTCTGAGATAACACAAAACCAATTATACCGGCACACTCTACACATCATCAGATGTTCATTGCACAGTGTCATATCTTGTGCAAACATCCCTAACTACCCTTAAATAAATCAATAAGATTGCAACACTTGACATTATCCACCCGGTATTCATTTATATGGCTGTCTGTGTGTGTTGTATAAAAACGCTGTCAGGTGTCGCACAACGTTCTCCGATTTTGCCAGATTGAAATAATTTAACCAAGTTAGGGACAAGTCCCTGACGTTTATTTTTCTAATAATGGCAGGTCAAATATTTATGTTTCGATTGTTACAATCTGACAACGGTCTTGGCCGCGCATTTTATTAATTTCACTTGTTGAAATAAAGTACAACTATCGCGGGGATTCACGTGAGGCTCCGCGAGTACGTTTCAGATAATTGTAGCTTCATGTTGACAGTTTTCCTTTTTAATCTTCGTGAAAAAGGTTTTCGGGTTTGTATAAACAAAATGCTGAGAGCTGATTGGTTGAAGGCGTATAGGGACGCTTACTCAATGCTTAGAGGATATTTTTCATGAAGACGCCATTTCAGTTCTTTGTTACTACGTGACGATTGAACTTGGCGATCAATATATTTCAATATAATTTGCAATACAATTGTTTAAAAAATGTCGGAAACAGTGGGCGCGTCGAGTTGCGATAATAGAGATTCACCTGTGCCTCTTTGTGATAAGTGTCGGGTACTTTTTTCATCGACACGGCATCGTACCACGTCATTACAGTTCTCCTAAGTGTTCTATAAGGTTAGTGCCAACGTCTAAGGATGATTTAAGTGTGTTTCAATTTCAAATAAAACAGAAAAATATCCCTTGCCCTACAAAAATAATTGACATTTGGTGTCATTTTCGGCATCAGTCATTTTCGGCTCACACCCAGCACCCCTATTCGCTCCACGATCCCGTAAGTTTGTTGGCTCATCTATTATTTGCACAACATTTCTTATGTCACAAAATGTTACTACATCGTTTGTGAGGTGATTCATGCAAAAAATTTCGAAAAATTGCAAAAGTGCATGTTCTAGAAAATTACCAAAAATGCTACTTAATGTAAAATTGGAAAATTTTTTTGGATAATAGACCTTGACCTACATCAACCAATTTATGTCAGCACTAATATATATTAGGCAATAGTGCAGAGATGTGAGATGTGAGTCAAACAATCTAACTAGCCGAAGAGCACAAAATATTACTTTCTAATTTTGTCGGCGGTTACATTCAGTCAGATAAATTAAGATAGATATATAAATTAAGGGCATATAAAACCGACCGTTTCTATATTTCTAGTAGACCAAACATCTTTTACAAAGATTTTCATTCAACCGTAATACAGTGCCCTGGCAACTTTGTTTAAATCCATAATATATGTTAAAATGTAAAATGTAATTCGTTATCTAAATATTCTAGTACATAAATTTTACAATCAGATATCCCATCCAACTCTATGCGAAATAAGTGACCTAAAAGTTTTTGTTAATGGAATCTGAAACTAAATAATATTCTACAAGTTTGAGGATTATATAGAGCGTAAATACGTGGGAAGTTACACGTGCCACTGATAGCCACATTTTCTTACTTTTTTAAGCAAAAAGAGTTAGTTACTTGTTTTAACGCAGATAGTAATGGACAGTAGAACAAATAAATACATACTGCATTTTATTTAACTGGCGACGCCGACGGTTCCATAATTGCGTTGATTTTCACTAAATCTGTTTTCAGTTTTTGTCAGTTTTATAACTTTTCCAGGCGTACCTGTCACATCAGGTGCACGAAAAAAAATTGTATGCTCTAACAAGTGCTACTCCATTCTCAGAAAAGAAAATATGAGAAGAAGAAATTTTATTAGAAGATTAGAATCAAAGGTTGTCCCCAATTACCACGTATCATTTTTGAAAATCTCTTTCATTTTAATAGCCCTATCGAAAGAGATGAAATAAATTTTTGCTTATTAGTGCCATATAAACATGATTCGTGTGTTATTTATGTTCTGTTATATTCATTATTTATTGTTAGGGAAACTGTAAGTATACATTGCCGAAAAGGTCAATACATAATTTAGATTTACTGGTGACAATAAAACTTATAGTAGAGAGATGGATGGATGATTTGTTACAAAAAATCCACAACTTGCAGCTAGCAAAAAAATCCTTATAACTGACTACAGGTATTTTAGTCAGACTAATGCGATTAAATGATCGAAGATATATTTTTGATGAAATCACCTAAAGGATGCCTTTTTTTGCTATTCTTCGAGCTATAAGAAATATGCCTTTATGGTAGAGATTTCAAACTTGGTACATGAGTTTTAAAGGCTAAGAAAAAAGATGACTTAGTTAACGAGTAAAATAAGCCTACGGAACGGAGTGTCTACGGAATATATATATTTTTTTATTATTAACAACAAAAAAAATTCTTCATTAAAGATTTTACAATTTTACAACCGGAGATAAAGCCAATAAAACATGTTGTTCAAATGTTTAAATGAAACTAAGTTGAAATGTTCTAAACATTTGAAAAATATAACAGTTCTTAATATTTGAAACCAACGGCGGTTCGTGGATCAAGAGATAGGGAGGTCAATTAGAAAAGTTTACTGTATTACCTACCATTTAAAGCGATTTAAATTCCAAGTCGATCCTCCGGTCTTTTTGAGATGCAAAGTGGTCAATTATTTTTTTCATTAAAGTCTTTTATCTTCTTTATTAATGACCTTTCTATGGTAAGCATAGCTAAAGAAGATAACCTTTCCTGACCCTTGGTATTTCTTAAAAATGTTTTTATTCTTTTTAAGGTGGAAAAACAACGTTCACTTTCGACGGTAGTCATAGGGAGAGTACACAAGATTTTTAACAGTTTGACACTTTCAGAAAAAGATTGCACAAATTATTGTTAATAAAAAGCTGTAACAAAGCAACTGCACCTTCACTATTGGAAAAATCTTCTCGGCTATATAATACTACTAATTCAGTTTTAAGTTTCAAATGATTTGTGACTGGATACTCCGTTTTAACTAATTTAAACATATCTTGAGGAAAGCTTTTTTTATAATCTTTAAATCGATCTGCGTGAAATAACTGAGACACTGCTAAATGATTACTGAAGCCAAACCTGTTTTTGATCTCAGATGTAATTATATCACAAACTTCTAATGAAATTTGCTGAAGGATAACTTTTTTTAATTAAACATACCTATTAACTTCTTTTTTCTTATCAAGAGATGTTTGCTTTATCGTCATATTAGGTTTTGGATGGCCACCACCTTTGAATTTCACTCGGTCTTCATAACCCATCTTTCAGTTTTAATATATTTTGTACAACACTCATATTTAATAGTAAACACCAAAAACACTGTTTTACTTAATTTCACGACAAGTAGAGATTTACTAATAAAATGTTCACAAATAAAAACATTAAAAACAACGCGATAGAATTTATCGACCAACGCGTACCTAGTCAACATTAAGACTGCTTACTAGCGACTGCTGTACTAAATTTCGTGCGTTACCGTGTCAGGGTCGTCAGGGATATTGTCCCCTCCAGTGTTTTCTGTCTCTTTTGCTTTCTGACGATTGGCGCATAAGTCTATTTCACTATAATTCGTTATAAATTCGGTCCGTAGCTAGCTTTGAGGACACGTTGTGGAATGACCCAAGATTTTTAAATTCTATAAATGAATAATGTAATGATCTAGATATTGGAATAGTATTGTGCATAGAATGAACTAGAAACTTTAATATATTTTTTAAGAATATTAATAATATATATATTACATATTTTTAAACTTCAGAAAATGAATAGCTCTATTTTTTTCTTTGTATGTGAGAGGTCATTGACCAAATGACCCTATAGAAGAACCGCCAGTGTTTGAAAGAATATTAATAATATATATATATTACATATTTTTAAACTTCAGAAAATGAATAGCTCTATTTTTTTCTTTGTATGTGAGAGGTCATTGACCAAATGACCCTACAGAAGAACCGCCAGTGTCTGAAACGGCAAACATTTTTGTTAGTAGTAAACTAACTATTAATTTTATCTACAGTAATTCGCATCTTAGTAAAAAAAACCTTACTTGTACTTTCAATTTGAAGATCCACACTGAGAATTACCTAAACTAATCTGTATTTATTTTAATTAATATTTAATTTTTTTTTTTCAGTATGTAACTTATTTCCATATGTTTGCTTCAAATATATTGTTATTTTTATGTTTGCTTTTGTTAGTATACTCATTCTTCAAAGAACCTCTCCCTTCCCGAATAAAGATTGCAAGCTATCTTTATATTAATTAATGCCTCCCTATCGTAAATACAAAGCAAATTAGATTTTTTTATATGAAATTTGGGATACGGCTTTCAGACAGACTCTGTGTGGAGCGATGCAGCTCTACATTCATAGGTTAATTAGATCTCTGAATCTTACCGTGTCTTTACCGCAACTGCTTCCTTTTAGGAAAATTCCTATACATATCCATAACTTCGATAAATTAAAACTCTTTTGGTCCACATAGCAACTGAAATTGTCTGCTGAATTTATAATAAAGATTGCACAATGCACATATAATACAATACGAAAATACAATAGTCTTCATATAACAAAATAGAATGTAAATAGAATTGTAAATGTTCAGTTGTTCATTGTAATTCACGAACAAAGTACTGAATATTTTTCACTGTTTATGATTATAAAAAATATTAAATATTGCTTTAAATAATTGTATATTTCCTACACGTTTTATTAAAAACTGTATGAACGAAATAGAAATGCAATTTTTTAAGTGAAAATAACTGATATCTTAAAATTTCACAATGCTTTTTTTATTACTTGGCAACAGGACAGGATTTCCATTAGACTTGTAGGGCCAAAATCAGGCACACAAAAACCGTAACTGAAACACAATGCCAAGTTTATATAACACTCGCATATATAATAATGCGCTGCTCCAAAAAAAATTCGACTTGCCCTGTATTCAAGGTGTTCCACGAAAACCACCCCAGGCTGATTACTCAAAGAATTACCTAATGGATAACTCATAAACTTAAAACAAAACATAAATACACCACAGAAATTAGAAATTAGCTACGATAGAAATTTCTCTAGTCACATATCAATCGCGAGCTCTAGCCATCTACTCCATCTAGCCGGTTAAAAAACATATATTTATAAGAGAAGCTATAATACTGAAAATTGACACATTTAGATACACCAAATCTCTTCAGAGAGCTGGACTGAAATTTATGACATATTTATGGACATAGAAATTGATGCTTTTATTAATAAATTATCACTTTGATTTAACATTTTCATTTAAAAAATGTACAAAAAAAAATGAAGAAAACAGAGAAATGGATTTATGGTGAAACTAAAAAGAATTCCGAAGTACTAAAAAACCACACTGTCTAAAACAAATCACTGGTGACAAATACAAAAATTAGTTATAATAATCTGAAGATAAGAATGAGGAGAAAATTCGTACTGCTAGTTTTGGTCTTTTAAATATCAGAAAGCTAGTGAGTTTTTCTTTCTGCAAATCATTTTATTTTGGATATGTACAGACCCACTATCATACGGGATAATTTTTTGGACAGTGACAGCAAGGCTAACAAGATCTTTTTACAAACAGAGTTTATTCACAGCTTATCACTGCTTTGAAAGTCAGTCATTATGATTCTACTATCAAACAATACCTTCGGTACCAAAGTATTGAAATATTTATTGAGTTATAATGGAGACATTTGGGAGTTATCTATGGAACAACACATCTGGTAAATCGCCGCCACGGCTTTGCTGGCACATGCTTACTCTTTTGGCGAAATGTTGAATAACGGTGCTGCATACATGTGGCGGTGTTTCGTTGATATAGCGTCTAATTTCGGATTTTAATACTTCGGTGGTCGCGGGCTTATTGTCATAAACCTGTGACTTCAGATAATCCTACAGCCAAAAGTCCAAAGATGTTAAATCGCAATATCGGGCCGGCCAATTGTGGTCACCAAACCGAGAGATGACATGATAAGGAAACGATTCGTGCAAGACCGTCAATGTTTCACGGACGGTATGGCAAGTGGCACCGTCCTGCTGCAACCACATGCCGTCAAGAGCAATATCTTCCAGTTGAGGCACAAAAAACTGGGTTGTCATGCACTTTGTCCGCAAAACGGTATTCACGTCTTGTTGTTCAAGGATCTAATTGATGAACTATCTTCGCTGTGCATGGTCTGTCGGCAGAAGTTATTGAGTCAATTGGACTTTGTAGGCATGGAGATGCAAATCTTTAGTTAGAATACGCTGAATAGTGGCTGTTGTAACGTCCAATTCTTGCGCACGATGACGAATCGACGTCCTTGGAATCTCAGCCACGCTCTCGCGAACTGCCCTGATGTTTTGTTCTGGACGACCTCTACGAGCTCGTGTCGTGTGTTTCACATCACTAACCGAACCAGCACTTACGAATTTTTCGATTATTCTTTTCACAGTAGATGAATGAGGAACATTATTTCGACCGAAAATTGGACGCACTTTACGAATCGTTGTTCTATAGTGTAATGCTCCATGTTTACTAACTCCCATCTGTCTCCTATTGACCTGGCGTGTAATGGTCATGTGACATTATGACAGCCAAACTGGCGCGCAGTTCAAATCTTGCGCTCTTATTGAACACATTTTATAATAATTTAAACAAATTTGCCACATATGGCTCATTAAAAGTTTTGCATATTAATACTCGGCACGCACATTTATTAAGTATAACACAACTCATATTCGCATTGTTTAAGAAAGATCCATATTACGTGGGTATCAAGTTGTATAACCGACTGAACATATTATAGAAGTAAATGGAATATATTTCAATTACTTGTGAAAATTTTGCTTATTTTCTTACAGTTTATGTAATTTATATTATGTGTGATGTGATTTTTTTTGACATACCAATATTTTGTGATGATTCTAAAATAATTTTTTCTTCATTTTTGGTTTCTCAATGGGGCGAATTCTTCTCTGGCTCCGAATCGCACGCGAGCAAATTAACTACAACCATTTTTATATCCCGCAGAGTTAGTGACTGTAGGTTCCAGAAGCATGTGCCCTAATTAGGTAAATTATACTTAGAATGACCGCATTGTGCATTTGGCCTGTCAGTTCACTCAGATGATTTTTGGCAGACCGGTATGGTCTGTAATTCCGAGAGCAGCATATGCTTTAGCCCTTCAAGTACACCGATATTAGGACAATCATCTTGATCAAGTAGCCTGGGTAAACTTGGAGCTCGTACAGGAATTCGCAATATTTGGTTCGGTTTTTTCCTCTTTCAGGATGATATTTTTCTTACTTGGATTCACCTGACGGTTGGGATCGTGTAATTCAAGTAAATACTGCATCTCTTATTCTCGACAACGGACTTGGTATTTCCGGACACGTAAGGCAGTACTGATATTTGTTCTATTCTGAGAGCCTCAGGTGGTAATATGACACATATAGACATAGATATTGCAGAAGTAAGTGAATAAGCGATTTCGGCGCCTGATGGCAGTTCATGAAGTTGATAACCCCTACACCCCACCCAAAGCTACGGTAAACTAAGATGTTGATGACGTCATCTTGATGGGGAAACATATTTCTGTTTGCGACTTAAGGATTTGGGCTTTCAGGTGATTTGACTGGAACCCAGCGACTAATTCTACTGTTCTCGATGGTGACGCTGGCTACACGATTTAGGCGAGACCAGGACCTCCTGGGCTCGGCTCGCCATGTTGATAGTAGATAGATCCGGTGCAAGCGTAGCAGCCGACGCTGCTTGGAGCACGGTGTAAGCAGCGGCGAAAGATATTAGTTCGCAGGACATTGCTCAGGGGAGCTCCTTGACTCCTCGTAACGGACATGTTGACAGGTCGGCGCTGTTGGCAACTTCACCTAGGGAAGCGCCTTGGTTGAGATGCAGGATAAAGAAAGACACCTGCACCTTGTTGGCCGCCCGGCTAGTGCTTGACCCTGTCCACAGACCGATAATAGTAGCCTGCGGTGTAGCGCACGTTGCTACGACATGTGAAGCTCCTTAGCGCATTTACCCCCCTAGGCCCGGCAGCCCTAAGCGTTGTGATTACGATTTCTTTGAAAAAAGGGTCGTCTCCAGGCCGATGAAATTAGAATGCGGTGTTGTACACGTTCCCTGGGAACGTGCGATTTCCCAGAGTAGCGCACATGGGTGATGAGATCTCTTTAAATTTCGTTGCACTATTACTTTAGCTATTTTTTATTTATTTTGCTTGTTTTATTTTATTATTTTTGTTGACATTATTTTGTATCAGCGTAGATATGAAAAATTGAAAATGAAATAAAACGGCAAAGTTAAGCTTAATTATCAACTCCAGTCGACGAGTGTCATTCAGAGACTGAGATTCAGAGGTACCGGCGCACGATATTTATACACTCTACGCCTCTATTTATACACTCTAAGCCAATCGCCGGCCATTCCAATTCGACCGGTGATATTACATCAGCATCTCACCAGCCTCTTGGCCTGGTGTCGAATAAAGACCGCGTTTGTCTCAAAATATTTATGGGTACCATATCCACGCATTTCGTGTAGATAAATCAAGATGACGTTCCTGCTTATAACAGCAGAGAAGTTCTAAACTTTTAAATGCAAAGTTTCGTGAACGCTGGATATGTACCAATGGACCATTAAGGTCACCTGATTATAACTCTACTTGATTTTTCTTGTTAGATTATTTGAAAACTTGATGCATGTAACATAAATTGACGGACCGAGTGATATACATAATAAAATGTTTACAAGTTGTTCCTTAGTACAGAAAAATACTCTATTGCAAGCCACAAATTTTGAATTACAACAAAATATGTTAATCACTATTAAAAACCTATACTTAATATTTGTATTTTTTGTTTAAGTTTGAATATATTTCTTTTTATGGATTATTATTTCTAACATACCATTTCTTTTTGTGGATACAAAATTTCAATTTTATTTATATACTGCAGTTAAATATATGGGCTTTATTTTATTTCTGTTATTAAATTACTTTGTAATATACTGTGCACAGGATATTAAGGATGTTGGAAAAATCACACATGATTACGTCCCTGAAATTTTTTTCGGTGTGTCTGGTTCTTCATGGATTTTAGATGTCTAGAATAAAAAAATTATGTCTCTTTTTCATCGCATTCTTGTTTTTTCTAATATTCGAATAGCTACAATTAATTTTTATTATGTAGTTAATTGCGTTCAAGTGTGTTTGAAAAGTATTCTGTGGAGTTCTTGAACAAATATGGAAACAAAACGTCATTTATCATAACCTGAGGCCAATCTATAAATGTGCAGGAGAGTCATGACTGGATAAATATATGTCAATGGTATTGTCAGTAATAACTTTTCAAACTATTTATTGGCGAAAATTTTATTTTTATTGACGAGAATGCTAGCCCCCATTGTACTTAGCAAGTATTAACCTCCTTGATATGCACGGAATTTATCATTATCCTATTCTACCATGTTCTCCTGACTTGAGTCCTATTGAACATGTGTGATATTTATTGGGTAGGGCACTTCAAAACCATTCACCGGCTCCAGAGAACATTCTCAGATATTCTTCGTATTATATGAGCACAAATCCCACAAGATTTCATCAATCACATCACCAGACGCATGTCCAGATGTATACTTGAAGTAATTAGAGTGAGGGGCTAGAAAGCGAGGTATTGGTGATAAGTTTAGGACACTGTTGGTTCCCACAGCTACACTTCTCTAACTAAAATTGTTTTTCCTCGTTTTTTCATACCAAATTATACCAAAAGGTTAATAAAGAAGTCAGTTCCTCCCATAACAAATTTTCTTTTAGTCTAATCCTTTCATGAAAATATGAAATATCCTTAACTTTGTGTGCACAGTGTATTATAATTAGTACCTTACATTATTTTATTCTCTACGTTATAAGAGGCTAATCCATTAATATCATGCCCTAAATGTCACCGATTTTATTCCTATGGCTGAAATTTCATATAACTGTTATTAAAATGCAAGACCTTATCGCCCAGAAGGATATATATATATATATATATATATATATATATATATATCGAATATTTACCTTTTCTAACCCAATTTCGTAATTCAGCGTGCCTCGAAAGCATTTTCCTCTGGACAGTCTATGTTTCAAAACGAAAACGGTGAAATATACCACACATAACTCTTGTAGAATAATAATTTATAGCCTTTCGAAGGGAAAGTTACATACAAAATTATACAACAGAGCACTTGGGGCATTCGAAAAGTGTTCACAACACAGGTATGGTATTAGCTATATATTGGTCGAAAATGTGAGAAGCTGGAAAAAGAGATGTAAATATATGTTATATATAAATAAAGCTGAAAGCAGAATTTGGCTTGTTAGATCGGGTGCTGGAGGTCATTTCGTTTGCGTAATTGGGGCGGCATAACTTTTCTTCAGAATATATCAAGATAGTGCATGTGTTAAAAAATGTAATAAAATAAACAAAAATATGTTGGAAGTATAATATGCAATCAGAAAAATATTATCTATTTATTTATTTGTTTTTTTTTTATCCAACAGCAAAAGTCGAGTTACAGGATATTGAGGTAAATTGAATTTAAATAATAACAACGAAAAATGGTAATAATAAAAGAAGAGTAAAAACAAAAAGTCCAACAATAAGGTACCGACGATTATACAGATATATACACATACACACTACACACACATAATATATTTACATATACAAATACACCTATATACACAATTATTTATTGTAGTAAATTGCTAGCTATAAACATTTTTCAGTTGCTCAATAATACAAAAGAATATCGTCGCATGAAAACCATAAGGTTCTAAGCGACATTTTGCCCACAACTGAGATTTTTGTTACAGCTTACTCTACATATTTTTCAGCATCTTTCTGGCTAGGAAATTTCATAACTGAATGAAAGATAGCGCCATAAACTTCATTTTCATATGATCTTAATTAGGATTATGTAATTATTTGATACAGTTTATGTTTTTCGTTACAGTTTAAAGTTACAAACTGAAGATTATTTATTTTTATATATTTTCTACCGTCTATTTAATGATTAAAAGTTACTAAAATGTATACTATATTTACATTTTATATACTAAAGTATACATTACAGAGTGATGTGGTTCTAAGTACAAATGCAAAGGTTACTTAATTTTCCTATATTTCCTATAATTTTGGGTAAACATAAACAATTTCATATGTATCATGTCTATAAAATACAGGATTTCTTTGTTCCATACGTTCCACATATAAAAACGGAACGAAAGTGACTTTTCTAGAGATTATAATCTTAAATTCGTTCTCCTGTTAAAAAGTAAATTGTTACTTAGAACCATATAATCCTCATGCAATGATATATACCACGTTACAATAATTAGAGATCATTTGATAAATAGGAAATGCTTTAAGAATATTGGTATTAGCTGCACTGTTGTGCGGCGGACACCCATATGTTGGTATGCCTTAGAATATCCGGACAGTTTAAGATATTAAACACCACAGGTAATAGAACTCACTGTATTCCTGAAGGTACCTCAAAGTACCTTGTGTCGAAAGGGTCCACATTTAGAAACAATGGGTACACACCAAATGTCCGAGTATGCTAGGATTAATGTCTGATTTAGAAAAATCCTAGCTTCTCGACTGGGGATCGAACCCGAGACTCAAGTGTGAAAGGCAAGTGTCCTTACCACTCAACCACGAGGTCACACATATTGGTTAACAATTTTATATAAAAATATAATCATATGTATAGATTTCCGTTTTGACCACTCTGTGAGGTCAAACGGTGTTAATAATGAATTATATGAATACCCTCCTGGCGAATATATTTCATTCAATACACATAATGCAGATTTCAAAAATCATCTGTGTTTTTTCAAACGTCGCGTCGTCACTAAAACGTAGATTGTGTTCCAGACTGTCGATGCAAATCCTAATTTCGATCTAACGAAGGATATATATAACCATCGAAGAGGAAACATGTCAGAAAACCTTTCTGAATTTCTATTGACAAAATCTAAACATTTAACTGCAGATGAAGTGGTAATGTGAATAAGTTATTCCAATATCTTTTCTATAATCTGGCCTATTCAGTGATGTATCGCCTAATTTGTAATTAAATGCAATAGGATTTTTTTTCTTGTGAATGACGTAACATTACATTTGGAAGCATTTAGTGGTAAGTTGTTTTGTTTGTGCACATCACGAATTTATGTTATTAAGTGAATCTTGCAACAGTTCGCACTCTTTGTAAGAATTCACTTCACACAGTAGCTTAATTAAATATGATTTGAACGAAACAACTACTCAGCGGGCAAATACCCCGACCTGCATTGGATTATACCTTAAAATCATGATAGATCGGTAGCCGATATCATTTGTCAATTCCTAACCAGACATAGACCAATTTCGAACTTATTAGTTCTCCTCAGTATGCCATAGGTTATGGAACAGACAAATGATAATAGCCAACCTGCTAGTCATATACTGACTAAGGTAAATTGAGTAGAGGTGAGAGGTATGTGAAACTTCTCCTATGAAAAGTTTCACATACCTCTCACCACGGTACTTGCTTCGCAAGTCGCTATCCGCCACAGAGACATCTATGTTGTCGGTCGGATAGTAGTATTTGGACCATATGAGAAGTTTCACATTGTAACGAAATTGCAAGTTATTTCATTTCAGTTTGTTGTGTTCCACGATGAATTAAGTTTCTGTTAGTCTAGTCTAGATGGCGCCACTGATTTCTACTAGAACAGTTGGTTTTACTGATTTTTGGCACTAAATATCTATCTATCTTTATTGCTCATACTCTACTCTCAAATGTCTGTCTCTTTCCAAACTATAACCGGATTTAGGTGGGAGAACAGAATGAAGCTTACTTCTTCTTACTAGTGCAGCGTTCAGATGGAAATCATCTCTAATTCTGCGGTCTGGTAAAATTTATATGTTTTCTGGTATTATTATTTGATTCTATGATCATCGTTATTTAAAAAGTTGCTATATTGATTTAAAGTACCTTTGAGGTAATTTTCATAATAATATTGTACCGTAATTATCTTAATTTACGTCTTGGGCGAATTTGCTTTTCGGTGATCAGTTCACCTTGGTTGTTCTTTGGAACAGCCATCATTAATATTGATTAGTATCAATTTATCGTGCCTATTTCTAGCTTTACATCGGAGAATAATATTTTAAATGAAGCTCAGCATGGATTTAGGAAAGGAAAATCTACAACTTCAGGAATTTCTAAACTCCTAAATATGTTATATGAGAGTATGGATAGTAATAAAAATGTGTATGTTTATTCTTGGATCTGAGTAAGGCTTTTGATCTGGTTGATCATCCCTTTCTCTTAATAAAGTTATACGCTTATGTCCTAAGGGAATTAATAAACAACCTAATAAGGATTTACCGTTCGGATAGAACACAATTAGTAGAAATCGATAAGTTAGATTAATAGAAATAAAAATTGTTTACGGTGTTCCAAAAGGATCTGTTTTGGGTCCATTGATTTTTCTTTTGTTTGTTACTAATTTCCCAAATATTGACAGTAGTAGCCAATTAGTAATGTTCACTGATGATAGTAGTTACATTTCTGTTAAAAATTCAATTTTGGATACAATATCATATACACATTTTATATTGGACAAATTTATAGGGTGATTTATTCAAAATAAGCTTTTTCTAAAACAGGCAATGCAGTATTTACGAATTTTACACCAAGGTTAAAAACAATATCGAAAAGCCACCTTATAAAAAATAATGGCAAAACCAGAGAACAGGTTGCAGATACAAAATTTTTAGGTTTATACATAGATAACAGCTTAAGGGTTGGGAAACACACATAGGTATTATTTGCAAAATGATATCATTGGCTTGCTTTGCCTTGTACAGATTACGAGCCTTTCGTTTGTAAAAAAAATCAGTTCGAATTATTGCATGTGTTTCCAGAATTAAGTTTTCAAAAAAGTCAGACTGTTAACGTTACCATCAATTTATATTTTTGAAACACTATTATTTGTCAAACAGAATTCAGATAAATTCACTAAAAATAATTACTATCATAATTACAATACCAGGAAAGGCAATGATTTGTGCTTACCATTATATACGTTGGCTATTTATGAAGGAAATCCTGCTTATATGGGTATGCTATTTTATAATAGAATGACCACTTGTATTAAATCTATAGATAGTGTAACTGAGTTCAAAGTTACATTGAAAAATTATTTAATAGATAAGTGTAGTTACAACGTAGAAAAATTTATAAAGTGATGTATTATACGGTGTAGAAATTAAGTAACGCATAAATTCAGTAATTCTGTTGATATTAATTTTTTTGGAAAAAATCTCGAAGGGGTATAGCGATTTTGACTTCAGCAAATATGTTCAGTCTATTTTCAGTTTCTTATGTCATTTATTTTTTAAGTTATGACATTAACGACTTTTTTTTAAATAACCTATATTTTTATTATAGATTTTGTTATTAGTTTTTATTCTGGTTCCGACCGTATAAAATTTTCAATATGATATTATTTGAAAAAAATCGAAAAAAACAGTCTTAAAGTTCAAATAACAAAAATTCATTAAATTGGGAACATTTATCTAGTTGCCTAACTTTGACGGAAAGTTATCGACGGCACATTCGTTTTTATTTTGAAATTATACAAACGTAATACCATTTACTGGTATTTTCCATTATGAGAGCTTTCAGCCAACTTTCTCTTCTCTCCAGGTTCTCGGGAAATCTGAAAATAAACACATTTTTTAATAACAACCTTTAAAATTTAATAAAAAAAATAATATGTGGCTTTAAAACATCTACAATTTGTGAGCAACCTTATGAATGAAATTCCATTGAAGTTAAAATAAATATTTTTGTATAAGTAACTTTTTTGATAAAATGTGGATTTTTTACTGTTCAAATGGAATCAAATGTTGTGGTTTCTGTTTTTCTAAAGCTGTCATTAATTTTAGTTATTTTTGAGCTTTCACACTCACATTATGCCAGCCCTGATTTGCTTTCGTTACTTACCTGTGAAAATATAAACAACCCCGTGGTTTACCTCTTTGACCGCACACTACAGACTTATTAGTCATTGTTTCTCAATAAATATTTATAAATAAATTTTTTATAATTAAAAATCGATTAGTAATCACAGTGCCAAATAACAAAACTTTAAAAAAAAACCTTAAAAACACAGATTAAAATGAGAGATGTCGTCTTACAGAACACTAATTATTGTTGTCAAGGCGGTGATACATCGGTCATCGATCGGATTTCGTCGTGCTATGTTCATGATTCTGACCAATTGGAATAAAACCAGCGATAATATTTACGTATCTCGCGTGGGATGTAGATTAATCGGACGAATTTTTATGTTTTGTTATTCATCTTCTAGTATTATTAATCTGAGGTTTTTAAAGTTTTGTATAATCAAGGTGGTGGATGTTACTTTGGCATAAGTTAATTAATAAAGATATGTAATGTATGTCATGGTGTATTAAAAATACAATTTCATTATAAAACATAGTATTACCTTATTTGTCAGGTTTAGAATCGAATATTGTAAAGATACACAACAGTTGGTACAGTTCTTTTTGACACGGCATTCTACCCCACTCCCGAAACAGTTACAGTAGCAACATCAAATGTATCAGAAGAACATATCTGTAAGTGGTTTGTTTAAACAGAATCTGAAATCCAAAATATTTTTGATATATTACAAGATCTGAAAAGCGTTTGTAATGGGACAAAACCTATTAACTATTTTGTCCAAAATTTGGCAAAGCTATTGCTCCGAAAGTAGCTAAAGATCGCTGAATAAAAGCTACAAAAATATGTAATACCAATACGAGACAAGCAGAAAACAATAAAGTAGAAAATACTAATAAAACAAATTTGCTGTTGAAGAAAAATGATGAGAACAGGAAGAAGTATGTAAGAAATTTATTTAAAATTGAAATATCTGCTACAAACGAAAACAAAAACAAACCACACACTTATATGTGCCCAAAAATAAAATATTAGTGCAGCGAAGACTGTCTTATTGTACGTGCAATATATATCTAACCGATACTAAAAGTGTAGAAGAACATACCATGAAAAATGCCTGAAGAAAAAATATGTATATTTCCTTTTTGTATATGCCCAACTTGCCGTTCAATTTAGATTTATAATGGTTTAAAAAATGTATCTAATGACTTGTTTGTTATAAATAAAAAAAAATATTTTAAATTTATATACTACCTTCTTATCTACTTACCGTATCAGAATGTACCAATCCCTAGTGTACCAACGAAATATGGACATTTTTGTACTACCAGTCATTGAGATTTTTGGTCTGCCAATGATTTGTATTTGGATGCCAATGACTAGAAAATCGTTATTTTTAGAAAAAATGTGGAAATCATAAAAACTTATGTTGATCTTAGAATATTAAAAAGCATTTACAGTTACGACAAAGAAAGATGAATGACGTGTTACCAAATTCGCTATTGAAATTGTTATATTGATTGTTTTATCATAATTTATTGTGGCAGTAAGCTTAATGTGTCAATAATTAGGCAATTTAACCCTAATTCCTTTCGAAACTTGTGTAACACATTTGTTACAAATTTGTCGCACTAGAAAATGAGAAATAAACCAGTTACTAATAATGAATAACATCAAATGAACGTAACGATTGCGATTACTGAAAATTCCAATATTATGTCACGGGAATTGGTTACTAGATTCAACATTTTTAAAAAATCAGTTTTAAAAATTTTTTATAATAGAAAAACGTATCCCTACAACTAACAACTGATGCAAAATGTACACGAAAATGATAAAAACAGACGAGCAGCCTTAGTAATTATTTATAGAATGAAATGGGTCTCTCAAAGACACTGGTAATCAGGCTTAAATTTATTTATGCATTAATTCATAGTTCACTGGCAATTTATTAACAGTCACTTTTATTAATAAAATATATATTATTGAGATCACTAATACAACTCTAGTTATAATTATTTTTTTGTAAGAAGTCTAGAAAAGAACTGCCACATGGCACAGGAACTGATAAATTTTTCCATAATAGAAGAGTAGATTGATTTTTAAGCACATTTGCCTTTCGAAAGGACTTCTTACACACATTTTTAAATGTTTTATTTTTTAAATATCTCGAATATTTAGATTCGCTTTTTGGACACCTAAATAAATGCTATTACCAGAGACTAAGTAATACGTCTCTGCTATTATCATTAAAAAAGGAATAAAAAATGGAATTACACCAGTCGAATTACAGAAATCTACTTCGATATATTTTAGTTTTCTGCTGCTGTATTTCCCGATCTATAGTTGAACAAAAGTAGAAACCAAGAAAATTCAGAAAAACTAAGCGATTATTATTCCACAATGTCATAAAGTTCTGAAAGCTTCCTTCTCGTTCAGGGTTTGCAACTAGAGCAAGATCAATAAACGCACGGAAATATGCTGCCATCTGTCCGAGAGATGATAAAACTTTTACGGGAGAGTAAATTTTACTGTATCCCATCCCCAAGTTCGAGGAAAATTCTTGATAGGTGGGGGTGCTTATTTACTTTTCATATTGGTTATTTTTTAACATTATGAAACACTCTTTATAAATTTGGATTAACCTATTTATAAAGAATACTAAACCAAGTATTTTTAACTAAGGCGAGTTCCAACTAAGGACACCCCTGGATGAAGCTTTATGTTTAAATGACAGATAAATAAAGCTGAAATCTAATTTGAGAAGTAAATTGTCCTATTTATGGAAACAGTTCTGTTTCACAAACCCTACCAGGTACACCTTAATTCGTCTTGATATCCCGAACGACTGTTGGCATAATGATTCCCCTTACCCAAGAAAATATATTACAACATTGGTACGTAAAAAATTTGGTCATGTCTGATACTCTGCCCACTTATTTAAAATTGGAGTCTTTACTTCAGATAATTGTCAACACTATAACGTCTTAGGTGATCTTGATGACGTATTCTTTGGCTGCATCAAATACAAAGATGCCTCAACTAAGCTTATTAAAAATATTCTAAGTTGTAATGTTTATGCTCCCTTCAATTTATTACATCTGTTGTCAGTTGGATCAAGGAAGATATATGATTGTATTGTGAATTTTTTAAACGCAAATTAAAATGTAGGTTAAATTTTGTAAGCACTGTGTCTTCCCTTATGTTAGTACTACTCCCTGTCAACCGAGGACTCCCCTGTATTGTCAAAGTTGTAACAATGTCCTGATCGACCCCTGGATGAGAAATGAGTATTTTTAAATCTGTATGATTTCCAGATATCCATCATATAATTATAAATCGCGCTTAAACTATTTGGAATTGAAGATAAACAAACAACGAATGTAAGCGGTTCATTTCAATTAAAATACACATTTGACAGGTTAAGTTATGTCTATTTTTTTTCTATTAGGTAAGACAAATTTAATGATTTTATTTCCGGTCGAACATCACTTTTTCTACTACTGTTACAAAATGCCTATTTCTTGATCACTTCAGCTTCAAAATGTTGTTATTTTTTGCAATGAATGCAAAATAGTACATCACTTATAATTTATTGTGAAACAAGTACAAAATTGGGCAAATGTTTTATTTATAAGTTATAAATAAAAATTTGCCCAATTTTGATCTTCATAATATTCAAAATTCCAAAAAAAGAGACATTTTAGGACAAGGAAAATTAGTTACATCACAAAATGTATGCTCAACGGGATCGGCAGCGAGTAATGAAACAAACAGTTAAATTGAATAATATTTAACAATTTATTACATTGTCCAACCAGCATTGAACATTTTTCATGACTGGAGAAAGTAATAAAACAATAATGTTCCTCAAATTAACCGAAGTTACTGGGAATACTTAGTTAATCATATTCGCCGTAACATATACATATAAAGATTTGATAAATGATACATTCTTTTAATTGGTGATTTTATACTATCTAAAATAACAGGAGCTATAAATATTTCACTAAAAACATTGAATGTACTATTTACTGGTGCGACAGGGAACAGATGTCTGTAAACCCTCAAAAATAGTACCATTCACCCGGAAAAGGAAGCTGGGGGACTTAAGACCTCCCACTTTAATGGGTGAAACTATTCCATTTGAGGAGGAGGTGAAATATCTAGGAATCACTCTGGATAAATCACTTAATTGGAACTCCCATCTGGAAAAGGTAATCCACAAAGCAAAGCTGTCCCTATTGACATGCCGTCGTATCTGTGGCAAATCCTGGGGCATGGGTCCCCAACAAATTTACTGGATCTATATCACGGTCATCAGACCAATGATAACATACGAATCCATTGTTTGGTGGCCGAAAGGATTACAACGGACGGCCAAATCCAAACTCTCTGGACTGCAGAGATTAGCATGCATGACCGTAACGGGAGCAATTAGCACCACACCGTCAGCTGCAATGGAAATCCTCCTGGATTTACCCCCTCTTCATATATATCTGGAGAGAGAGGCCAGTGGGCAACCTACAGACTGCAACAAGCGGCCATTAATATGCCGCAGACTAGTATCATGGAGCGGAACAGGTTGTTGGATGACATAGAGAATCACAGCATCCTGGGAATGCCCTCGGATAATATGCCTACTGTGACCAACTACGAGCTGACCTTCAACATTCTTTCTCCAGAAAGAGATGAGTGGGATCGGAATAAAGCCGACCTACTGAAGGCAGACAGTTGTTGGTTTACAGACGGCTGCAAAACTTCCGAGGGAACAGGAGCCGGAGTACACAGCTACACACCAAGGGTGAGGATAGTCTCAAACCTAGGTATTCATGCAACTGTTTTCCAAGCTGAGGTTCATGCCATTGAACTGCGTGTATGAAGGCTGGAATATGTGCATCTTACACGCAGATCAATAAAAATTTTCTCAGATAGCCAAGCAGCTATAAAAGCTCTTGGCTCCTACCGGTGTAACTCCAAAACGGTATGGAACTGTCAGAAAGCTCTAAATCATTTGAGCAAGAACAACAACGTGACTCTGGTCTGGATACCGGGCCACTCTGGTATGGAAGGTAACGAAATAGCGGATTCCTTAGCCAGAGAAGGAGCGGGATCATGATTCATCGGACCAGAACCAATACTTGGCATATCCTCAAGTACTGCCAAGATGGCTATCTCAACCTGGGCTGAAAGGCAAACTCTCCAGTATTGGCAAGAGTTACCAGGATTAGTTCATTTGAAGGCGTTTATAAAATACCCTTTGAAATCGAGAGCTAAGAAACAGAGTTAAACAGGATAAACCTGAAAACTCTAACAGGCCTATATACCGGGCACTGCCGACTAAACTATCATCTGCATAAACTCGGCCTAGCGGAAAACGCCGAGTGCCGTCTATGCCTGGAGGATGATGAGAAGGCAGACCACATCTTATGCACCTGTCCCGCTGTGGAGAGGATCCGATTCTCAATATTTGGCAAAGGGCAACTGCTGCCAGAGGATCTGGACACATTCTCACCCAATGAAGTTATCAGTTTCATTAAGAGACTGAACTTATTGGGTGAAATATAATTAGGTGTGAGCCACAATAGGCCAGCTGATGGCCGCAGTGGAGGGTCTACTGCGACCCACTCACAACAAACCTAACCTAACCTAATCTAACCATTTACTGGTTGATCTTAGTAATGAGTAATGCCTCAGCTGCAGTTAGAAGCTACGCTGAAAAATTTCCACACAGACATATTGCGAACGGAAAAACATTTTTTAAGAATAGAGCAACGACTTCGCGAAACCGGCAATTTAAAACTACGAAGTGGAAGGTATGCAGGGCATCCAAGAAATATAAGAACTGTACAATTAGAGGAGAATATATTGAATTTTGTATCAGAAGATTCCATAGTTCGATTCGTACTAGACAGTTAGCTCTCAGAACAGATATCTCCCAAGCCACTATTCTACAAGTACCATATGAGCAACAATTACCTTTATTATATATTTAATAAGTTCAAGAACTGTTAGAAGGATTAGGAGTCTGCGTATTAATTTTTGTGACGTAATACGTGAAAGAATGCAAGCTATTCCAAATTTTATAGATAGTATTCTGTTGACAGACGAGGCGACATTTACCAGGCAAAGAATATTTAATTTTTTTTCGTATAATTTTCATTTTTGGGCTGATGAAAATCCAAAGGCAATACAAGTAACCGCATTCGTTTAAAGTAAATCTTTGGGCAGCCACATCGGGAAATCATTTTGTGGGATATTTTATTTCTCCGAGATCAATGAATGGAACAATGTACTACAACTTTTTAGACATTTAACTTATTTAAAATTCTTAGGATTATCACAATTACCAGAGGATAAAGATTGTTTTTTATCTCCATTTTACTAGAATAGCCAGAAGGTGACCGCACAATTATTCTTCTGAAAGGTGTGTTGGTAGAGGAGGTGTAGATACAACTATCCACTGGCCTGCACACTCGATAGACCTCGGTCCGCTTGATTTTTTGTTATAGGGCTATTAAAAGTTAAAAATGTAACACGAAAATTAGTACTCTTGAGGAACTGATATAGAAAATCGTCAATGATTTCACAATATTTTGAAACAATCAACAAGTGGTTCTAATGGGTGGTTCATTTATTGAGAAGAGCAGAATATTATGTATTGAAGAAGGTTTTGGGCAGTTGCTTCGATTTTTGAGTAGCGCGTGTTTTTCATAATTAAAAAAAAGGTTAAATATTGTCGATAAATATTATTTTATAACAATTTTAAAATGATGTATTTTAAAATACCATACAATGAAAGATACAAATGTTCCTCACGGATTAAATTTTTCAATTCCTTTTCTGTCAGTAGAGTAGGTCCTTCCAAAATTTAGAATGACAAATCACAACACTTAATTTTTGTGATGGCAAAAAATGCAAATACTTGGTAAAAGGATATTCTCCTTGTCAGGACCACCCCCCACCCCAAAAAAAAAACTTAAGAAAGGAGAGACAATTTCAGGAAGCACGCCCAGAAATGGGTTCTACTACTTTTTGATCCCTAAAATTACAATTTGATATTTTATGCCGTTTGGAATTAATTGCAAAAAAAAGTAACTTTCATAACTTATTATGTGGTATAGAACTATACTCTGTACGACAAATTACACTTTATTTTTTTTATATTATATGCCCCTGAAAAATTACTCCGAAATTAGGAATCATCCTGTATATAGTTATATATTTTTTTGAGAACATTTTTAATTTTTTTTGTCGATAAGTACCCTTCACATTTACTCCAAAAATGCTACAAAATTTGTAGATTTACTTATATCCGCATTTATTTTTCTTGGAAATTATTATCCTCGGCATAGAATATTTACTCCACATAATTGAAGATTTTTTGGAAACAAGTCAAAATGACTGTTTCTCAATTACTTCTTACCTTCTTCATTTCGACCATTCTTCAAAGCGTTTTGAAATAATATGAATTTTCAGACAAAAACTCGAGATTGTTACATCTGCAGTTTCTTCAATATCTGAATTATACATCACTCATAAAAGAGCCCTTTTGCAAGACTCTAAATGAGCACAAACATTGTACAAACTAAAATCAGCGTGGTGTTCAATTAGCTTTATTTAAAATAAAAACTAAACTATTTCGAAACCCTAGTTAGTAGAGCCCAAATATTGCACCGAATATCTGTTCCATGAAACTCTAAATCCGGGAAATCGTTTATCCATCGTTCTACAGTATTTCGAGAGAGAAATGAGCATCATATTTTCAAAAGGTTCCACGACAATAACTCAATGTAATATTCGGATTCGTGCTCTACTAATTAGAAATTAAACAGTGAGACATAACCGGTTCATTTTGCAATTATTTAAAGAGGATTTTTTACTCAGCATATTTAGCCTGTCTTCATATTAAAGTTCTACTATAATTTATCTTTAAGAGGGGTATATAAATTGTTTACCGTATAAGTACATATATTAAAATTATCATTTTTTAAAATGTTAATAAGCTTGTTACTTAATCCTTTAATTAAAGGAATTAACAAGCTTATTAACATTTTAAAAGATGATAATTTTAATATATGTACTTATACTTGTAAATCGGTAAACAATTTATATACCCCTCTTAAAGATAAAACTGATATTTTAGACAAATCCAACGTTGTGTATTATATCCCTTGTGGAAATTGTGAACAATGTTATATTGGTACCACAAAAAATAAACTTTCAACCCGTTTAAAACAGCATAAATATGACTGCAACCCTTAATTTTTTCATAAAAAAGAAAAAACAGCTTTATCTAAACATCATTTTGAATCAGGACATCATTTTGATTTTAATAATGCGACTATTTTATGTATTGAACAAAATCATCAAAAGAGACTAATACTAGAAATGTTATTTATTAATAAATTTAGAAACAACACTGTAAACTTTAGAACAGATATCCAAAATTTGAATATTATCTATCATAACTTAATTAAGTAATTTATGAATGATTTCTACACCTAATGTGCGACTTCGTCCTCAGAATTAACTTGAATTCCACCAATCACATTTCACGATGTGGGGTTGTTCGGGGGATTGATTATGACATGGGTTGAAAATCAGTCTTAATATATGGTGCTATTTCGTAGTTTATATTAATTTTTACAGTTTTCTGTCAATAAGGGATGTGTTGAATTGTTTCATCTTGATAGTAGAATACTATTTTAAACCTTAAAAGTTCTAATAGAATAATTTATGGCTCTCTACAAAAATATCTTATTTAAAATTGGTTAAGATTAATATTTATAGATGACGCTAGATTGACAATCATTCTTGTATCCTTAACTTTACGCTCTGGGTGTGATTTTATTTGATTTCGGTCTTTGGCCAAGAACACTGATAAATTTTAATCTGTTGTGTGTCGAATGTCTACATATATGTATATTTTATTGACTTTTAAATTGATTGGTATTGTAATTGTTATGCCTACAGGTAATTATTACTTAGATTTTGATATTTTATCATTACAGTTTTTTTTTTCATGTTATAAAAATAACAAGTTTTTTAAAAAAAATTTTTTTCTTCCAATTTGATACTTTACGACTAAAATATGTTCATATAAATAATAATGTTTTATATTTAACGAACCTTTGTTGCTATTATTTTCAATTTGAAATTTTGCAATTTGTTAATTCATACTTTAATAATGTTTTTTTAAATAATTGTGTACCTATTGATATGTATGTTCTTAGAAATTGTTTTCTCTTATAGACTTGGTTTTAAAAAAGTTTTTCTGTTGTGGAACTTTACATAATTATTTGGCTATTGAGCCCTGAAGAAGTTTAAGCATATTAAACGAAACGTAGGCAGGGTAGCGTTTTTATTTTAACCTATTGTCCTGGTTCCGACAATTTCAACCTGTAGAAGATTTTTCAAGGACACAAAATTCACTTTTTAATATTTTTAATTTCTCTATTGTTCTTCTCCGTTCAGCCACTCAACTGTCATATTACTTGCAGTAAGATAAGATCAAAAATATGTCACAATTATTCGCATAAATGGTATGCCAACTAAATCTTTATTGCTTTGAAGAACTTCGGTAAAAATAGATACTGCACACTTGAACGGAATGCTTCTAATTGGTAGTACATACACGATAAAGTTTCTAAAATATGCAATTAATCCATTTGTTCATAACATTTTTTTTAAACAAATATCACTAAAAATTTAAAAATTATAAAATCTAATAGTGTTTTGATATACAAAAACAGCGATAATAACAAATATTGAAAAAAAAAATTTGTCACCTTTTTTTTTATCGTTTATTAGCTTTTTGTTAACGTAAAAGATTAATAACTAATGAACTATAACAATGTGATTATTTCATAAAGTGTACTTGTTAGAATGTATCCAGCATCGGTTATAATTTTCACGTCTTTAGTTTAACAATTATCTGATTATAAACATAAACGTGAACCCCAAAAAAATTTGTTAATTAACAATAAGCGCATTTTATGAAAAACGGATGAAAAAAATTTTTTTTGAGTGGATATTGTTCCTTGGGATGTCTAGATGATCCGATAATTTTTTTGAAATTTTTTTAATTAATATTTTATAGCTAAAAAAATTTTTTGTTGCTACTGTCGGATTCTGAGGTCAGCGGCAACGTCGCGCTCGCTGCGCGGAGCAGTATTTTCACCATTAAATTAAAATTATTAATAATGGAGGAACAATTTCGGGAGTTAGGACTTTTTTTTATCGGAAATTTCATCCTCTTTAAGAATCCTCTTTTTAAATTTCTTAATTATTAATAGTTTCTGAATTATTTGCGAAAAACTAAATGCCTTTTTTTATTTTAATTTGTTAATAACTTTTGCAATTTTTTGTGTTGGTAAACAATTTTTATACATTTTTCTAGACGTCATTCCGAATTCAGTGAGCTATCGCCCATATTTTTACGGCGTTTATCACTAATTAACACCGTTTTTAACTTGTGAACTAGACTGGTGCGTGGCCTTTGCAAATAGTCTGCATTCAGTATATTGTAACCAACCGTGGCCATCTTTTTTATAGTTTTCGGCCCTCTCCGATAAATAAAAGGTACCGAAACGTTACTTACAAAAATAGTCTTACTGTACATGGATTTTTTGGCAGCCAAATATACTTTTATGATATTTGTTTTCGCTACTGAGTACTATGTTGATGCTATTATGATTATTTTCTATTACATGTTTTAAAATGGAATATAAGGCATTATGATTTTTGTAATTTATATTCCGTTCGTGATTGTATTAAAGTTGTTTGTGTAAATATTATTCTGTTTGTTCATTAACTATTCCGTTGCGTTTGTGCAATTTATTTTGTAAACAACATATATTTTGATATTTTTATTAAAACTAAATTTTAATTACTGTGGTATTTTTGTACACAAGAACAACATAAATTTAAATCATGTTATACTTCCTTATTTTTTTGTAAGGAATACAGGAAACGTGTTGTTAAACTGTTCTGATATTTTGTGTGGTTATTTCTCTCTTATTTCTAATCTTTCTTTAGTTAGTGGATTACACAAAATGGACAAATTTCTTTTGTTATTATCAAAACCACTTATTGAATTATTACTAGGTTTCCTAAAAATGTTTCTTACATTTCGTGTCAATATGAAATAATGCAAACCAGTCTTTTTAGCCAACTTTCTTTTTCTTTGGCAATAAAGTGCGGACTAAAATAAGTTAGTCTACATTATTTCATATTGATATAAAGATAAAATTAAAGTTGTTCTGTTTAAAAACACTTAATAACAAATTCGTTCTAATAAATAATATGGATTACTGATTTGTCTTCTGCTAATATATAGTGTCTGTCTAAATCCCCCCCTTCCTAATTTTTGAACGTCTTGTTTTATGTTAAAGACTCCTGATCAAATTGAGTTTGAAAGAGATTGTATGACCTATTTTTTGATGTTGAATTGATTTTTTGAAAATTAAAGATGGCGCTAGAGGTATCTACTCACAACCTAAAATTTTTAATTTTAAGAAAGTCACGTTTCACCTCATTTGAATAGTATTTAAATTCTCTGCACATTCGTTTTTTAAAAATGAAAATCCATTTATCCGTTCTCTAGTTATAAGCGATAATATGAATAATAGATCAATATCAGATTGTTTTCGTATTTATCATATTCTCTTCAGACCCTTGGTCCCCTATTTGCTACATGCTGAGTTATTTTTTAAATTTAAACTCATTTTTAACAATGAATCCCGGCGTAACAAATAATATACATCACGTTCACCACCACCTAGTATCCATAAGTCGACTCAAATATTTTAAATTTCATATTAGTGTTGTCAAATATAGCGAGTGCTTCTTATAATTATGTGATTCTTTCTAAACGTGGCAAGTAGTAGTTTTAACTTCAAAAATGATTAAAATTTTCAAGATGTGGTTAGTTTGAGCATTTATAAGTATGTTGTTGCAAACTTTAAGGTTATATTACGGTATCTGTTTGGAGAAAACCTTTTCTTTTTTTCGAAAAGTAGCATATAATATACAATAGGTTCTGAAGAACTGAAAATACTCTTAGATGTACTTCTGGCCAGGTCTTTAAAATGAAGAATTAGAAAAAACCATGGAAAATTTTGACTTCGATGATTTGGATATACAAAGTTATGAGGAAGAAGATAAACTGACCAAGTCACTGCAAATGAAAAAGTTTTTGGACCCCATCGCAGATAAACCTGAGCAGTTTTCTGATTCAGACGACATTTCTTTGATGACACTTTTCCCAAGTGCGACTTTTCCCATGAAGAATCAGTTCCACAAATAATGCGTTGAAATGGAAAAGTATAAATGAATTTGTATGACAATCTACACCCATAGGTAAAATGAAGTTGATTCTCCTATTTCCTAAATTTTAATTATTTAAAGGATGATATTTCTGTTAAAATAGCACGTATGTACATCAGAGGAGCCATCAGATGTAAACAATTTACCTTTATTAGGTGTATAATTTGTAAAATGTTTCTCTGTTTTATAGCTAACAGAAACTGCTTTAAACTATTTCATGAATATACAATTTTGCATTTGTTAAGTCCCATGGTAGCAAACATGCTATATATTTTTTTTACTATTGATAAATACTAAAATAATTAGGAAAATATATTTTAGGCTTGTTTGTGCTTTTCTTTATTTAGTCTTACCAAAATTTTAGTGTTTAAGCAGTTTTTACTTTCAGGACTCAAGAGGGATATCACACGCAAAAACATTCTATTTATTCGATTGTGTCAGAAAGTAAGGTTTTTTAACTTGGTTAATTGGATGAAAAAATAACCTTTTTGGTAAGGTATTAATTTCTGTTGTTGTTGCTAGGTGCCCACTTTTCTTCATATGCCGAAAAATACTGTAAAATGTTAAAAAAGTAGAGAACAAAGACTGTTTATGTTATTCTTCATTTTTTACCGTCCGAAAAGTAGTTTTCTACGATCATACAAAAAGTAGACCATAATTTACCAGTAGTCACTATAAAAAGTGACTCTTTATTGCACTCTACTCTCATCTAGAGATATGCAACTTAATTCAAGCGACTGTATGTCATTGTTATTAATGTTTTATTTAACTTGTCATTAATTCACAACATAATTATTTTGCTTTTTACTGTGTAAAATGTGTTATTGCACCTGACGTGTTATCCAACTCGGCCAAATGGTCACTTGCTGCAAAAATAACTATTTGCTGTTATAGAATATCTATAACAGCAAATTAATGATTACTCTAGTTTCTTCAATTTTTTACAATCGAACAAAGAATAATGCATGACATACGGACGAAAATGCTTTTTGTACTTAGGGTTGTCCGAACTCGACCACATCTCGTTCATCAGTTTCCCTTTTTTTTTTATATAAAAACTTAGACGTTTTTTTGTCCAAATATGAAATTTCTGCACCAATAGTCAGTTACACTATATGGCAGTAGTTTATTGTGAGTTTGCTGTTATCAGAATTTTCCTAAGCAGTGTAATTAGTAGTTTTTGACTCTTTTTGAACTTCTGTATTTGATTCTAAATGGTTCATAGTCTAGTGGTTAAAATTGATGCAGTCGCCACCTTCTTTAAATATCAGAAGTTTTATCATGTGGGGGAACGATCTTCAGTGAGAGACTTAACGTCCCATTTCTAAGAAACATTTGAAAGAGACACTTTCTATAAATACAAAAATAATAAAATAAAATAAAATAAATACCACAGAATTATTTTTCATAAATTGTGTAAGATGGGATGGTTTAATATGTCTGGACGACGACGGCTGCATGCTGCTTGTTTATTCCATAAAATTGTTATTAATAAAATTCCAAAATACCTAAATAAGACTTCTAAAAGCTGAAGTAGTTATCATTTCAACGTGCTTATTGAATGCCAGATTATGATCAAAATACACGCCAAGGTTTTTAATAATATCAAATATTTATAAAATAACATTATCGATATTATAGATAAACACGTACAGATTATTTTTCCGGCCAAATCACATGACGTTACATTTGGTAGCATTGAAGGGTGGTTATTGACCCATCAGGAATTGACACTGTCCAAGGTTTTTTGTAGAGTTTCACAATCATGAACAGTATTAATAAACCGGTACATTTTTAGGTCGTCTGCATGCAAGAGAAAGTGAACATAATTATCTAAGCTTTCAAAAATATCATTAACAAACATTACAAACAAGAGCGATCCGAGTGTCGAACCCTTTGCAAAAAACTATTCAACTTATGACCACAGTATTAAACAAATTGATGTCGGTTCCCTAGATACGACTATATTAAAAGAAGTAACGACTATGTGAGGCCAAATTTGTCAAGATTGTAGATCAAAGCACCATGCTGATCAATAGTCATTAAACCAGATACGTGAGTGTATATAAAACCATGAAGAAAGTTTTCAGTAGCTTACCGAAATTACAAATAATAGTAATGACTAATGAGCCTATTGTTTGTTCCGGTCAAATAATACTTATAGACAATTATATAAAATATATAGAAACATAATTTTCGTATTTACCAAAAAACTTCCATACCTTTAACACTCAGTATAAGAAATACCTAGTTTCTGATATGTGTATTGATGTTCTTCTCTGCTCATGCTAATATAAAAATATATAGTTATATGTGTAGGTAAAATTAATGAATCAACACTTAAAACAAAAACAATTGTAGAATCTACCAAAACAACTACCTCACCCTAGCTAATACTAAAAGAAAATGGATTAAATATATAATTCATAGTGTTCTAATGCAAAAAAAGTAATTGATGATAAATTATTAAAAGTTTTTTCACTTATTACCAGAAAACTTCATTTTTAAAAAATAAACTTTTCACTCTGGTTAACTATAGCTGTAATGAAATCACTGTATTTAAAGGAAATACGATTTAAATCCTATAATTGTTTTAATGGCATTGAATCGACAGAGAAAATCTTCATACCACCACTTTTTAATAAAAATGAAAAAAGGGCATTTGAAAGTTGTACATAAGGGAGCCATCAAATTAGCCCAGATCTTTTCCGATGAGATTTCTACGGCAGGGGCAAACGCAATCCTAAACCGTTCCCATTAGTATTCCGCTCCAGCTACATATTTTATATCTTTTGCTGGTATTTTCACGACAAGGATATTATTCGGGCCGAATGATTCCAAGCAAGTAGCTCATTTTGGTTGACCACCATGTTATTGCTTTCTTGTTTGCACGCTTCTGAATTGTGTCTTGGTTATTCCGCGCACGGACGGTACTCCGAAGACTTGTATGCTTCATTCAGCACTTCTTGGTGGTATTTTAAAGTAAAAGGGATTTGCACGAATTGGTGTTAAAATTCTAAATGTAAAAACTGGCATTGTCCAGTATACAAACGCAGCAAAACACTGGCGTAGCATGTTTCTGACACGGGGATGTTAAAATTAATTTATTAAGTTGAAAAAATATATGCAGAAATAAAAGAGGTATGTTACTTTAATATTAACATAAATGTGAATAAATTGGTTTAACCCAAACTTAAAAGTCGGGTTAATTGTTAGCTAGAAAATAGAACATATCTCTGATATTTACTAACCAAGTTCTTTCATTATAACAATAAAAGTCCATTCACTTTCTGTAGTCATACCTAAATATAAATTTTCACGCAGTAAAGGTGGCAATATTCTTTTTGGTTAAATATGTAAATAATGGTGTGGTATAAAAAACAGGGTCGGATATAAATAAATGTGTGGATTTAAGTATATTTCATAGTAATTTTTGTATATTTTCTAATAGTCACAAAAGAATTATATCGTAATTTATTTACAAACGTAATTGTTAAAAATATTAAAAACAGAAAATGTAAAAAAACCTAATGAGTATCTTATAACAACGTACAATGTAGGTGGCAATAGGACTGTCTTGGACACTAAAGGTGTTGATATGGATTCAGGTTTGTACATCAAGCTGGTAATTTTTCATGCTAATGTTGATCATCAGAAAGCTGCGCCAATTTAGGGACCCCTTCTCTGCAGTATACTATCTAGGCTATACCAATATTATACCTGTTGGATAATATCTGAAAATCCGTAATAATTTTTACACCAAAGAAAGGAATAACATTATTCTATGTGAATCATTTTAGAAAACCATGTAACAAAAAAACGCAAAAAATATAGCACCTTCTACGGTTTATGCGTTGGAATTTAAAATCGTAGTGTGTCAAAATCTAGCTTTAATCACTTTCCTCGATCATCATTACTTCATCAAAATCAAATTCTGATTCCGACTCTAAACTATCAGAACCAAAATCAAATTCTACTACAGAAATGATGATTGGAGGAGGATTTTCAAAGCTGGCATCCCCCATCATTTTTTCAAATCCTCACATACTAAATTTTTACGATACTTAATTGAGTTAGTCCATATGTCTATCGTATAAATAGACAAAGCCTTCGGCTAAAAATTCGAAGCTCTTTTCTTTTGATGGGAGCTCCTCATTAATGTGCTTGTTATAATTGGTTTTAGTCACCCCACAGACCATTTTAATAGGGTTATCTTGACAATGATATGGAAGCAGCCTTAGAACTTCATGGCCATTGACCATGTCTGCGTAAAATTTCGTCTTTTGCCATCTGCATACCTAAATGCTTTAATTAAGTCCCACAAGTTATTAAACATCATTGAAAGACATTTTGTTATTGATAAGCATTGTGACAGAATAGAAAGGATGGGTGTAACGAAAATGAGTAGTCAGCCATTGTTTCTAAATTGTTATACAGCACACATTTTTAACTTGCTGCTACTTATTATCAGTCCAAGGATATTAATAACGACTTAGTTCAGTTACCTTGTTTGATTTTCGGGAATAGATGAAATATAAAAAAGATATGAAACTGCCTTTTTAAATTAAATCTGCCAAATAATCTTTGACAACAGCTATTAAAATAGAGAAATTAAATGATTTTATTTTTATAGGTTATGTTATGAACATTCGCTCTTTGAAAGTTGTTGGGGATAAGATGTAAAAGCTACATCACATCTATTACGACACTATTAAAAATGTCTACATTGGTATTTTTCATATAGATTGAAATTTATATTTACGTCTATTTATTTTGCTAATCGAAAATCATAAAAGATACGCATTTCAGGCTCTTTTAAATGAAAAGAGCGTAGATCTTTACCTTAGAGAAAGGGCTAAAAGTGAACACAACCTTTTTTTATTCCAAGCCTCAGTATTCGTAATATTCCCATCTAATTAGGATAATACAGGAATTAATTGACTGTCTACCCTCTTTCGAAATATATCTCCAGTTTGCCTTGTAATAGTTTTTGTCTGTATTGTTAGAATCCAAAAGTAAATCACATCATCTAAAAACCCCAAAGCACACCCCCATGTAAAATAGTAAGCCGCTCCTTTAATTTTTGAAGACTTACTTTTGGAATATGTGTCATGGCACTTTTTCTATTGCGTCGTGTAGTCCTCTATAATTGTTATTAATAGTTTTTAAATCTGTTTCAAAGGAAACGTCTTGAAAGCTTGTCTGGCTTTTCCTATTAGCTGCAGCCTCGTTAGGGTTGAACTGTAATATCACAGCTTTTATTTGTTGAAAATATTCAGCATAATAAAAAGCCGCTTTCAACCACGTTCCCCAACGTATAAGAATCGGCTCTGGTGGTTCAGGGATACCAGGACACTGTCTGTGAAATTCTCGAAGCCGTTTAGGAGATTTGAGAAATACTTTTTTTGTATTTGCTATTAATGCATCTACCTCTGGAAAACATTTTCGAATCGTTTCTGCCACAAGATGTAACGCATGCACTTTACACGTAACATGTAAAAACCTACAATCGTCTCTTTGAAGAAAACGGCCCACTAAACGCATTGTCGCAGCACCATCAGTCACAAACATCAATACTTGACTTGTTGACAGTTCAAATTTTTCGAATGTCTCCAACACCATGCGCGAAATTATTTCGCCAGTACACGCAGTTAGTCTTTTACTAGCTAGTAAAAGTGGAAATGTTGGTTTAAGAGGGTCCAGTACACGTACTATAATATTTAAAATAGAATTTTTTTTACAATCTGTCGTCTCGTCAATACATAACCAGAGCCGTGTATTTTTTAATCCACATTTAATCCTATTTACAATATCTTCACGAACAGCTGGAATATATCTACGTAACGATGTACGACTTGGTAAGTTCACCTGGGGATTGTTTTTATTACAAAACTCCCGAAATGGTTATTTATCCAGTATGTGTAGCGGAATATTACAGGCTATTAACATTAACAATAAATCAAACATAAGTTGTCAAAGGCATGCCATTTTTTTTTATTTTGACGTTGCACGGTATTGATATGACGACGACAATCTGTTTTGTGCCAGCACATTAAGTCTTGATTGCAAACTTTACAAATTATTTTGCATCCATCATAGAATGAATCCGGAAATTCACCGATTAATTTATTCACTGCGTCCGCGTACGGTCGTTTTTTACCCTTTGGCGCGTTTGACATTATATATAATTTATAGGTACAACCTCACGCATTAAGCTTTCAAATAAGACTGCAGCGTAAATCACTTCTAAATCGGCCCGTGTGACGCCAGCGCAAGACTGTGGCTGTACTCCAGCCACCTCGGCCAGCTTTAATAATAAACTAAGATTACCCTGGAAAGAAACAGGTTTGAAACAATTATATTTGAGAAACAATTGTTACTCCACCTACTGGACTTAGAAACTAAATTTAACTTGGGTCCAAAATGGTTTTAAAAGAAATATTAACACAAGTTATCGTATACAGGGTGTACCAACGAGAAAAAAGCCCATTTAGGTCTGGTTATAATAGAAAACTATTTTCGGAAAAAATCACTTCGTTACAAATGATTTCCAGTAGGTTTAAGAAATTCAAAATTAGCAACTTCATGACATCATGACTAATCTATATCCGGCGGAAGGTTTCATCGAACTATGCCCTCACGATTAGTACATTATGTACGGATCAACCATCTTATTGTAAGCACAAATCATCTCATGCGTTTAAAGGTAAGGCGTGTAAAGCAACCCATATGTCACCATTTAAGAAATTCTTGACAATTATGATGAAAAAAATGACATCAACGTGATGGTTTGATTCACAACACGTTCGCTTTCTGTGAGTATTGTCTTTTACTATTTATCATCCAATAGGGATTTTCAATCGCCGAGTTAATGAACCAAAAACATCAGACAAATTTCAATTATTTTTTTAACAGCAACCATTATGTAGTAAAAATATTGTGTTTTACGGGGTTCATATTTTTCCACCGGAAAACAAAATAAATTACTTAAAGTTCGCATTTAGCTATTTAAAGTCATTCTAAACAACTTCCTCGTAAGTCTATTTTTTCCTGTTGGCTTTTTTTATTATTGTCTTACGCTCTCAATTATGGAAAATTACCTCTGATGAATTATGCCAAATATCGTTGGATTTCAAAAACCGTTTTTCGTTGAAAAGAAAAATGTGTATTTTGTTAAAAAGAAAAATGTTTGTTTTCTGACAGCCCTTCATTACACTGTATCTCATAGAACTTTTTGTCTGATTTTGACGTAAGAAGTATTTTTCTGAATTTATGTTGTACATTTCAGTAACACCCTGTATATTTAATAACATCAACTTTATAATTATCTGGGTAAACAGACATTTACCAAAAACAAAGATATTCAGTATTAACAATAGCTTTAACGGATAAACCATTATTCAAGTTCGACTTCCACTTTACATTAGTGGGAATCCGAATTTACTAGACCCCTCATATTCTCGTGATTGCAAGTTAAAATCACCTAGGTCCACAAGTTCTTACTGTGTAATGGAACAATATATCAACGGTTTCAACGAAAGTGATCGCAATTTTCTAATTTTTACTATGATCCCCTGTATACTTTTACAGTTTTAGATAGAGCATTGATAGTGCAGTAAAAATAAATTATGACCTGGGCAAAATTGCAACACAAATGATTCTTTTTGCATTATACTGTGTGAAGTGTCTTTTTTAACATAATCAAAATTCCCATTAATGCCGGCTCAGGAAGTCAGTGAAAATCCAAGATTGCGGCTGAATTTTTCTTTTTTATTAAAAAATTTATATCTTTGTATAACTTTGTATTTAAAATGTATAACTTGGCAAAAATGTTTAAAATACAAAGATGCATGCCATTTACATTGTACTTTTGTATTACCTTCATACGAATCGTTAAATACAATTTTCCCCTCCGTGAACACCAAAAATGACATTCACAGGAAGTAAGGAAATGTTTTTCACTAATAAGGAAAACAAGCAGAAAATAATTACTCTAATCGCTGAAGAAATACGACAACAGGGATGTTCAGTAATTCATGCAGTTGATGATGCTGATGTTGACATTGTTAAAACTGCAGTGGAATCTTCAAAAATTAAAAATACAACAGTGATAGAAGACACTGGCCTATTGGTATTGCTGATTTATTGGTGTAATCAAGCATACCACAAGCTGTTTTTCAGAAGTGATAAAAAACCTTCCAAACAGAATAACATTTATGATATCAATGCCATTAGATATTCGCTCAGAAATGACTTAGCGAACAGTCTATTCTTTATACATTCGTATACAGGATGTGACAGCACCTCCAGAATATTCCACATTGGAAAGCAATCAGTTTTCAAACGTGTTGTTGAAGATCAATACTTTCTTGAACTTGCACTATCGTTCAGCTCAACAAACCTTAATCCCAGTCAGGTTGAAGAATTTGGAAAGAAGATAATGGTATGTATTTTTGGTGGAAATCCAGATGATACACTAAATACACTTAGGTATAGAACTATTATTGATAAAGTATCGAAGGCAAAATGTTTCGTTCAGCCACAGAACCTTCCCCCAACGGAATCAGCTGTCAAGTACCATAGCCTCCGTGCATATTTGCAAATTTGTATATGGAAGCAAATGCAAGAAGGCTTGAACCTAACAGAGTGGGGATGGAGTATACATGATAATATGTATGTACCGGAAAAAATGGATTTGCCACCAGCACCTGAAAGTATATCACGCATAGTAAGATGTAACTGCAAAACCGGCTGTGATGCCATGAAATGTAATTGCCGAAAGAATGGTTTGGAATGTACCAGTTCATGTGGTCAGTGTCAAGAAACAAATTGTGAAAATAGTCCGCAGCGAATAGAAGATGAAGAAATGGAAAGTAGAGATGAAGATTATGATGAATTGTGAAAAAACAGCCAAATCATTTTAATTTTTGTTCAATAAAGGAAAATAACCCATATTTTGAAATAATGGTTTTTTTTTTTTGTAAGTCTAATGTGTAATAAAGTTTTATCTAATGTATAATAGGCAATTTGAGTGATTCAATACCTATCTTACCTATTCAATACCTATTTTATGCTTTTATCTTTGTATTTTAAACATTTTTGCCAAGTTATACCTTATAAATACAAAGTTATACACAGTTATAAATTTTGTAATGAAAAATACAAAATTCAGCCGCCATCTTGGATTTTGACTGATTTCCTGCGCCGGGATTAATGGGGATTTTGAATATGTTAAAATGCACACTTTTCACAATAGAATGCAAAAAGAATCATTTGTGTTGGAATTTTGCCCAGGTCAAGGGAATTTTTACACCATATTGACTGCACTATGAATGAGTTTGGCAATATGACATAATTGAGTGTTTGGCTTTTGTTTCTCGTTATTATTAGCAATATTATTAAATTATTAGCAATATTATTAAACAATAATTATTAAATGAAAAGTAGGCTTATAAAAATTTTATATATTCATTTCTGTTGTTTCTTTAAGGACTATTTTATTGTATCATGTTCAAAGATTTAAGTACAATAGTTTGAAATTTGTTATTTTCCTCTGTTTCTATGAAGTAATTTTTTTAAAGGTTCTGTAATGTAAAATTAAAAATAATTTTGAAATTGTACATATCAACTTAGGTTCAATTTTACATATTACATCGAGTATTCAACTTTTCATCTTAGAACCACAAGAATTTTAAATCTTTTTAAATGCTTTGCCACATTCTCATTTTTTTAAATTATTTCTTGAACAAATAAAATGACTGTTTAACAGGAGCTTTTTCAAAAAGTATGGGGTTATCATAAAGTAAGGGGTCTATTTTAAATTCTTATATAGTTTTAAGAAATTATGCTAGTAGCAGAAAGTAAACAGAATCTAGTTGCCTCAGTAATTGGATTTTAGTATATCTATGGAAAACAAAAGAACTGTCGTGACAACTATTGATACTAGTGTCAAACGAAATAATCGTAATTTAGAGAATTATTCTCAAAATAAAACTCACGTAACGTAAATTGTAACAATTTCAATATGGATCTGCAAACAAGAATTGGTTTATTGCAATGTTATTATGAAGACGGTAAAAATTACACTACTGGATTACGAAGATTTCGTACGAAAATGGGTTTGAGAGCAGGGCAGTGCAAAATGAAGGCGTATCGTAATTTGATTAGCAAATTTGAAAGAACAGGGTCTGTAAAAGACCTTCCGAGGTCAGGAAGATCTAGAATTAGTGACGTCCAAGTTGCAGAAGTTCTTCAGGAAAATCAAAACGTAGCCAATACTAATCCGTTAGCAATCAGTAGTGTGAATGTGATATCAAAACGATTACAAATGCCATACCCCACGGTTTGGAAAATTTTACGGAAAATCCTAAAAATGTATCCCTGTAAACTGCAACTACTGTTTGAATTAAAGGACGCAGATTTTGCTCTCAGGTACGATTTTTTATTACACCTATTGGCTCAGATGGAAATTGAACCCGAATGGTTATCCCATATTTTATGGACAGATGAGGCCCATTTCTCTCTTAATGGTGGAATTAATATTCAAAACTGTCGAATATGGTCAACAGAAAATCCACATGAAATCGTTCAGCTAGGCCTTCATGACAAAAAAGTCACCGTTTGGTGCGGTTTCACAGCTAATTTCATCATTGGTCCATACCTTTTCGAGGAAATACAGAATGGGGAGGCCGTATCTGTAACTGTTACTGGCGAACGATACCTGCAAATGTTAAGGGATTATGCAATTCCACAGTTGCAAAACGAGCACGAAGGAATTGAAAACATGATTTTTATGCAGGATGGAGCACCTCCGTACATTTACCGACCAGTTAAAGAATTGTTATCTGCGGTTTTTGAAGATCGTGTTTTAAGCAGACATTTTGCAAATTCGTGGCCACCAAGATCGCCTGATATTAACTCAGCGAATTACTGGCTGTGGGGTTATTTAAAAATTTTGGTGTTTTGAACACGGCCAAAACGCTGGAGGAATTATAGGACAGTATTAGAGAGCCAATTCGTGCAATTCAATCAGAAATGTTAAATAGGGCTGTACACAATTTGAAGGAACGGTTGGTAATTTTATACCAACAAAATGGAGGTTATATCGAGCATTTGTGGTAACTAGTGTTTGACATCAGAAATCTTATTATGTAAGCAACTAGATTCTATTTACTTTTTTGTTATTAATTTGATTTGTTAAGAATATATAATAAGTTGAAATATATCCCTTACTGTATAATCACCCGTTACATCAATTTATAATATTGTTAGTAAAAACAGGCAGTGAAGCAAAAAAAGACAACAATTTAATATAAATCATAGTAATTGTTCATTAACGTTTCTGCAAAAAAGCGTTCTTTTAACAAGCTCATTCATCACATTATTTCATTGCATCAGGATAATATTATTAAAAATATCTCTTAATACTAGGTATTCTTTAAATTGTCCATAGTTGTTAAGAACTCTGAATTTTCAACAAAGCGGCAAATATTGTTGACACGAAAGAAAAGTTGTTATTATGGTAACGTTTCTTTTTCTCGCCTACTAGACAAGAATCACTTTTATTAAAATAATATTTAAGCAGATTTGGTAACAAAATGAGGCAATATAATAAAATATTTCTTTACGTTTTCAGATGAGTAATTCAATACTCAATATAATGCGTAAAATTAAACCTATGTGAAATATCAGAATTATTTGTAATTTTAAACTACAGAAACTTTAAAAAAAAATTACTTCATAGAAACAGATAAAAATAACAAATTACAAGCCATTGTACTTAATATCTTTGTACATAATACAACAGAATATTTCTTAAACATACAATACAACTTCATTTGTAAAGTATATTTAAAATTTTTATAAGCCTACTCCATTTTTGAATTTAATAATATATCGATAATAATAACAACAAAAAACAAAAGACAAACACTCGAATATGTCACATTGCCGAAATCAGAATTCAATGCTCTATCCAAAACTGTAGAAATATACAAAAGGTCATGATAAAAATTTAAAGTTGCTATATTTTCCGTTGAAACCGGAAGTGATAAATGCTTTTTCTTCAAATAACATCTTTTTATTTATGTATTGACTATATAATATAATTTTTGTAAGTTAAAAATCAAACAAGAAAAACGGGGTGAACCATTTCCCAGTGACACCCGGTATATAATATATTAATATTACAATTTAAGTCTATCTTTAGAATGAGAAAAAATCTCAAATACACATTTTTTTCAGCAAAATTATTAGGCTTAAATATCCACTTTAGGAGATCCACCTACTGGAATTTATAGCGAGGACGATAACTGAGAGCCTAATCACGTTTCTTATGAAAAAAATATTGTATGAAAGAAAAATAATAAAAAAAGTTACGCTCTACTTGGTCTTCGACATATGGTTCTCCGACAGATCCAATATAAAGAAAAAAGACTAACGGAATTAAAGATGTGAACTCAGATAAAAAAAGTCGGGTGTACTGAGGCAAATAATTTAAACGTTTGACTATAGCAGCCCTCTAATATAATTTATGAAATGCAAGATCTCTAGATTTCATCATTTATGGTTGAATTGAAAAATTGTCCAAGGAAAATATAAATTCTTAAAATTTGTGTAAAAAATGCATAACTAATTGTAATTTCTCTAGGGCCTTACCAACTAAAAATATACTGTTGGCCCTTGATAAACATATGTATAAACCGTAAGTGAAACAGAGACACTCAGTTATTCCAGTGAGGACACTGGAGAGGTATTACGAGTTAACTGGTCGTATATAGCTTTGCTGGTAGCGCAGTAGTTTATCATTTGTGGTTGTAAGACTCGAGAAGATATCTTATCTAACTCAATGCCTTTAAGCAGGCTGAGGCCCCCTTCCACGGCTACTAATCTCGATCTACTGCACCACTGATAATGTTAGACCAGACGCCCCAAGTAACATTTTTAGCCCTATAAACGTGACATCGTCACGACCTAAAATACGCCTTGCATTTAGACGTGACGACCTTGTTATAACCCTTTTACGACCAAATTTGGACGGTTGGATATGGCCTTTATAGAACTACTAGGTCGTCTCCTAAGAATTGATTGTGATATTGTTGTGCAGAATCGTTATACAGTCATTATAAGGTCGTCATAATCTTTGATATGACTTCGATATGACCTATGATCTGATTTTTGTTCAAAAATGGCAATAGAACGTAACGAATCACTATTTATTGTATATATTTTACCTATACGCATGTCTGGTATTCACTCGTTCACAGTAGAGATAAATAAAACGTCAGTAATCAAACTGTATTAAGTATGAGACTAAGTACCTACGTGGTGTTTTTATACGATGATGTTAAATGTTTAAATCAATTTTTAGTATGTTATGATGCTAATACTGCTAGGAATTTTTTTTACTGTAAAAGTGGCAAAGATACCCCGAAAAAATACAGCTCGCCTTCCAAATAACAAAAATGAAAAAAATTTTAGAAATCATAGAAACAAACGTATTTTAAACATTGATTTAAAAGGGTTAGAATGTATACATATTTGTTGATAATGTCGAAGAAATATATTTTCTCTATGTAATGAACTTACAATAGCTATTTGTATATTAAAAGCGTAAAGTGATATATTGTCGCTCTGAGCGAGAAGTTTGACGGCTATCTCGCGAGAGCGGCAATGTCACTTTGCGCTCGAATTACACAGGATTTTTTCTACAACTGGTGTTTTTATAAAAATGTTTGGTAAAAATTAATAATTATTGATAACCTCAAATTTGACAGTTCAGATTTCAAACCGTGAGCATCAATTTGCGCTACACATGTTTTTGTACAAATGTTTGTTAAAATTTACTGCAAAATAAAATAAAAAATTGCTTTAGTACCTATTAATTATTTATTTAAATATTGCCATCTTATGATTTATATCTATGTATGTATAATAAAATCTAAATGTTTTTGGAATTTTTCTAACACTTTCTCCTTCTTTAGTGGAGAAAAGCAAAGCGAAGAATTAAAGGGTATTAAATGTCTATGTTTGATGACATATACCGGGTGGCCCAGGGACTAGGGAACCCCCCAAATTTTTCTACAATTTTGGAGATAGAAATTTGAAATTTGTAGGGATGAATCAAGACAAAAATTGTAATTTTTTTATCCACCCGCGCCAAAAAAGTCACTTCCGGTTTAACCGGAAGTGACTCCAACTTTCTTATATTAAATAGCACCCTGTATATTTAGGTGATTTTTCTGATGAATATTTAATTTCCCTTTATAAAGCTTTTTTCAGATTTAAAATCGGTTCATTAATAACCCAGACGATTACATTTGTTTGTTTCTTTTAAGAAGGCCATGAATCTAATAAACGAAATACATTATAAATAAAATAATTGTCAACACTCGTTGTAAGGGTGTCTACCATCATTACTATTATGTAATTGTAATTATTTCTCATATCGTTTATTTCTTTATTTACGTTTGTTTTTTTTTTTCGATATGTTTATTTTTTACATTTCGTACTACCATAACTTGCATATTTTGAATAGCATCCTGTGTGTTTTATGTGGTGTTTTTCTTCTCATCAAATTATTCTCTCCGATGATGTATGTATTTGTTATAATAATAACGTTATTAATGCACAAAATGTCGAACATAAAATATTCCTGATACTGTTTTCACTCTTTTCCATGAGTAGGCTGTGTACTCGTATACCTAGGTACGTGAAAATGTAATTTTTAAGTGTTCCAATTGTTTACACTATGGAGTGTAGAGAAGGAGAAACGTCTCAGTGTTAAAAAATGTGATCGGATTTTCGATGGAAGAATAGGTAGCGCTGATTTACAGGAGGTATTCTACGTGATTTTGTTTTTACTATTTTTATTATTTTTTTACGCTGTATAATTCTCTTCAACACCTACATAATATTATGTTTTCGTTAGTTTATAGAATCTGAAGCTAGTTTCAGAGATATAGTAAGTGTTTAACTTCAGACTCAATCCCATAATACGATCAGCGCCACATCTCATACCTTACAGAATTCAGACCACATTTTGAACGTACCGTCCATAAGAGACGTTCCTCCTTCTCTACACTCCATAGTTTACACGTATCAAATTATACCTATTGTAGTATAATAATAATAGTAATAACAAAAAGCATAAATTTATTTAATAATTAAACATGTACACCTACCCTACCAGACAAAATGAACTATTCATTGCAAATAAAGAAACTAGGAAGTAAGTTTTGGAAGACCAGAGTTATAAACTAGAAAATAATGAAGAAATAGTGAGTACTACACATTGAACTAAAGTACAGAAACTTATAAAAACTGAACTAAATTAAATGTTAAATAACATTTTCTGTAAATTTCACTTAATTATTTGCAAAATACGTTTTACTTTAGAGAATTTACCTATTGCTCGAGAAAGAATGTTATTGTCAAGAAGTGAATATTTTTATTCCCTTAAATAAACAAGGACAATACTCATTGGTAAATTCCCTATATAATTCATAAAATTAAATTAACATTTAAATCTAATAATCTAAATTATAATTTTTACATTTATTAAAACTCATTGCAATAAATAGCAATGCAGGATATAAGGTTTCATATTTCAATTACTAATTGTTTACCGCGTTAAAACACACATGATGAGAGTTCTACTTATACGGAAACTGCTGATGAGGTATTTATCAATACTATAAATAAGCTCCAATTAATAGACAAGGGGAGTCCACTAAAAGACTTCTCATAGGACACACCTCTCCTGATATGGCGGTATTGTGGTAAGACCCTTTTATTTTTATTTTATTATTGTTGTTTTTATGATTGCCCTTTTCTTCATTGCTGATAATTGTTATATTTTTATTGTTTTAATAAAAAACCATGAAAACCATATTATTCATTCTTTATAACTTCAAAACCTCTCACAGCCAAGTAAGTCCCTTAAGACGAACCCAATAGGGTCGTGACATTATTTTTCCAACAGAATGGAGCTCCGCCCCATAATACACTTGAGGTTAGAAGATATTTAAATAATTGTTTTGGAGATCACTGGATAGGTACTCATGATCCAACTAGATGGTGCGAGATCACCGGACTTGAGTCCATTAGACTATTATTTGTGGGGATATTTAAAAAATAATGTATATTCTCAGCAGCCGACTACTAGAGAAGATCTCGAGGATAGAGTGAGACAGGCAATTAATAACATAAATCCCCAAAACTTACGAAATGTAATGAGAGAACGTTCAGAAAGAATTCGTGCTTGTATTCAAGCAAACCGAGGCCATTTTGAACAAAATTTATAAGGTTTTAGTTATTTAACATTTAATTTAGTTCAGTTTTTATAAGTTTCTGTACTTTAGTTCAATGTATAGTACTCACTATTTCTTCATTATTTTCTAGTTTATAACTCTGGTCTTCCTAGTTTCTTTATTTGCAATGAATAGTTCATTTTGTCTGGTAGGGTAGATGTACATGTTTAATTATTAAATAAATTTATGCTTTTTGTTATTAGTATTATTATTATACTACAATAGGTATAATTTGATACGTGTAAACAATTGGATCACTGAAAAATTACATTTTCACGTACCTAGGTATACGAGTACACAGCCTACTCATGGAAAAGAGTGAAAACAGTATCAGGAATATTTTATGTTCGACATTTTGTGCATTAATAACGTTATTATTATAACAAATACATACATCATCGGAGAGAATAATTTGATGAGAAGAAAAACACCACATAAAACACACAGGATGCTATTCAAAATAAGCAAGTTATGGTAGTACGAAATGTAAAAAATAAACATATCGAAAAAAAAATAAACAAACGTAAATAAAGAAATAAACGATATGAGAAATAATTACAATTACATAATAGTAATGATGGTAGACACCCTTACAACGAGTGTTGACAATTATTTTATTTATAATGTATTTCGTTTATTAGATTCATGGCCTTCTTAAAAGAAACAAACAAATGTAATTGTCTGGGTTATTAATGAACCGATTTTAAATCTGAAAAAAAGCTTTATAAAGGGAAATTAAATATTCATCAGAAAAATCACCTAAATATATAGGGTGCTATTTAATATAAGAAAGTTGGAGTCACTTCCGGTTAAACCGGAAGTGACTTTTTTGGCGCGGGTGGATCAAAGAATTACAATTTTTGTCTTGATTCATCCCTACAAATTTCAAATTTCTATCTCAAAAATTGTAGAAAAATTTGGGGGGTTCCCTAGTCCCTGGGCCACCCGGTATATAATACTTTGAAACGATTGTATTCAGTCTTCTTCTGAGAAAATAGTTATATTTGGTCGACATTTGTAGTAGACTTCTTTGAATCTTCTTAAACAAACCATTCTTTGACATGTCTTGGTCGCAGTTTTCAATTAGGGCAGTTAAGTATATTAAACTGGAATGGCGTATTTGAACATGACACAATTCTTTACAAGTATCACATAAATTATACTTTTCAAAACGTTTCATTATCTGATAATAATAAGAATAAATTAATTTAACACAAATAGCTGTTGTAAGAATGTTTTGACACATCAAATAATTATTTGTTTATTTTTGCTAACAGCAGCGGCAAGCATGGCCTCCTATGTCCAAAACATAATATTCGTCTGTGCTATGCGAAAGCTTTATAAGTTCATTGAGTTGGTAAAAATACCTATTTCTACCACCTTTAGTAGCATAAAATTGTTAAAAAATAAAAGAGGAGTTACTACCAACCAATTTTTGAACTGTTTTACATAACTAAAGTTGGTAGTTTGTATTTTATTTAACGCAATGAGTTGGGCACCAGTGTGATTTATAGATACTGCGAATTATTTACCAAATATAAATTTCTACGACCTTTAGTATAATGAAAGTTTCCGAAAACGATAGATTACTATAAAAATAGCTAATTTTTTATTGCTTTATGTAACTAAATTTGGTAAATTGTGGTAATTGTGATTTATGTATATTTGAATGTATTTTATACTTCTTTTTTGAATTATTTACTAGAAAACATATATTTATATTCCTACCGCCTTTAGTAAAATGAGAATATCAGAAAATGAGAGATTATAATAATAATAATAACTAACTTTTCATTATTTTGTATAACTAAAGCTGGTAATTTGTTTTATTTAACGTAATAAGGTAGTTATGTACCTATTTAAAATTAGTATTATTTCTTTGAATTATTTATATGAATGTAAATTTCTACCCCATTAGTGGAAGAAAACTCCCTAAGAACGAAATATTAGACTATCCAAACCTGTCAAATATCCTCAATGCTTACTTTTGTGTCAAAAGTCGCAGATACACTATACGTTTCTTTATTATGGTTTCCATGGTAACTAAGTGTTTACTTTGTCGCTCGGCGAGAGACAAAGTAAAAAAACACTCGCTCCTCGGAAAAGTGCAACTTTGTTTGTTTGTTAAACATATACGCCAAATTTCCAACAAAAAATACTGCCGAAATTGCTTATGACCTAATAGTTATAAATTTATATCTGAAATTACCGAGAAGTCATATAATTTACAAATGTAAATTAATTTAGGCCTTTATGTTCCATGTAATATTTATTTAAATAATTATAGTGAACTAATAAGAAAACTAACTACTAACTCACTAAACAACTTCATTGTTGTAGACTTTTTAAATTACTCTAGTCGTGTTATATTTTCGAAACGATCATAGGGTCTTATTCATACAGAAGTAATATGACCGACTGCCAAACGGCGTTTTCACACCGTTCACGTGACTTAACTGTCATTTCATATGACATTTTGCATGCTTTAAACTACCTTTGAGTTTTATTTTTATATCTGCGACAGTTTCATGACGTCGTATGGGTGACTCACGCATATTTTTTGGTAAAGAAAAAGGTAAAGAAAAAGCAGATAAGCATACTTGGTATCATTTAATAGTCATGCTACTTGATTATAATATATGTAAGAGATATGAAATTTGGTGCAAATTTGTTAAATAATTTTGGATTACGAAAGTGTAAAATTATATTGTGTGTGTTGAGGTTATCCGCGATCAGTGCCGTTTCTAGGGTCTTTTGCAACCGGAGAGGCTCTGAGGCCCCTATACAGGAGAAAATTAAGTAACGGGGAGTTAACGCAATGAAGCGAAATTCTTAAATTTTGAAAACACGCAGGCATTTATCTAAAAACTGTGTTTCCGGGCTTTCCAAAAAAGAAAAGAATCGTCAGATATAATTTTGACTACATTTATCTAATAACTGGTTGGTTGCTCTTGGGGGTTTGAAAAAAGTGAGGATGAACTCATCTTTGTAAGAGATGTTCATTCTCGTACTTTTATTCATAGACTAACATTGACAGCAAAAATTGGTCAATTTTTGTTAATGATTGATGAATCATACCGAGGTCGTATTGAACCTATGTTACGACTACCACTTTTTGGAGCGCCATCTTTCTGTTTATGGGTCGTATCGCGGCGATTTTCTATGTTAATGTAACCTCTGTTACTGCTATCAGTTTTTGGACGCCATATTCTCATTTATGGGTCGTATGAAAGTCGTATTCAAAATCAATATAACCTCTCTTACAACTCCCATCAATTTTAGGTCTTAAAGTCCTATTGAGGTCTTATCAGGTTTTTTAATAACCTTTGTACAACTATCTTTCAATAAGGTCATAATAAAGTCATATTATTTTTTTAACGACTCTTACACAACTATATTCCTTAAGTCATGTTAAGGGTTGTATTGTAAATGACAATGACCTCTTTACGACCTCGTAATAACGCCCCAAGACCATCCACTTTTAGAATCCAATTAGTCTTCTTATTCGTACTACATATATGACCTTCATACGACAAGGAGTTTCGATAGTCATGGGTATAACCTTATAACGACCCTTAGATGACCTACAATTATTAAATTTATTTTTACGACCATTTTATGACCATTTATATCATAACTCAAAATGTTATCTGGGGCTTAGAGAGTTGTACAAGTCAACTGACCTCCCACTCGAGTATCTCCATGTGATAGTCTGGGCGTCCTCCCATTCCTTGTCTCACTTATGGCTTATGCTCTTTTTATTACAGTACCATGTCTCATCACCTACCGATATATTGATTGGCATTGAAAATCAGTAATATGTATACCAATAAAACGAAAAATGAGTTAAAGACGCTCGTAAATAAATAGATTTAGCTCCACACTCGGTAACACCAAAAAAAATACTTAAAATTATCATTCATTATTAAGGAAGTACATTAAAATAGTTGCAACTCAAATTCTGTGCGAATATGCAGCATTTCGTTTTAGTCTCGGTTGTGGACGGGAAATCCTAGGAAATTACATGGAATTCTGGGAAATTCCAAAAGTATCTGTACTTTTTTTAGGTGGAAATAAATAATTACTTCTTATCATTTGTTGTAACAAAAACAGCTTATAAGAGCAGTTGTAAAAGGCATTATATAAACTTAAGAAATCGGTTCTAAAAATAATAAAACAGGATAAAACTTTGTTGTATTATCATGTAAGGATGGAAATAGTTACTATTCATTACAACAAAGGACGGGAGAAAAGAATAGATTAGCACATTTATAAAACACTCGAAATATAAATTCTAAAAAATAAAGCAACAATGTAAAATCAGTCTTTCTGTTAAATAGAACTGGATACAAATTGATTTCAAAGAAGGCCTTCAAGTTAAAATTTGAAACCCGTTATTTTGTATGAATGTGGGTTCTGGTAAAACTCAAATGTTACAAAATATATCTAGTATTAAACATGTACCCTCTGGTAGTGAATATGTTTCCTCAAATGATAAAGAAGGGAACAACGATGAATGTGAAATTCCCCCATGAAAATTTTTTTACTGTGAAAAGAAATTACCTGTAGATTTCATAATAATTTTAAATGATAGATCCTATCAATCCAAAAAACTTTTGTATTTAATAAATTGTTGTATCACTAACGGTTCAAAGGTTATCGAAGGAGAACACACTATTGACTCACCCTGTATAACTATGGATTTCCAGCAATTCATGCCACTTTCGAAACTCAAGACTTTTATTTGAGGCAAATGTTGCTGTATAATTTCGGTATGTACAGTTTAACTTGTGCAAGAAACAGACTTTTTGTTTAATTTGACAGAGACTGTGGCAAATAGAGGAAGCTGTGAAATAGCGTATTGTTTGTACCGGTTTTATCCTTACTGAAGGAAACTGATAAAAATATTAATCATCTTGTAATTTGGTCAGAATCGTGTGAAGCGAAAATGAAAATTTTAACATTGTTAATCTCTACAACCTTCTAATTTTGTATAGATTGTTCGAAGGTTGGTCATAGCATGGTAGCCCAGTGGGTAAAACGCTTACAGCTATTTACTCGGTAACGAATATCAATTGTTCGAATCCATCCCGAAGCAAATTTTATTTGTAATTTGTTTCCGATTAAGATGGGAGAGAACTGTTGATGCCCTAGATGTGGTTCGGACTCCACAATAAACTATAAGACCTCGTCTCTCTTTACTCAACACAACATCCTAGGATTTTCTGGGAGTTACTTCGGTGACTTGAGAGGCGCTTAGAAGAACATTTCAAGAAATCATTTTAAATTACCTAAACTCCAACAAAGATTTTGGTCGGATTGAAAAGATAATTAAAAGAGCGAAAAATGTTTATATGTCTGAGCAGTATTACGACCTAATAAAATATGTAATTCCAAAAAACAATTCTACGTGTGTTATGAAAAATTATTTCTATAATTTTGAAGAGCTTTCAGTAAGATTAAATTTGTTCAATAAAAAAAGATAATAGCCTGGAAAAGAAGGCTCGGCGACTACATTAATGAGGGCTAAAATTTTTAGGCTCACCAGTTGGCGCTACTGGTCGAGTAAGGTCGTGTCAAAAGTTATTGTTAGGCGCGGGAAGAGTTTACAGTGTTTTATTATAATTATTTCGTACACTAGCAAATAAAAAACCTTGTTAATTGTGCCTCAGTGTTGTGTAGTTCCATTTTGTTCGGAAACAAAAGGCGGACATATGCTTCCGAGAGATAAAACTCGCCTAAAACAATGGTTGATAGAAATAACTTTACTCCTTCGAAACGTTCGTGTGTTTGTAAGAAACATTTTAATCCTGAGGATTATGCATTGCCAAAGGAGTCTACTACAGAAAATCGTGAGTAATAATCATGTACATACATTCGTTGTTTTCATCATGCTCATTCTTGTTATAACCTAACTTTAATGACCTAAGACACTTTTGATAAGTACAATAATTTTCCTACTGAGCAAGTAAATTACTATTTTCCCCTTCTACCATCATTGTGTTGAACGTTTTTCAGCTAATTTTTGTAAAAATTACTAAAAACTAGCGTTAGAGAGCCATAGTAAACATTAAAACGTTCAGTGACATTGACCTTTCCGTACACTAGCACCTCCGGTGGTGAATTCGAGCGCGTTAGCCCTCATTGGATGAGAGTTAAGTGGTACGAACATTATTTGTAAAAAGAAAGTATCGCTGAGTTTACACCATTTCTATCAAAGAAGAGAAGCCAGGAAGGTCAGTCAGAAGGAAGAAATTACTTCTATCAGATTTAGAGAAAAAAAGGTAAGGACTAACAGTTGGAAAATTGAACAATTTACGTGAGCAAATAAAATTTATAGAAGAAGAATACAGATGAAGACAAATTTGAACAATATGAAGAAAATGCAAAGGAAAACGGAAACTAATTAGTTTTAAGAATAAAGTTGTTTTATATTCATTTTTAATGTTAAAATAATACATGTTTGATATCATAAACTATATTTTTTTTGCAAACAAAAAAGTTGCTGACATTTTCATAGTGCTAACCAACAAGTACAATATTTTGCCTAGTGAACAAATAGTTGTTGTTTTTTGAAAAAACCAAAATAAAAAAGTTCTGAAAAAATGTTTTTAAGTCAAGTTCACGCAAAATAATGATTTTGATATGTGACACCTATATGCATTTGTGTTTTTAATTCATATATGTCATAAAGGTAACTATATAAGTTATTTCAATTTAAAAATATAATACAGGGATAAAGTACAATAAATGATGCTATAATATAAATTTATATATAAATAACTAATTTTTGAATAATTTTAAAACTTCTAAGAATTGCCAAAAACTTCTAAGGAATTCCAAGAGAATTCTAAGGGAATTCCAGAGAGTTCCACGGAATTCCACATGCTTGTACACCAAAGTCCCAAGCAGGATTACCTCTCGATTTTATATTATATCAGATATAATTTTTAGTAAAATTTATTGTCTTCATTGTCCCTAAGTAGTTTACCTTAAGAAATCTAATTAATTTTAACATTACTCTAAATTAGTTTCTTCTGTGTACAGCACACTACTGCATATGTCTATTAGTTACATAGAATTAAGCAAAAAGTTATCATCTGACGGTAGCTTAATTCAATATGGGCAGAAGTTCTAAATTAGTTTCTTTAGTAAGTCAGTACAAAATATATTAAAAATAATTTTAATGCCAACAAAATTAATACATGAAAGTACGTTAAAGAAAAATGCTTTACTACCAAACTATAAGCTGAAAGAATAATGTTTATGTCTTTCGTACAGGCAACAATATTAAAGTCTGCTTGCGATGTTATCAAACAAGGTTAGTGAAAGATGTTCTATAGCTAGTTGTAACTTTATATTATCTCATAATTTTAGTAAAGAATACTAGAGTGAAATTTTTATAGTAAAAATCTCACTATATTTATTGAGTTCTATATATCATTCCAGTTTCTTTTTATTCAGAAGGTAGGGTAAAATATTTAGATGCGATTCAAAATAATTGTTGTGTATACCCTAAGACGCTTGACTAAAAATTCTTAAAACAAGTAGAAACGATTTCCAAATAAAAAGAAAAACGTAAAACATACCTCATTTCATAGAAATTAAAAAAGTAATTGAAAAGATAGATCGTATTAACAGTATGTAACTCGAGTTCAGAAAAGCTTAAAGATACAACAAAAATGTGATCATTATTTAATAAAGAAACAGCAATGCAAACTTTCCTAACGAAATGATTAATATGATTATACTTTAAATGGTGGTCAAAACATAGTGAAGGGTTTTTCTAGATATTTTGGCCCAGAATACATGCTAGAGTCACTAAGATCTTCTTTATAAAATTTAAATGCACTTCCTAGCATAGCTATAACGAGTTAAGATATAAATAGTTCTGCCAAAAAGTTAAAACATAAAAGAGCTGCAAATTCTGATTTTATTCCGGCATATTTATTTAGCAATGGCCTATACAGAAGTTTTTTTAGAATCATTGAGTATTTTACTTAATTTGGTCCTATAAAATGGCTATTGTCCCAAAATGGAAACTAGGACGACTATGTATTACATAAACCTGTGGAAAAATATTAACAAATTATCAGCCTACTGTTGTTTTATTTATTTATTTATTTATTTATTTATTTATTTATTTATTTATTTACACCATTAAACGGAAAACCATTTACAAAATGGGAATTACAAAAAATATAATATAAAATAATATTTTAGAAAGACAATTGTAAAAAAACAATATTTTATGGAGCATTAATATCACAACTATAAATTTAATTGTAAAATGTGTACACACATATATATGCATACATACATACATACCTACATACACACGTATCCATATACATATCTATAATTAAAATATGAAAATTTATTCAAGAAAAAAATGTTTACAATTTTTTTACTGTGGCGAAAATTTACCAATATTTGTACGAGGTATACTCAAATTAAGAGTCACAATGTTGCATTGCGGTTACTCTGGGAACACGAAAATTTTACATTTGTAATATATCGGAACAGTCAATGTCATTAGTTATTATTTTGTTCAAGAAGGTTAACTGAGATTTCACCAGTCTTTTTTCGAGATTATATAAAGAAAATCTTTCTAGAATATATGCATTCGGATATTCAATAGCTAGGTATACTCCATCTTCTTTGAAACAAACTTATTTTAGGAACTTCCGCTGTACCTTTTCAATTATGTTAACATATATATACGTTATCATAAGGACACCAATAGCTGCATATTCAAGTTTAGATCGCACAAAAGTGTTATAAAGCAATTTTAGCGTATCTGCATTACTAAACTAACGGGAATTTCTTATAATAAAGCCTAACATTTTATAACTCTCTGATGTTATGCTATTAATATGATTTATGAAAGAGAGTTTGCTATCAAATATTATACCTAGGTTTCGAAAGACAGTATGTCTTGCAATACGATATTATTAAGAGTATAGTCAATAAATTACCGTTAAACATCTCAAGGTGCAATGTTATTACATATTCTAATAAAGTAAAAACACTAAATTTTAACCAAATGCAATGCACTAGATACTAAGGTTTCCCAAACCTTTCTGCAGGGTAAAACAATTTTCAATATTTTTAATAATAGAATAAATCTTTAAATCATCCGCATGTAAAAAGTATTTACAATTTAAATTAGATATATCATTTATAAAGATATTAAAATGTAAAGGTCCTAAATTTAAGCCATGAGGAACTCCAGAACTGGCATATATTTCAACAGACTGGACTCCACAGCATTGCACAAATTGTATCCTGTCAGATAAATACCATGTAATAAAGTTTAACATATTCTACGACAATCCATAACTCTGCAATTTTATTAATAAGATACTGTGATGCAGTCTGTTGAATGTTTTTGAGAAATCTGTATAAGTCCAACATCTAAGCTTAAAACAGATTGGTAACAGTTGATCTCTCTTTCATAAATCCATGATAATAAGGCGTAATGCGATGTTTCATGTAAAAGAAAATAAATTCATACAACAGTATTTCATAAACTTTAGAGAAGTTATTAACTATAGTAATAGGCCTGTAATTTTGATTTATGGCACGATCATCCTTTTTGAACTCGAGGATTTTCTAAGTTTCTGAGAAAACAGCAGTTTTAATAGATATCACTAGTAAACCAGGGTGGATAACTTCTGTTACGATGCCTACTTTCATTACATATACATCCACTATCTGATAAATTTTTCTTGTAGAAACTTTCAGTTGCTACAACAGCACTAGAAAATGTGTCAAAAAGTTCCAATCCACTTCTGCAAGGCACTGATAAAGGTCGGGAAAATTTGCTTTGCGAAAATTGTAATGTAGTATTTATTTTTGTTTATTGTTTTTCGAAGAATTTTCAGGTTTAAAAAAACAACCAGTGCAGAATTATATAAATCTTCCGGAACTAAAATGTCGAATGACTTTTCCACAATACATTTTTTATTAGAATTAATTCCTTATATTCCTTATATTATTGCACTGAAAGAGATCTAAGAAGTTAAGAAACTGCAATAATGGTAACACTGGTTGTAAGTGCAATAAAGTTTCAGAATATTCTGGAATATTAAAATCACCAAGGACTCCACATCTACATTATAAATGTTTCAAGACAGCTAAATATGTCTCAAAAATGGAGTGGTAAGTTTCAACTGATGTGCGAGGTGGAATATAAAGTGAAAATAAATACAACAATCAATTATTAGTTTAATTCCAACAATATCGATATGATATAAATCCTTTAACACAGACTTTGTATCTAGTTAGCTCATTGTATAGGTTTAATTTACAGCTAAAACTATTCCTCCACCCCTAGTGGTATTCATTAAAGAAAAATTTCGATCTGATCTAAATACTATGAAAGAGTAGAAATGACATGGTACAAAATATTTCATAATTGCCAATTTAAACTGGCAATTATCTTTAATTGTTAATTTAAACTGGCAACTAACCTTAGTTGCCAGTTTAAACTAACAATTATTCTTAATTGCCCGTTTAAACTGGCAATTATCCTTAATTGTCAGTTTAAACTGGCAATTATCCATAATTTTCAGTTTAAACTGACAGTTATCTTTAATTCCCAGTATACACTGGTAACTATCCTTAATTGCCAGTTTAAACTGAGAATTATCATTAATTGCTGGTTTAAACAGGCAATTATCCTTAATTGTGAGTTTGACTGGCAATTATCTATAACTGTCAGTTCAAACTGTCAGTTATTTTTAATTGCCAGTATAAACTGGCATTTATCCTTAATTGCCAGTTTAAACTGTCAATTATCTTTAATTGCCCGTTTAAACTTGCAATTATCTTTAATTGTCAGTTAAACTGGCAATTATCCATAATTGCTAGTTTAAATTGACAGTTATCCTTAATTGCCAGTATAAACTGGCAATTATCGTTAATTGCCAGCTTAAACTGACAATTATCCTGAACTGCCAGTTCAAACCGGCATTTATCCGTAACTGCCAGTTTAAACTGACAGTTATTCTTAATTGCCAGTTTAAACTGATAATTATCTTCAAATGCAAGTTTAAACTGGCAATTATCCTTAATTGTCAGTTTGAACTGGTTATCCTTTATTGTCAGTTTAAACTGACAGTTATCCATAATTTCCAGTTTAAACTGTCAGTTATCTTTAATTGCCAGTATAAACTGGCGATTATTCTTAATTGCCAGTTTAAATTGACAATTATCATTAATTGCCCGTTTAAATTGGCAATTATAAAATAAATCTTGATATTATTAAGCTATATGTTCTTATCTTCTAGAATTAGTTCTGCAGTGCCGCAGGGAAATAACTAGGGTTCACTGATATTTCTCATATTTATTAATGATTTTCCTGATGTACTTAGTAACTCCTCATGCCTTCGCCTTGCAGATGACTGCAAGCTATATCACAAAATAGAGAACGTTAACGATTGTACTTTGTTACAAGAGACATAAATAAGACTTCTGTGTGATGCAATGATTTCAAATTGGACATAAATATTAAAAGTGCGTAGCAATGATATATTCTTAAATAAGAATCAAACAATGAATTTTCCGTATGCTAGTAACAATATCGAACGTTGCCATATCCAAAAATACAAGGATCTTGATGTTCTTCTTGACGAAACATTTTCTTTCAATAGTCATAAGAAAAACAAGTAATCCTAGTTTTGAAACTGGGATTCCTCATTAGAATTATGAATATAGAATGCTTAAAACCAGTATATAATAGTCTTGTTATTATATCTAACCTTGATTATTACCAATTTATTTGGTCACCGCTCTATTGCACCCTTATTAATAAAGAACACTTCTAAGGTAGTCATTTCGCGAATATTAATGGCGGAATGAGCTCATATACGAACACATCAGTATTTTCATACGCGAAAATGATGTAAAATACAAAATAGGCAATATCTCACCTTATACTGTTGACTGGTGATTCTTGTAATATGCAAAATTAGATGAACGCTGAGCATTTAGCAGAAAACATTATTTTGCTATAACAATAATGTTTTGGCACTAGAATAAAAGTATATATTAATAATTTTTCGAAATGATTTGGTGTCAGATTACTGCGCCTATCATTAAAAATCCATTTGTAGTTTGAAAACGACTGTTCTACATCTACAGACGTAACTGGAGCGTATTTAAAATACCAATTTATCCAATTTCAATTTAAAACATTCATTTCCTATTACCTACTGTATGAATCTAACTTAGAAACCAAAAGTATGTATTCACATAAATAGGTACAAATAGTGACAAAAAATATTCAACATGGAATTGCATCGCTGCATACTAAAAGAGTTTTCTTAGAAATAAAGCTCATTAGTACATTGTTTTGTCCGTATTTAAAGTACCGAACGTTTTAAAAAGTTCGATTTTTGTGTACACAGAATATCCTACAGTATCTGCAATAAAATTCTGTGCCATGAAACCCTTGTTACGGGTTGTTTGTATCTATGGGTCCAAGGTATTTCGCAAAGGAATCCGTCGAGATATTTTTTTACAATAATACAATAAAACGCCTAAAACCCTTTTCTAGCGAGATGCAATTGCAAACTACTGATTGTCGAGGTCGCAAGCTAACACAGTGTCTTCAATTGTGGTGTATGTAGATAGTGGGAGTTCTGTCTTACACAAATCTCTGCTTGTTTATTTATTTGAACTGGGACATATTAAGGCGTTTCTAATTTATAGTAAATTTTTTACGATCGTACAAAACCTACATTAAATTTACTGCTTTGTTATTTAGTTTTAGGTAATTAATATAGGTTTAATTAAAGAAAATTTATTTTAGACTTTTCAGTAATTAAGTACTAATCTTCTACATTTGAAAGATGAGAATATAGCTTATATTTGTAACATGACGGCACCCACATTTAAAATATAATTTTTTATTTCCTCACTGTTTCAATTAAAGAGCTCGGGGAATAAGGAATCTAAGCCATATTTCGGTCTTTTAGAGAAAAACAAGTTTTCAGTTAAATCGTGAAATCACAATATTCGTTATTTCCTATAATAAGTCATTTCTAAAGGAATAGCTGTATCCTTTAGTGTTTCTAAACAATAAATATGAAATAAATGTTTCTGAGAAAAATTAAAAATTATTGGAAATAATGTGGCTTACGTCTTTTTTGCATCACTTTGCTTAAACCAAAAAAGTAAGTTGTAAGATGTCTGACGTACTTCGCTGTTCTACACAAGAGCAGAAGTGTCACTTTGAAGCCTCCCAAAACTACGGCGGTGCTCACGGTATGGATTTCTCGGGCGCCAGTTTCTGTTTAGAGTGCAGAAACACCACTTTACTCTATCGGCGGGACGATAGAGGCCGGGTAACTACAGTGAAGAAACGGATAAACCAGGGGTCGAGAAAAGGTAACTTACACACTACAGTTAATGAAACGACTCTCATTCAATATATTTACATTTATTCTACACACTAATTATTATTTACACTTTATATACACCTTAGTAACTACAACTTATACTACAAGCGGTCTTAACTATGGACGAGCGGGGACAGTAAGCGGGCGTACAAACGGTGCGACACAGTAATACGGAGATTAAGCGGTAAAAAAGGTAACCAGCAATAATTAAACAGCCATAAGCAGACGGCGGACGGATACCAGGAGGGGAAGCAAGCGCCAATACAAGCACACTATGACTATCTATAGCGGTTATTTACTATCGCTTGGCTGATGGATGGTTCCGGACTTATGATATGTCGAATCGAGTACCTCCAAGTCACCCTGCAGAATATGACGTGCTCAGGCGACCTGGAGGACACACGGTATAACGCGGTTATGGTTTGGGGGGTGGAAAGGAGTGGCAAGCCTAACAGTTGCAAATTTAAGACGACTCCAAGCTACCCTGCAGAATTTTTACATGCTCAGGTAGCCCGGCGGACCCGCGGTTACGGACGATACCTCCAAGTCACCCTGCAAAATTTTTACGTGCTCAGGTGGCCTGGGGGGCACGCGGTTACGAAAGTACCTCTAAGTCACCCTGCAGAATTTTGACGTGCTCAGGTGGCCTGGAGGGCACGCGGTATAACGCGGTTCTGATTCCAACCTTCGGCCGCTCTCCCGTTCTATGGAAGGATATGAGGCGGATACGTCTTAGCGCTCGCGGTTCACAAACTCTAAATAAGGTCCGAAAAGTACTCACCAGCCAAGTAATACCGAGTATTTACCAAACCTTTATCTAACCTTGCTACCTACTTCCGTATCCTGGGCTGCTTCCTCTCTGGAGCGGTCGGGGTCGGCACGTCTGGTCGGTACGGGTGGCAGCAACGGACTGGCCTGGATGCTCTGAAAAATCCTCAAGCTACTAAACTCTGCCAAAAGCAGAAGTAGGATGAGACGCGGTAGTCATGCGCGGAATATAGCAATACGTCACCCGAATTCAATTTAAAACAAACCTATACCTTTATAGTCACAACAAGATTACTTACGATGCTGGTCGGCGTGGTTCTTCAGTCAGCAGCTAAACGGTAACTGACTTATTTGAAAAATCCTCAAGCTACTAAACTCTGCCAAAGGCAGAAGTAGGAGGGCGCGGTAGTCATGCGCGAAATATTGCAACTACGTCACCTTTTACCGACTTGGAACAATGCGCAATTACATTTGTATACCTTTATACTCACAAGATTACTTACTGTGCTGGTCGGCGTGGTTCTTCGGTTGGCGGTCAGACGGGAACTAACTTGTCTCAAAAATCCTCATGCTACTAAACACTGCCAAAAGCAGAAGTAGGATGAGACGTGGTAGTCATGAGCGGTATATTACAACTACGTCACTTGTTTACTGACAGAATAATTCCGCATTAAATTTAAATACCTATATATCTTTATACTCACGAGTTTACTTACTGTCCTAGTCGGCGTGGTGCTTCGGTTGGCGGTCAGACGGGAACTGATTTGAATGTTTCCAGTCTCGGAGACCTTTACGGTAGGATGGGCACAGGAGTGCCGGGGGGCAATATGCGCGCTTCGCGTTTCGCGATTCACGTACTGCCCGCAACTTGGCATATTTGGAATGTTTACACAAACAGATCAATACTACCTATCTATAATTAACAATTAAACTATTATTAATGAGCAACTGACAATACTACTATTAAGGGCGCAGTACTACAATGTTTAAAATATCTTTTGAAACAGATAAATAGCACCCAGTTACCTAACTTAAGTCTATAAAATAATCACTTCGTTACAGATGACACAGAACAAACAATTTATTTGCACGAAACAACAAAAACAAATAATATTATAGTAATTGTTTGACAACAAAATTTTAATAAATAGTATACAATAAGCCTCTAAATATCTAAGCTGTTTTCAACTTTCACATCATTTACATCACCATCAATATTTTCTACCTCTTCTTCTACTTCTATAATCTCTTCGGCAACTAGAGTCTTGTCTCCAATTATGTCAGTAAAAACTTTTGTCTAATAGGTGGAATATGTTTCAAAAATTTATTCAGGTTATTAATTTATTTTTCATTAAGTTCGACAGATTCACTGTACTTAGTTTTCAAATTATTAACTGAAATTTGATCAATGAGTCGAGTTCCTCTTTTACAAATGTTAACTGCTTGAAACTCACCATTTAAACTATGCTTTATAAACATTATATTTGAGTGAGTACTTTAAAATTTGAAGCATCGTGTCTAATTGAATTTTAGTGGTTGTTTATCAATGGTTACTGTTTTCTTGGGTAGTGGGGTTTCTTCAAATGAAATAAAATATCCTGTGGCATAACAATTACCGTAAAAAAGATTCTTTCTGTTGGACTTTCTTACTAAATCGTCTCATTCCTCTGGAATATAAACCTGATTATATATTTTTTTATGTTTTTCAATAAGAACGAAGTCTCTGTCAGATGGTAAATGTACGTGTCTCAAGGAATCTATGATCAATAGATTTGTAACTTTTCTCTCTTACAAGTTGCATCCAAAGTCCAATTGATACAGTTGTTGTATAAAGGGAACAAGTCCATAAACTATGTTTCTGAATAAATGCGAATAAACTTAATATTTTCAAAATAGTACATCCAATTTTGTTTTTGTGCACATAAAAATAAAACAACGGGGGAGATCAATAGCATAACATTAGCAATGAATCGCCTGTTTTTAATTTTTTCACACAAAAATTGGTTTCTTGTAGTTGGACTTGTTCCCATTATATAATAAATGCAGGTGAAAGTTTTGCATAGTTAAAAAAAAATTACACAGTTTATTTAAAAACATTTATTTTTTTATCAAAATTTCGAAAAAATACTAATCATAGACATTTTTAGGCATTTTTGGTTAAAAAACGCTATTCAGAGTCATATTCATTATTGGTTGATGGCCAATCTTCAAACTGATCAAAAAACCACTTATGCTCATCAGGAATATATTTCACGATTTTTGCAACCTGTTGTTTTTTTGCTTTAATGGGCACTTTCCCTTGATATGCCTTTTTTGTTGGATATGGTGGGCTAGCAGTGTTTTTTGACAAACGAAACTTGGACACAATAAAGCCGTCAATATAGCCGTCAATATAGCCTCTTGCCAGTACATAACCAGGAGTCTACTTTTGATAAGTTAGGTGTTTATACTTAGATATGCTAAAGCTTTCTTTTTGTTCCTTTTTTTTCGGTAGTAATTTCTTTGGCAGTTTTTTTAAAATATGTAGGCCACCATGACTTAAAGTCTAACACGTCTTCTGTGTTTATTACTTTTACCAAAAAAGATGGTTTGTTTCTCTTGGCATTTGCTATTAATGCAATATATTCCATCGGGGTAAAAATTCGATCACGACGCCTGAAACTTCTTTTCATTATACCAAAATCTCTATCGCATGGTAAAAACGAATGACCACGAACAGGAAAGCATTGGTGGATTATTTCAAATTTTCCATTCATAGTCAGGTTTAGGAGAAAACGAGTAATAGTATGGTTTCGGTTTTGACCTCCACAGGCATCACTAAATACGTATAGCTCCGTTATACTTTCTGGTATTTTTTTAATGTAGTCCTGTAGGAAAGTGGCTACCTCATTAGCACCTCGTTGCGCAGTACCTTCAAAGTATGTATAAAAAGTCGCTTCATTGGTTTTCAAATTGTGAATTCCAAAAACATACTACCAAAGTTTTCGAATATAGAACATATCATTAACTGGCATAAAAGGAAGTAGCATGTTTTGCATGAAATCGAAAACAATGGCGCCAACATTGGGGTTTGTTTTACACAGGCCTCTTACTTCTTCAATTTTTTTGTAAAATTTTGAAGCACGTCTTTTATGTACTATTAACTCTGCTGAAGCTACACGTTTTGCATTATCGTTTAGCGTAGGAGATTTTATTTTCACTGACAACTCTTAGCACGTTGGACATACATCTACTTGGGGCCTACCAAATCTGTACCCAAAATTTTCGCGAAAATGTTTTAAGTAGTATTCATAGGTCACAATACGCGTAAGATCTGGATTATCAAAGCAAAATATCTCATGCATCTTTTTGATGGTTAAATGGGATTCAAGGTATGTCAGCGGTTTACTAGTGGGTTACTTTTTTTGGAAAAAGGCTAATGTGCTCATTAATTTTCAAAATCACATTATCAGGTTTGGCATTACCACGTTTAATATGGTGGCCACGTCTTTCATTTGGTGAACTGCCAGATATAAGCAACGAAGTTAGGCGAAATACAACTTTATTGGACAGTGCATACATACTCATAAAAGCTTTTTTTGCATACCCTGATTCGATTTTCTTTATTTAAAACATGAAACACAAAGTTACTTTTTCGTCCTTGCTTCGGTTCCTCATTTCTAGACCGACGCTTTTGAATTTCTTTAGCTTCTAATAACCCCATTAAGAACGTATTCTATTGGTTTTTGGGTTTGCCTGAATACAGAGACTTAAAAAATCCACATTTTATCTTCCTCGGAGAATTTGGTCATGCACCTTTGTTTACATCTGCAAATAATATTTTCCTATTTCTTACAAAGAAAGCAAAACATAATATAAAATTTACCTGCAGTCTGGGCCTGTCTGCTTCGCCGGCTTCTGAACTCCTTTTTGACTTGTATACTTCTCTTCAAGTAATCTGGCTTTAATACGTACATTATTTTTATATTTTGCATAGTTTCTGATGCCCTTTTTACGTTTATGGTCAACTACTGCAGTCGATTCGTCACTATTTGAATCACTTGTAGACATATTACGCAATTTAAATAGAAATTAGCCACACACGTTCCACTTTCTTTTAAAAAACTTCTTTACAGGTTAAAATGCAAGAAATAACTAAACAAACATACGCAATATTATTTACTTCATGACGCGCACAGGTTTGCGACTGCGCGGTATAGGTGTATTGTATAAAGGAAACATGTCCTGGACTTGTTCCTTTTATACAATAACTACTTATTTTTTGGCCTCATAATTTCAATAGCGTAAACGTGAGATGTTCCCTTTATCGACTCATCGGTTGGCGAATGTTTAATTTAAAAACTGTATATATCAGTTTATTTTGACATAATATGTCACTTGTTCCCTTTATACAAGAACCGCTTCAATTATAAGTTAGTTTTTGTTTTGTCGTCCACAATTTTCGGTAAATAGCAGAAGATTTTCTGAGATACTGGCAATTTCTGCGCTGCCCCTTTTGACAACTATTTTTGGCACATATACATGCTGCCCTTTCCATTTACACAATTATGGATGTTAAGATTATAAGCTTTTCGGAGATAAAATGCTGACCCCACTGTTAATGAAGGTTTCTACGCCTTCATTAACAGTGGGGTCAGCATTTTATCTGCTGCAATTCAAAAGCTACTATGTCTTTTGATGTGTTTGTTTTGTTCCCTTCAACTTCCTCTTTTAAATTTTTCTGCTTATCTTCAGCCCTCCTATGATGAAATTCTAGTTTAGGTCCTAGATTTTGTAGGTCAGTTTAATTTTCTTTATTAGCTTCTATTTGATTTGCCAAAAAATCACAAGTGTGGCAAGTATTACTCTTAATTATAATTATAATCTAAAAATATTCTCCGATAACAATCATTTGTTGCAGGTGTTATATTTCGCTCTTTACACCAATCCGTATAGTAATCTTAGGTATGCTCCTAATATGGTCATGAACTGACTGTAAAATGTTTGAATGTATTCTGTTTGATCTATTGCTGTGTTTTCTTCTGCCATCTTTTTTTGGCTTTACTCTGCCTTCTGCAATCTGCTGAGCAATAGGTTTTACTCTTTTACTTGAGTGCTCTAATCCATGAACAGATAATACTTCAGTTTTGCATATTTGTACATTATTCCCATTAATTTTCACATAGTATACGTAGGTAACTTTTCTTGCTTACTCATGTCTTTTAGTTTTCTTTGGATAAGTTCTTTTTTTTGGGCATTGCTTTATTTGTTGCAAATAAATAATTATTTCATATGACTCCAAATCACAAAATGAATTAAAAATATTTTTATGAGTCACCTGTAGGAGTTCTTTGCTTTTCTTCTTGCATGTATTGTGCAGGGTTCACAAATAGCTCTTGCTGCATTTTCTTTATATTTCACATTTTTATGTGTACCCTAAATTTCGTATTATTTTTGCTTTGATTCTCTTTCTGAATTCTATATTTCGTCTCCTCCAACTTGATGGACCCGATTTTTCAGGAATTTGAATACTACCTCTATTAGCATCGTTAGGCTCTTTCACAGATTCGATATCTTCATTCTAAAATTAACTTAAAAATGAGAAACGCATAAAGATTATAGGCCACACATACTTTATCTACCGTTTTACTACAAAATATAAAAAAATTGGACATAAAAAATGTATTTCAGTACTTTAGTCATAAAATCTGCAATAAATACCCAAAGGTACTTTAGTTGAAAAACTATTTCTGTATAAGCAATAGTAGTAGCTACTTATTTTACTAGGCAAGTAGGCCACAATGGGCCCTTTTTACCTAGGGACCTACAGTTTAGCGTGGACTCCGAACCACGGTCTTCGACTGTCAACTAACCCACCGCCTGGGCCTGCCCGTCTGCACCGCTAGCAGAGTGGCAAACCTGCTGGGTAGGTCTTTCGACCCTCCACCCGGGCTCGCCTCTCCGCCTGCATCAGGCTAGCGGCCTTCCCGGGATTGTCTGTTGACAGCCTACCGACTGTTAGACGAGCTATCGTTCATCCATCCAATTGCCGGACTCGATCAGTGCTGCTTAACTTCACTGATCGAATATCGGAAATTAAACGGATGTCCATACCACATCCCCCTCTGTATAAGTACCAAAAAGTAAGCCACAAACATTATTTTAAAAAAATTCACAAACCACACAATTATTTACTTACTGATTTTTCTGGAACCTCACTGCTTTCAGAGGTTCCTCACTTGCTTTGAATGTCTTATCGTTTACAGTATCATCTGAGTCGAAATCCACATCTTTCATTATTATTTTCACAGAAGTCTTTTCCTCATCAGTCGCAGCTGGTTGTTCGAGGCCATCTTGAATAATGTGTGGCTTATGACTTTTTTCTATAAAAAGGACATGAAATTGTCACTTGGTCAAGAAGGTAACGTCAATATCGTAGCACCAGCCTTTGACCAAATGCCTCAATATGTTTGGTGGTTTATTACTTTTTTCAAGGAAGAGAATATTTTCGGAAATATGACTTCGATCCCTTTTTACCCCGAGCCCTTCAATGAATTACGCGAATACGTAAGTGTTGTATTTTCCAAGGAATCAGAAATATAGAATAAAGTAGCATAAGTTTATTGATTAATTCCTAAAAAAAATCATGTATCATTGCATTTCAAAATATTTATGCTCATTTTATTAACTGTACGAGAGTTGTACGTAAGCCCGTAACTGGAATGACTACCTGAGATCGGCATCTCTTTACTTATTAACCTCATAGAAGGAACACAATGTAAATTCCTGAAATACCTTTTATTCAAAGAAATACGTGTGTATGACCATTTTACCCACTACAACGAATTGTTACTCAAATTATAATTATGAATTACTTGAGCGTGGCTTCTACAGTTTTGTATTTATATGCATAAATCATCTTTCAGAGCACTACTTGTTTTTGTTAAAATTGCCAACTAATGTAATCAAATAATAGAAATTATGACATTTTATGATCCACCAGTCAGGACCACTATGCACGCACAGTAGTGAGACTATGTATATTAGGGAATCTTGCACACTCGAGATTTGATTTATTTACTACCAGTTCTTCCGAATTCATTAGAAATGTCAAATCTACAACTTTAAATGAAAATCAGCTTGTGTAGCTGCGGTCTGATCTATATTATTTTAATAATAGATTACTCTTCTAATAATAATTTTTTTTTATTATTTTTTTTATATAGTTTTAGGTATTTTATATTCTACTATTCTACTCTTCTTGTTATATTAGATATTTTTTTTTTATTTTATTATTTTACACTATTGGGTTTTTTGTTATAAACACTGGTAATATTTTGTAACTTTATAGTTGGATTTTGTCTGTAAAATTTTTATGAAACCAATAAATAAACAAATGAATAAGTAAATTAGAAAGATACCGAAAGCAGAACCTATGTTGAAGGCATTACACTCTAAAAAGCATGGGCACGCACCCATTCCCTCCAACATTGTTATCTGATGAACACTACCGCAGTTAGTTAACCTAGTGGTTTCTTTGGATAAGACTGGCTACTGTAGTAATGTAGAAATTAAAATTTAGAAATGACATTATTTAATGGATGACATACTTTATGCATGTCATATCAATAACAAAACTATTTAGATAATAATCAAGTAGGCAATTAGTTTATAAGGTATCCAAGAAGTTATTTTGGAAGAATTAATCTAAAATCAAATATGTCATGTTTGCCTTATATCACTATCTAAAAGGTTATAGTTTCTAATAGAGACACCAGAGTAACGCCAGTAAATTTGTAATATTTGCGCCAGAATAAGTTTTGTGGCCACATAAAGTTGGAGCAAACTTTAAACGTGCCTTGGAATTTAATCATTGTTACCCATTGTCCGTGTTTCACTACCAAAGCTGTAACAGTGTAGTAAGTTTCTGTTTGCGTCTATTTTAAATTAGAAACGTCAATTTTCGTGTATTAATATAAAATATGTTTAACTCTTCAAATTCAATTGCTTCGTATATTGTTTATTGTGACATTACAAAAAAGTAATAAGTGTAATAAATTCGCTACACAATAAGAATAATCATAATTTTTAGTGCCGGATAAGTAATCAGAAGGTATTTAATCACAGTTCTATAGAATGTTTCAAAGGCCCATTCTCTTGGTGTGAGTGATTGTGAAAGTTAAAAATGCTCTTATATATAAATGAAAATTCCTAATTGTACCATTTTGTTTAAATACCCTGTAGCATGTTGATAAGCGACACTATTATTAAGTTAATTTTCGAAGAAAATTCCAATAAACGAAAAAATCGCCCACGACTTGTCAAGCAATGTCACCTATTTAGTAACCTGATCGTCAAAATTTTCTATATATTATTACTATTATGTTGCACCGTCAGAAGGCTAAATTTATGGTACCAACATGACGGAGCATCGGCACATATTGGCGTGGAAGTTAGTAAATTTTTAAACCAACAATTTGCCTGGCCATTAAATTGAAAACCGTGGATCAATTTTATGGCCCTCTCGATCACCCAAATCTTGTCCACCTGAATTATTATATTACGCTGAATCTTCCTTAAACCATTTTTATAAATTTTGTTTTAGTTTTGTAATGAATTATCAATATCTTGGTAACTAAGGTAACGAACATTTCGTTACTCTACAATTTCTATTTATTTTGCTTGTTAAATCGATTTCCAGAAGGACTGGCGTTACTTGCGAAACATCCGGTATTATTAAATATTTGGTTAGTAAGATATTTTTTTAGTAAATTATCTCTATCTCCAATTAGTTTATCATTAATTTGATATCATTTGTTTAAAATAAAAATTCTTTGCATATTCATTTTACTATTTCAAATACTATGAGTATTTCACAAACATAGCTATTGCTGGATTGTATTTATTTTAAAAAAACAAATCAATTTATAATTTTGTTCGTATAAATAATTTTAAAAAGCATGATGGCAAAATTTTCTATATATTATTACTTTACTCAAAGATGTTGCACCGTCCGAAGGCTAAATTTATGGTACCAACATGACGGAGCATTGGCATATATTGGCGTGGAAATTAGGAAATTTTTAAACCAACAATTTGCCTGGCCATTAAATTAGAAAACGTAGATCAATTTTATGGCCCTCGCGATCACCCAGTTTTTATCCACCTGAATTATTATATTACGCTGAATCTTCCTTAAACCATTTTTATAAATTTTGTGTTAGTTTTGTAATGAATTCCTAATGTTTCCTAATTCTTGAAGTCAACAATAGCTTTGTTAATCTTTTGACCAATACCTTGGAACTAAGGTGATTCCAATATTTCGTTACTCTACAATTTATATTTATTTGGCTTGTTAAATCGATTCCCAGATGGATTGACGTTACTTGCGAAACATCCGGTAATATTAAATATTTGATGGTTAGTAAGATATTTTTTTAGTAAATTCTCTCTATCTCAAAATAGTTTATCATCTATTTGATATCCTTTGTCTAAAATAAAACGTACCATTCTTCACATATTCATTTTACTATTTCAAATACTATGAGTATTTCAAAAATATAGCAATTGCTGGGATTCTGTTTATTTAAAAAAAAATCAATTTATAATTTTGTTCGTATAAATAGTCTTAAAAAGTATTCGTTCTTATTCATATTTGAATAAATATGAAAATGTAATTCATTTTGTTCTTTTTTTTATTGTTTTCATTTGAAATATTAAAATTTACTAAACTTTGTTTATCACTGGCTCCTCCACCAGAAATTCGAATTTCAAAAAATTCCGACAGTTACCAACCAATAATTCATTTTTAAATAGCGGTATGCCAGAAACCAAAAAAGTGTTCGTAATCACCACACACTTTGCACTCTTGCGCTCACCACAGCCCCCCTGCTTAAGACATTGCACACCATACCCTTATAAACTTCGGGGCGATTTGAGTGTGGATTTAACCAGATAGTAGTATTAAAATAAAGACATTACAAAGCAGCTTAGAAACTGATGTGTAGTAGATTCTCGAAAGAAACTATGGTTTGAGATACCAGAGTTTATTTTAAAATTCATCTCTAATCTTATAAAAAGGTGATCTGTATCTTTGAATGTATCTAAAGTCATCGCTGCTTTTTGACTCTGTCTTCTAAAGTACCAATTTTAGATATCCTTAAAAGAACCATTCTATTGGTATTAAATCAAGCATCCTAGCTGGCCTCTCAGTTTCTTGTCTTTTATCGATCTATTTATATAAAAACTTCTTATTTAACTCAGTAGTTAAACTGTCAGTGTGCGTCAGTACGCACTGATAAACTATATTGTAGAAGGACGCCATTTTGTTGGCACAGAAATTCAAACAATGTACACCATTCATTTTCCCTCTATAAGTACAACATAACTAATAGTGGCCTACAATAAGTGTTTAGTTTTTAGGCCACTGGTATGTATTTCATGGTGTATATCCATTAGATACTTAATTCAACATATTTTTCATTTTTTGGAAAAGTATAAATGATTGCACTAGTAATAATTGCAACAGAAATAATGATGCTAAATTTCAACAAATCTGGAATTTTAGCTTTTTCTAATGAAGTGTTAAAAAAAGGCGTTTGAAACTTCATTTATATTGCTCTTATTATCTAACGAAGAAATAATATTACATATATCACTAAATGTCAAAAGCTTAAACTGTGAAAATTGTGGATATGCATTAATTATTATTACACCAATGTTAGTCCACAACATTCCCTTAATAATATTGGAAACCATATTTACAAGGTATTGGTTAAAATTATTGGCAATGACCAAATGATCACGTACACAAATAAATTCATCAACAGGTTCGTATTGAATATAATTGAGAAATTCACCTAAATTAGTAGTTACTTAAAAGTATTTCTATCTGGTTACTACAAATAAGTAATAATAATATCTTCACAAACTTAAATTAGTTAAGACATTGATTTAAAATATGCACATCTGTTATTTTTCAGTACTATGGATTTTACGATTTAATTAAAATGAATCAAAAATACATTTCCTCTTGCTGTAGTTTGATCGTTAAAAAAAATAGTAACAGGAATAGTTTGTTTAACAAACTAAGTACAAAGTTTGAAGAAATTTGATAAGCAAAAAGTTGAAAACTATTTAATAAACTTTTTAGTACAACTAGAATACGGATGATAATCAATTAAATTAATACGCCCTTAATATTTACATTTATATGCTTTATAATAATTACTGAAAATTGTTCTCCATTAGTGTAGTTTTTAAAATCATTTAATTAAATAACAAATATGTCAATCATTTTCAATTATTTGATGTTAGCAATCTAAAATTTTGCATTATTCATGGTTCATTTATTACTCGAAATTCACCATAAACATTTCTGTTATTGACAACACAGACGTAGTTTTTCACGAAACACAAAAACACTATATACTGAACTCGACTCGCGTTTCGTCAATCAAGTTGGCATCATGGCAGATGATTAAAACTGAACTTATGTTAACAATCCACCCTATTTATACCTAAACTATTATCATGGTTCACCGAACCGGCACAGTTCGGTGAACCGTGCCGGTTGGAACCCACTAACCAATAAAGCGGGCTATTTGGGATAGGCCCTCTGTCACTATTCATACTATTTTTACACTTTATGATTTCTAAGCTTTCAAATGAAAGAAACATTTACTTTAATTTATCTCCATGTTACATAATTCTGTAAAAATCATGTTGAGTTTCAAAAAATATTGTTACGCCATTGGACTGTGTAGACTGGTTAGATGAGACTGGAATTGTATGGGAACGGCCGGGAATATTCTGGAGTACTCTAGACCGGGTGAATGGATGTATAAATAAGACGCACGGTGGGCCGAATCTTAATCTTAAGTCGAACGTGAACGAGTAAAGAAGAAATAAGAAAGAGACTTATAAGTGTTCAGTTGTGATTATAGTTAAGACATTAATTAATCTATTGTTATTAATTGTTAATTAGTAAATAAAGTAGAGAGTTAGTGTTACCTGGACTTTCAATCAACGAATCTACGAGTAGAGGTGTTTGTGTGGATAGCAAACACGTAACAATTTGGTGTCGGAAGTGGATTGGAAGAGAAATTTCCGGAATATTCGCAAAGGTTCTACAGTGTTCTTCTTAGAAATTAGTGGTAACACGGAGAATTAAGCTACTGGACAGTGTTTGGAGGACTATTTCTGGACCGAATAATGACTTTAAATTGGATTTTCGAGAAGATTCTAGAACATTCGATTTAGAAATAGTTACAAATACGCGAGTGCCGCTAGTAATAACGCGTTGTATACTGAGAAAAAGGACTACTAGTGCAATTTCGGGAAAATTCTAGAACATTCTATTTGGAAACTACTGGAGATACGTGAATAGTGTTAACGGCAACGTGTTATAGACTCAAAACAAGACTTATTTGTGATATTTCGTGAAAATTCTCGAACATTCCATTGAACAATTAGTGGAGATAAGTGAATTTTGTCAACACAAAAGAAGTATAGACTCTAAATAAGACTTTCTAAGTGCTGTTTCGAGATTTTTCTGGAACATTACATTAACAAAATAGACGTGATTTCAACATTTTATAGACTTTATAGTGTAATAAACTTTATTCTGAAATTGATTTACGTGTCGTGAGTTAATGCCAACAACAAGAAGTATGGCGGAGAAGCAAACACAGGACATGCTTGCAGCATTGTTACAACGGATGGACGAACAGAGAAAAATTATGGAAGATCAAGAAAGAAACCGACAGGAAGAGAAAGACGAACAGAGAAAAATTATGGAAGATCAAGAAAGACAGCCTTTTCGACAGGAAGTGGCCTTTATCAATTCACTGTGATGCCTTTCGGCCTGTGCAATGCACCAGCGACTTTTGAAAGACTGATGGAACTGGTACTACGAGGACTAACTTGGAAGACATGTCTAGTTTATCTTGATGATGTGATGGTCATGGGACGGGATTTTTAGGATCATTTGAAGAACCTTCAAGAAGTGTTTGGAAGAATTAAAAATGCACACTTGAAATTGAATCCCAAAAAGTGACTAATGTTCCAGAAAGAGGTAAAATTCCTAGGACATGTCGTGTCTTCGGAGGGGATAAGAACAGACCCAGACAAGATTTCCTCAGTACGAGATTGGCCGAGGAAGTACGAAGCTTCCTTGGTCTATGCACTTATTACAGACGATTTGTGGAACGATTTGCTGATATTGCGAAGCCACTACACCGGCTTACAGAAGAGAAGGTTCAGTACCAATGGACACAAGAGTGCGAAACATCATTCAGAACACTAATATCAGCACTGTGTTCGAGTCCGGTTCTTTCATACCCAGAACAGAAAGGCCTCTACGTATTAGACACAGATGCCAGTTATTCTGGACTTGGATGTGTTCTTTCCCAAATTCAAAATGGACAGGAAAAAGTAACTGAGCATTTCAGCAAGACGTTGTCGAAGCCAGAACGTAACTATTGTGTGACATGGAAGGAACTATTGGCCATTGTCAAGTCCATGGACCATTTTCACAAATACCTATATGGACAACATTTTAAAGTTCGGACCGACCATGCTCTATTAAAGTGGTTATTACGATTGAAGACTCCGGAAGGCCAACTAGCTCGTTGGATAGAAAAACTACAGCAGTACGATTTTAAAATCGAACATCGTCCTGGAAAATCCCATAGAAATGCAGACGCTGTCTCCAGAAGACCCTGTCGGGAAGACTGCAAGCACTGCCACCGGGTAGAAAAACAACAAGGGATAATAATTGTAAACACTGTTAAAATTGATGTTCCTGACGATTGGACAAGAGAGACATTAAGAGAAGAGCAGTTAAAATATCAAGAAACTGGTCCTATTCTGGAATGGAAAGAAAGAGGAGCCCGACCAGGCTGGAAGCACATTTCAGACAAGGCAGTGGGACTGAAGGCTTTGTGGGCACAATGGGATTCCCTTAGAGTAGAGGATGGACTGTTGAAAAGAGCTTGAGAAAGTTCAGACGGGAAGGAAATTTCTTTGAGATTGGTAATTCCCAGGTGTTGCATATCAGAAGTACTCCAGGAAGTGCATAATGGAACATCTGGCGGACATTTTGGCATAAACAAAACTCTCACTAAAGTACGCGAACGATTCTACTGGGTGAATAGCCGCCAAGATGTGGAGGCTTGGTGCCGCAAATGTGAAGTTTGTGCGGCAAGTAAGGCGCCACGGACAAGAAGTAAGGGCCAAATGAAACAATATAACGTAGGGGCTCCTTTTGAGCGAATTGCGATCGATGTAGCTGGTCCATTCCCCGTGACAGATGATGGGAACAAATACATCTTAGTTGCCATGGATTATTTCAGTAAGTGGCCTGAATCCTATGCCATACCCAACCAAGAAGCAGCCACTGTCGCTCAAGCTCTAGTAGATAATCTAGTACGTCGATTTGGCGTGCCACTAGAATTGAATACGGATCTAGGAAGAAACTTTGAATCAGGGGTATTTCAGAAGATGTGTCGCTTACTGGGAACTCATAAGACAAGAACAACAGCCCTACATCTACAATCAGACGGAATGGTGGAGAGATATAATAAAACCATGGAGGAGCACCTATCCAAAGTGGTTGAGAAACATCAGAGAGATTGGGACCGTCACTTACCTCTTTTCCTTATGGCCTACAGGGCTTCCATTCATGAAACAACAAAACAGACGCCGGCTCGCGTGATGTTTGGACGTGAGATTAGACTGCTATGTGATTTGGTGTTTGGCACACCGGATGAGGAGCGACTTTCCATAAATGACTACGCCGATGAAGTAGGTGAACGGCTAAGGAATATCCATGAGCTGATACGAGACCGAATTGCCATAGCAAGTGATCGCATGAAGGCTCGTTATGATCTTAAGGCAAATTCAGGAGGGTTCCAGGCTGGAGATTTGGTATGGCTATATAACCCACAACGAAAAAAAGGCAGGTCCCCGAAGCTTCACCCGCCCTGGGAAGATCCTTACACTGTCGTCACTAGACTAAACGACGTTGTATATAGAATTCAGCAAAGTCCAAAATCCAAGATGAAGGTGGTGCATATAGAGAGACTAGCAAAGTGTGCAGGGAACAATGAGTTGCCTGATCGGGACATTCAGGCTTAAGGAGGGGGGCAGTGTTACGCCACTGGACTGTGTAGACCGGTTAGATGAGACTGGAATTGTATGGGAACGGCCGGGAATATTCTGGAGCACTCTAGACCGGGTGAATGGATGTATAAATAAGACGCACGGTGGGCCGAATCTTAATCTTAAGTCGAACGTGAACGAGTAAAGATGAAATAAGAAGATTTATAAGTCTTCAGTTTTCATTATAGTTAAGACAAATTAAAAAATATAAAAAAAAAAAATAAAACAATTAGCTCGGCCTTTATTTTTTATTTAAAAAAATAATTTGGCCATTTGCTGAGACCAGCTGGCGCGGGTATCGGTTTCAAGTCATATTTTGGGATAGTGTCAAAAACTGATAAAATAACTGAACATAAAACAAGAAGCTAAAATTATTGTGACTTGTGTATATTTGCATTTTTCTTATAACTCGTTTACTAAATAAAAAAAGGTAGATATATTATTTGCTAATCAAATAAAAGTGATAATAGGACGTTAAATATGTTTTAATTGTTTTTCTTTGACTTAGGTTGATCTATCCATAATAATATTCTTTCAGATATAAACTTTTATGTTATTGGAAAGCGACAAAAAAAGTATTACCGCTTAAAAAAATGAGTTTGTTAACCTTTGCCAAAAAAACTGAAATTTCCTGTTGGCAATAAATTTTAATTCTTTTGGTTGTTGTTGATCAAATCTTTATGTTTATAGATTTATTATCAGAGGCATTGCTGCTATATGCAATGAAATTTGCTTAAATAAATAATTAGAACCATGACAGGCACAAACACATAAGCTATTTCTCTAACATGCCAGTAGAAATGAAATATTGTTTCCTATTACATCTGGAGGGAAACTACAGTATCGTTGGAAGTAACCTTTCTTAATTTATCTATTGCAGGGTTTGAGAATCCCTCAACTTTAATGAAATTAACCATGAGTGGCACTTCTAGAATAAGGGTAATTTTATGAGATAGAATTTATGACAAACTTTGGCCATTATTCTATTTAGGGGTGGTGTAACACACCTTAAATGAAACGTACTGTCATCCAAGATGTCTATAGTTTTCTGTTTATGATTATGGTTCATATATTTTATCATGCCCAAGTTTAGAAGGCCGTAGTGCTAGCTTGTTTTAAATTAGTCATAAAGAAATAACTTATGAACAATTTGTAATACTGGAATTTGTTTTTAATGTTTTCAAATGTTGTCACTGAACACTTTACGAAAAAAACAGGTATTAAATTTCACCCAAAAATATCTTTATTTTATAATTTAGTTTATATACATCCTATACAATATATAACAATGAATACAGGGTGTCTCAGTGGTAACTGCATCTATCGATACAGGGAGAAACAGTTACAGAAAATTTTTAAAATTTAGGGACTAACTAATGTCAGTGTGGCCAATCTTACAAAAATAATTATAACCGTTTGGTACGTTAAGGTTATACCAGAAGTTAATATCAACTTGCTTATTTGAAATAGAACACCCTATATATTTATGAAATTCCCCCACCAATTTTGGTTGTAATTTCTTGCTAGTTTTATCAACAATATTTCATATTTTTTTACAAAAGAGATGTCTCTTATAATTGTTCAATGAAACATTGTTTAAAAAGAAAATCAATTTAAAAATTATCTTACAGACCATAAATAGCATTAAAATCAATTTTAGATTTACTTTGGTCTGTAACATATGTTTTTATTTAAGTAAATTGTATCGTAAAGTGCAGGAGACCAATTTTTGTAAATAAATATGAAATTTTGTATATTGCTGATAAACATGGTTAGAAACTACAGCCCAAATAGTTATGGGAATGTTTACACAACACCCCTCAGTTGAGGACGTTTCTAAATTTTTTTAAGTTTTGGTCCTAGAATTCGTTCAGACCCGTAAAGGTTGTAAAGTGTACCAAATTTCGTAATTTTATCATTAACGGTTACTGAAATATTGAGACTAAACATTAACAATAGCACCCCTTTAAGGGACAGTAGCTTCCTTACGAAGCATTTTTGGTTACATGTTTATAGATAACTTTTATCTTAAAATTACATGTTCTATTATCTGTTTCAATGTGTAACAATAAAAGTGGAACACCTTTTATTTTCAAGAATGTATTGTACAAATTGCTATCAACTTAGCCATGATTAGAAACAATCAGCAATACCTGTCATTCTCATATCAAAAAAACGCCAGCACGTAATTTAAACGTGCTGGTATTTTATTAACATGAGAGAATGACTGACATTGCTGATTGTTTCTAGTCATGGCCAAGTTGAAAACAATTTTTGACGAAAAATTTTTGAAAATCTAATAAAATCGCAAATATTGCAAGAAGCTGTAACTTTAACACCCTATAATGCTACAATACCAGAGAAAAGAGAATTTAATTCAACATAACTTGACGTAAAAAATTTAGGGTGTTCCATTTGAACTAAAAAATTTCGCGGTTTGAAGTTGACAAAATGTAACGAGAGAAATGGAACACTTGATGTACTACTATTGCACCGTTGCACCTGTCAAATTTAGATACAATGTGTGCTACATGTTTTTGACTCTCTCTGCTCTTTCGTAAAATCAGAAATATACAAGGTGTTTCATTTAAAATAAGAAAGTTGGTATCGGTTTCGGTATACCCAGAAGTACCATGTTTGGAATTATTTTTGATTGATTGGTTACACTAATATTAGTAATTCCGTTGATAACTCTTACATGCTTTTCCCTAAATTGATATCGATAGAGTTCCCGGTGGGATATTGTATATACAAATGGTGGGGTCGTGTATTACACATGATGTACGAGTGAATTTTCACGTGGTCATAGGGTAAAGAGAGCAAATCATTATACATGAATAGGAAATACTCCAACTGTCAAAACAGAAGTCAAACAATTATTTTATCATCTTTTCAACTTGAACAGTTTAAATAAATAGTTGTTATGTGTTTAAGATCTTCAGATGTTTTGCGCTTTTTAGTAATTAAAAGTTTCATTTTATTTACTTAGAGAATGAACGGAATTTTAGCGATAGTCCACTTTGCTTGAGAAATGATCTTGGAGGATGATTAATCGAACAAAGAGAGCATTTTGGAAAAAAATCGTTTCTAACGTTAAATTTCCTTGGTCAAAGTTAATTCAGCCATTAATGCGCATGTCCAATTTTCAAGTTCCACCTCACAAAATGGGACTTTTCGAATGAGCTCATTTCACATTCCGCAATACCCAAATGACAAAAATATTGTACTCACTCCAAACTCCAAACCCAAAACCTGAACGATATTGTTGCTCTAGGGGTGAAAAGAGTTAAAGAAGTGCGTATCCCAAACTTACCTAAAATTGGTACTAAAGATAGCATGTAAATAGCCTTCCCATTATTAGAACATTGTGCAGATAAAATAAACATAGTGATATACAGATGAAGACTAAAGACTATCCGTTCCAAAATAGGATATTGGTGGGTAATTAATTAAGGGGGTTTAATGTACGGTAAAATCTACTTCACTTTAAAGGGCTTATGGAAGACATAGTTGAGCAAATTTGTGTATATCTTTTTTTTAATTACTTTTTTTAACGTGGACCTATTGGCGATAACAAGGCCATCACTGACGCCAAGAGATGAGCTCATAAATGCTTATGTAACTACTGGCAACTTTAAGCTGGAAATTTTGTCGAACCTCCGCTATGTTGTGGGATACGTATTATATCCTTTTCGAAAGATGGTGACGCGAGGATCGACTATATCTCTTCGATATGTTCCTGCCCCGTTTTAAACCACGGTGACTTGGTAGAAACACACACTACTGTCTCTCACATCACCGAGCATATGTCTAAATCTAAAAGCAAATAATAGATCAGTAAATTCTGATGAAATAGTGTAAGGCCTTTACTAAAGCAATGACGCTGCAGAATGCAAACTTTTAAGTTGTTTGCGTACAATGAAATTAAATAAATTCGACAAACTTTCTGGGCAGGACTAACAACGTTATTACGAGCAGTTTGATAAAAATATGCAGTTATAATGTAAGAAAAAATAAATTTGTGTTTAAAATTTCTACCCAGGTGTATGCGTGACAATATATCAACTATTAATTAAGATAATGTCTCATAATTTAAAAGCATATATTGTGTAATTAATCACAAGAAGCTATATCTCATGATATAATATTTTGAAGAGGGTATATTAGATGTAATCGAGTTAGACTTTCCGGTCAAGCGAACTTGAAGTGATTCTGTAGGTTTAGCTGGATCAGTTTATCGCTCCAATTACCCGCGTCTAATTGCTAACCTGATTTAGAGTTTTCTCATCGATCTTTCTTATCATTTTTGGCAAATGGTACTTATATTGTTGACCTTATTTGTAAAATTTGTCTGATTTTAGTTGAAAATAAAATCTTAATCACTAACTGGAAATCAATGTAGTAAGAAGTGTTTATTACATAATTTTTTATTAAATCATATATGTTTTTACAATGTGTTTAAGTTTTAGATAAACTATGAACGCCAGAATGTAATGTAGAAAATTATGTATTTTCTGTATTGTATAAAGTTTTGCAATAATCTAGTTTATAGGATGATTCCTATTATATTTATATATATATATATATATATATATATATATATATATATATATATATATATATATATATATATATATATATATATATATATATATATAATATATATATATATATATATATATATATATATATATATATATATATATATATATATATATATATTGTTACATGTTTGCTATCCACACAAACACCTCTGCTCGTAGATTCGTTGATTGAAAGTCCAGGTAACACTTATTCACTACTTTATTTACTAATTAACAATTAATAACAATAGATTAATTAATGTCTTAACTATAATCACAACTGAACACTTATAAGTCTCTTTCTTATTGCTTCTTCACTCGTTCACGTTCAACTTAAGATTAAATCTTGGCCCGCCGTGCGTCTTATTTATACATCCATTGACCCAGTCTAGAGCACTCCAGAATATTCCCGGCCGTTCGTGTACAATTCCAGCCTAATCTAACCAGTCTACACAGTCCAGTGGCGTAACACTGCCCCCTCCTTAAGCCTGAACGTCCCGATCAGGCAATTCATTGTTCCCTGCATACTTGGCTAGTCTCTCTATATGCACCACCTTCATCTTGGATTTTGGACTTTGCTGAATTCTATATACAACGTCGTTTAGTCTGGTGACAACAGTGTAAGGACCTTCCCGTCTGGACTTTCCCAAGCTCTTTTCAACAGTCCATCCTCTACTCTAAGGGAATCCCATTGTGCCCACAAAGCCTTCAGTCCCACTGCCTTGTCTGAAATGTCCTTCCAGCCTGGTCGGGCTCCTCTTTCTTTCCATTCCAGAATAGGACCAGTTTCTTGATCTTTTAACTGCT